>VNJM01001998.1:0-428688 GCA_008042475.1 Drosophila kanapiae
ATTTAAAGGCAGTGCATTTGTGTAAGTATCTGCCAAGTGATTGCCTTTTCAAGTGAAAAATCGTTGAATATTAGTAGATTGTTAGCTAACATTCTGTTGTTTTGAACTAAAATCAAATAAAAGTTAATTTTAGATATTTTTCAGAACGGTTTTCATTATTTACCAACCTAATATATAAATATGAGACTTATTAAAGGGTTCTGCCAACTTCCAAACACAAAAGTTGCTCTCATTTACTACAAATAGAAGTGAAAATATATTTTAAAAATTTAAAAATTATACTATTTACTCCCTAAAGATATTTATCTCATTTAAAGGCAGTGCATTTGTGTAAGTATCTGCCAAGTGATTGCCTTTTCAAGTGAAAAATCGTTGAATATTAGTAGATTGTTAGCTAACATTCTGTTGTTTTGAACTAAAATCAAATAAAAGTTAATTTTAGATATTTTTCAGAACGGTTTTCATTATTTACCAACCTAATATATAAATATGAGACTTATTAAAGGGTTCTGCCAACTTCCAAACACAAAAGTTGCTCTCATTTACTACAAATAGAAGTGAAAATATATTTTAAAAATTTAAAAATTATACTATTTACTCCCTAAAGATATTTATCTCATTTAAAGGCAGTGCATTTGTGTAAGTATCTGCCAAGTGATTGCCTTTTCAAGTGAAAAATCGTTGAATATTAGTAGATTGTTAGCTAACATTCTGTTGTTTTGAACTAAAATCAAATAAAAGTTAATTTTAGATATTTTTCAGAACGGTTTTCATTATTTACCAACCTAATATATAAATATGAGACTTATTAAAGGGTTCTGCCAACTTCCAAACACAAAAGTTGCTCTCATTTACTACAAATAGAAGTGAAAATATATTTTAAAAATTTAAAAATTATACTATTTACTCCCTAAAGATATTTATCTCATTTAAAGGCAGTGCATTTGTGTAAGTATCTGCCAAGTGATTGCCTTTTCAAGTGAAAAATCGTTGAATATTAGTAGATTGTTAGCTAACATTCTGTTGTTTTGAACTAAAATCAAATAAAAGTTAATTTTAGATATTTTTCAGAACGGTTTTCATTATTTACCAACCTAATATATAAATATGAGACTTATTAAAGGGTTCTGCCAACTTCCAAACACAAAAGTTGCTCTCATTTACTACAAATAGAAGTGAAAATATATTTTAAAAATTTAAAAATTATACTATTTACTCCCTAAAGATATTTATCTCATTTAAAGGCAGTGCATTTGTGTAAGTATCTGCCAAGTGATTGCCTTTTCAAGTTAAAAATCGTTGAATATTAGTAGATTGTTAGCTAACATTCTGTTGTTTTGAACTAAAATCAAATAAAAGTTAATTTTAGATATTTTTCAGAACGGTTTTCATTATTTACCAACCTAATATATAAATATGAGACTTATTAAAGGGTTCTGCCAACTTCCAAACACAAAAGTTGCTCTCATTTACTACAAATAGATGCGTAAACATATTTTAAAAAGTTACAAATTATATTTAAAGTTTCGGGACACATTAATCTCTAAGCCCGGCTCTAAACTTTTCCCATAAATCCTTTCAATTCTGACGATCGCCAAAGCGCAAAGTCCTCTTCATCGCTAATTCAGGGATAACTTTTCACTCGATTCGCCATTCGTTTGGAAACGACCCTGGAGAGCACTTTCATTCCATTTTCTGAAACAAAAAACTTTCCGCTAATGTCTCCCAGCGCTGATCGTATTATGCCTATTTACAACTTTCATTATTCATTTTTTGCAACTAACGACAACACAGCACCGAGTGCTGGCAGAGAGATACAATGTCCCTGACAGAACCAAAAAATAATGGCGCACAAAGCGTTAAACAAAAGGAGAGAAATGGGGAAAAAAATATATAAAAAAAATCGGAGGAGAATGAAACAAAACGCAGACTCGTCGTCACAGTATAAGTTACAGTAAAAGTTTCATTTAAAACTGTCGAGCTGAGTCCTGCGAAAGTTTTTCAACCTACCACCACCACCCATGGCACTTTAAAAGTTGCGAAAAAACTGTGTCCATCTGGGGCGGAGATCGCTGGTCCACAGGGGTAGAAAAGTCATCAAGTGCAATGTCAGAGCTTGACAAAATATGCAGCACAGCCTCCGCCCCAGCCCCGACCCCGCCCCGCCCCGAGTCCAGCGTGTCAATGCGTGGCAAATCCGAGGGAAATGTGCCACAAAACTTTGGCCGGTCAACAATGGATGTGGCGGGTAGCACGAGAACAAGAACGAGAGCGAGAACTGTCGAAAAGTGGCATAGGAAAAGCTCCTGGCTTCAAGGTGATGCCTGCCGTAATTTTTCCCTTTATTTTTTTCTCAAGCATTTTTTGTGTGGCTGCTGCCGGTGGTTAGTTTTAATTAGTGCCAAGGTCCGTACCGTCGAGGGTTAAGCACGTCACGCTGATGGCCGGCCATTAAGTTGTAAGTGCCAGGGCGTGACCGGCTAACCCAACTCCCACTAACCCCTCTCCCTTAACTAACACACACAACAAAAATTTACCATATTCTTCTATTTAATCTGATGTGTATTTATTTTTTAAGCTTAGCATATTTTAATTTTGTAAAACATCGCGTAAAACATGCTAAAGTCCTGCTGCATTTGTCTTTTGATAAGCAAACTGTCTTAACTCAATAGTAAAGACTCCATTTTCTTTTGATAATAATCAAGAAGACTATAGACCTCTAGTTAAAACTAAAAAAAACACCTATACCTCAGTTAAAACCTCAGTTAGAACCTCAGTTAAAACCTCAGTTAGAACCTCAGTTAAAACCTCAGTTAAAACCTCAGTTAATCCTTCAGTTAAAACCCCAGTTAAACCCTTAGTTAAAACCTCAATTAAAACCTCAGCTAAAACCTCAGTTCAAACTTCAGTTAAAATCTTGGTTAAAACCTCAGTTTAAACCTAAGTTAAAACCTCAGTTAAAACCTCAGTTAAAACGTCAATTAAAACCTAAACATTTAAAGAAGGATATCTTTTTAAGAATAAAGAACTCCCAACTTTGGGGCTTAAGTTAAAAAAAATTAGTGTTCTACTCAATTAATACTATTTTTCTCTTCATTTACTGTTGTTAAATATTATATAATTATACTCTATATTACTTTCCTCTCCATTTACTTGGTTTTACAATTCCCGACGGCCCAGAATAGGAGAAGCCTTCAAAAATAAGTAATATTCATTGTAATATCAAATTTAAAACGCTGAAAACATAACTATGACCAACATCCAATAAAGTTAAAATATTTTCCAGTGCACCTGAGCCCAAGTCCAAGTGCCATGCATAATTAAAGCTCGACGTCTCATTATAATTTCCATTAAAAAGTGAGTAGCCGCCACCCAAACAACAGCCCCGGTAGCCCAAGGATGAGTTTATCCTCTGGCAAGGCCTATTGGCCCAACCTTTGATGGGGCCATCGATGCGTCGACATTTAAAGTGACAGCTGTCACGTCAAAAGGAAAGTGGAACAAGATCGGGAGGGGTGGCAGCAGCGCCGATTAATAAAATATGCATGACCAGAGTAATTATGTTTGATTAACACCCATATATACATATATACTATATATATATATTTTTGTGCTTTAATTATGTCTTTGCGCTGTTTGAATTGCAATTGCTATTGCCCCTCTATTATTATTTTTGCGCTTAACAATTTGCATCTTTTGTTTGCTTTTGATTTCCTGCTATTTGTTAAATATTTGCATAATATTCCATTGATTCGAAGTTTTCGTAAAAATGAAATTAAATAAATATGTCAATGGTGAAATAGGCACAATGAATTTCTTTGTGCTGCATTTGCATTAAATATTCCAAAAGTGATTGTTAAAGGTTGAATTAAACCAAAAATTAATATATTGCAAGCTGATTAAATGAGAAACCAAGAGCAGAGAGCAAATTGGGGTTAAAAAGGACGCAATATATTTAATAAATCGAGAAAAACCTGTTTTAAACATAATGCAAGCCAGACAAGTAATGAAATTAATTTTTTTGTATGAATATCCATCACGCAAGCCTAAATAAGTATTTAAAATATAATATAGAAATTAAATGCAAAAGAATTCGGTAAAAAGAAAGTAAATTAATCTCTTTTTTTGTCTCAGCTTTGCCAGACTGTTGCTAAAAATATTCATGCATGAGTTTATTTACTCTTTGGCTGTATGCTTATAAAGTTTAATATATAAATTGAAAGGGCTTTGTTTGCGCCCTACTTTATTTCATTTTTTGTGCAACTTTCCGCAATTGGGTTGCTCACACAAACAGTTTATAAATATTCCTATATATATATTATATATGTGTGAAGCTCGCATGTTAAAGTAAGCTTATGAATTTTTTGGGGGGACTTAAGCTGATTTGGGGCAGACAATGTATGGGGAAAGTCAAGGCAACGAAAAAGGTTAAGTACAATAAAAATAATTTATGTATTTGGGTAACTTTCTGGAGCAGAAAGTTCAATTTTCCAGCCGTAAGACATGGCCTGAAAATGAAATCTTCTTCATTTTTTTTTATTTGTGGGTAGAAAATCTTTTTGCATAAAGGAGAGCACCCATTTAACTTGTCAGAGAATCTGCTACTTTTATGCAGCCAATAAAGGTGACGCCAAAACTGGGCAATGGTGTCTGAACATATTTTCTAAAGCAATCTAAATAATGGATCTGAATGGTGAATGAGAAAAGAAAAGGGCAAACGTATTCCACAAGGTGATTCCTAAGGGTGCATATACTGTGGCAAGGCACTAGGATAAAATACTATAATTTGTAAATTGTCAGGGTCAAATAATGTTAGAAACCTTCTTGTTTAAAGGTTCAATTAATTTAACGTATAATATAACTACTTCCCTAGTTAAACAAGATGAAAATTGCACTTTTAAGACAATGAAAAAGATAGAACAAAAAACTAGCACTATAGCTTTGAATATACGTTCAAAGAAAATAAGTGTTATTCGTAGTTTTCATTATATCATTTAATTCATAATTTCTTAAAGACCTTTCATATGGTTATCCTAATTAAGGCTAACGAACCCTAAATCCATATTAGTTTATTAACCCGAAAGACACCAAATTAATTAAACATTGGCTACTTCAATTCATTACCTCGCCTTAGATCTTGTATCTTTGACATTTTATTTACGATTTCTCTTTGCTCCTAAGGCTCATTATTATTCAAAGGCACCTTGAAAATATATTTATCATTGCCTGTCCATCACTGACGCTGATTAGCAGGTCTCGGCACTTTCATTAGCATAATCCAAATATAAATGTATCTCAATCCTTTCACTACACGCCTGTCAATAAGTTGATTGAGCCGACCGACGCCCACCTGTATGTTCAGGTAGACACGTGTGCCCATCTTGAAATTTTCATAATTAAATTGAGTTGACAAACCGATGTCCAAGCCCTCCCCAACACAAGCACTTCGCTGACCAACCCCGCTGACCACAACAAAGTGGAACAACAATAAAATAAAACAATAAACAAATACAACAGGGCCACCCGTTGCTTCCGCTGTTCTACCAAACCACCGGAAAGCCAACCCCCTCAAACCACTCAATTTCCCCCCGGCCGTACAATGACACAATTGTGTGGACTTTTCCTGCCCATTTTCCTGGGCGATATTTGGGGGAGCATTAACCGATTATCGGCGTTAACTAGACAATAAAATAAGAAATTATCGGATAATTAGCTCATAAAATTAATCGGGTTTACCTTTTCGCAGTGTCCTCTTTGTCCTCTTGTGGTTTTGCTTTGTTGATTGATTGAATTTTAACTGAATTAAAGTTTAATCAAAAGTTTCAGGGTTCCAGGGTGCCAATCTTTTACTCTTTATTTTTATTCACACAATTTTTGTATCTGCCAAAAAAAGGGGTCTTTAATATAACGCATATCTGCCATGAAATAATTTTATTTGGTCCTTTTTTGAGCGTATATTGAGGATATCTCAGCCGTGTGATTCTCGTATTTAAGCCAT
Organism: Drosophila kanapiae; assembly: GCA_008042475.1. Taxonomy (NCBI): domain Eukaryota; kingdom Metazoa; phylum Arthropoda; class Insecta; order Diptera; family Drosophilidae; genus Drosophila; species Drosophila kanapiae. The sequence goes on from VNJM01001998.1 coordinate 5,999, forward strand.
TTCTCGCCTCTTCCCTTTTTTATGCAAATATTTCTGGTTAAGCAAAATGCGACCCTAATTTATGGGCCCAAAGGGAGCTGCGAAGGGCAACGAAAAAATAAAATAAAAAAAGTTCAAAAGGGAAAAATCGCAACATTTTCCGCGAAATTTAAAAAGAAAACACAAATATTTCCATAATTATTTCTTAAACTCTTAGCCACCGTAAAAGTTATATTCCAGAGGCGACCTTCGCGACCGAAAAGAAAACTTGGAAAACACAAAGTTGAATCACAATTTTGTGCACTGAGAAAATAAGCGTACAGCGAACTTATCCGGGCTTATTCAGGCTCTAACTTTAAGTCAAATAATGTAATAAAAACACAAAGAATAATCAAAAGTCTTTAATTTATAAAACAAAGTTTATCTATATTTATTCTGCTTCTATATCAGGTTAGAAATATTGTATCTAAAGCCATGTTTTATTGTTATTATATTGTTATGGATATCTTTTGTATTTTGTTTCTTATTATGTATATTCCACATCCGACGTGTGGCCTTGGCAGGTGAGAATCGAGCTCAGGGATCAGCTGCCGCAGCTGCACTTGTGTCCTTTTTTTATTGTTGAACTCTAGCTTGGTATTTAAGTTTGGTATTTAAATATTCACGGATCGCGCTGGCACTTTGGCACACATTCTTCGGTTTTTGCCATATTTCACTGGAGTGTGTTGCATATTTGATTTTGCATCCTGGCACGCATGGCTCCATTTTCCATATTCTTTTTCCTTTATTTTTTTTTCGTATATTTATCCTTTTTTCACATTGCGTGCGTATATCTCACATTGGCTCATTTATTATTTACCGTTATTGCACATTGAACAACTTTTACTTTCGACTACCGCACCCGTTCGTGCGCGAGTGTGTGGCTGTCAGGATGTGCGTGTGTGTGTGTGGTATATTGAGGTTGTCCTCCGAACAGGACTATCCGCCGCTTTCCACCGTGCAAACGAACCGAACGAGACGACTGCGCTGAATACACTGAAAGGCACACGAACGGAATCGAACGGAAAAGCGAGCTCCAAAGCCAAAGCTCCCGTTTTTCCCTTTCTCTAGCCGCGAGAGAGAGCGAGCTTTTTCGCCTAGCACAGTGGTGCCAAATGCATTCGTCCTGCGAGCATGCTTCCAGTCGCTACTCTCTCGCTCTCTCTCTCTCTCGCAGTTTTCATTTTCGAACTTCCCGAAAGTTTGTAGGCGGTCTCTTTAAGGTAAGGTTCTCTTACGTACCAGCATTCTACGACCATTTGTTGACATCCTTTAAAGAATTTGTCCTTCCTTAAATTTTATTAAACGGATTTGGCATTTAAATAATTTTTAAGATGTTCTGTGAAAGTAAAATCACTCCTTTTTAAGAAATATTAGAACTAAAATATCCCTGTTAATCTTTTTAATCCGAATTTCATGTAAAAAACTAAAAAACTTGATTTAGAATTACTTCCAAATGTATGCTTGATTTTCTGTTTATATTTTTAGTTTTTAGATAATGTAATTACTTTCCTTTAGCCTTATATTAATTGAATTTTTTGTGACTCCAGCACACCGTCCCAAACCCTAATTTAAAACAAATGCATCTTCTTTTCAAACAATAAACCAAGACCCACGCGCAGACAAAACCTTTTTAAAATGTCGCGTAATACAATCTGGATACCTTAAAGATTTTAAAGGATGAAAAACCAAGCTTAGAAGGTCACTGCCACTTATTCGTGTTGCTAACCTTTTAAGAAATGTATGATGATTTATAAGCAAATGACTTCAAAATGGAATTCAAATCTTATTCTGAGAAGTTACATTAAAACGAAATTAACATGTCTAGCATACGCTTATTTAACTTAAGTCTTAAGGAAAAGTAAATAAGAAAAGGACTTAAATGGGAAAGAGGTGTGTGTGGTTAGCATCTGCTTATAATTTTGTATTGTATATTCTTCACACTTTGGTTTTAAGCCAAAGATTCACATTTCCAGAGAAAAAAAAATAAGGAAAGAGGCTGTCTGTATTATTTTTCTTTAATTTAAATGATGAGGCCCATTAAAATGTATAATTTCTTTTTTCTTTTGAATTGAATCTTCGGCGTAGAACCACAGTGTAGAAAAATACAATACAAGAGTATTAACAATAATACTCATATTTTTGTTTAATTTTAACGATTATTATCTTTAATTTCCATTGAATTTCAAGTGATAAAATAGTTTAACTTTTTCTATTTTTAGATAATCTTCCTGTACGAAATCCTCCTGTATGAAAAACTGGCAACACTTCTGTGAAGGTTCTGGTAAGGTGGTGGTGGGTGGCGCTTGGAAAAGGGAGAATGGAAAAGGATGCGGAGGGAGGCCTGTTCAAATAGGCAGCTCCAGACACTCGGCCTGCTTAAGCACTTAGTGCACATTAAGTGCCTGAGATTTGGATTGTATGCTGGCCGACTGCCCAGTCCATTCCAGGGTCGTTCTTGAGCATCCGAAAGTCCCATCTTCCTTCTTCAACGGCTCCTTCTTCGTCTGTCTGCGAAGTTAACTGACACTTGCACTTGCACTTCGGCAAAATCAAATGCATTCGCTTCGGTCTTTGGTCTTTTTATTCAAGAGGCCGGCAAAAGGCTTTCCCAGCTAACTGGTATTGAACGATTGGCATTTAACGCCGCCCATTTTGGGGGATGGTGGAGGGTGAGACCATAAAATAAATGCCAATAAATGGTAACTGAATTAAAATTGGCAGAAGGTTGAGGATTTTCCGGCATCAAATTGAAATGGAACAAAAACATTTGAGCTTTTTTTTTCTTACAAATTGGAGCATGAACGATGCCTTGGTTTTTGAGGGAAAAATAATGATTTCTTTGGCTAGAAGCTTGGAAATATTAAAACTTCTACTACGACAAAGCCATACTTTTGCAGAAACCCCTAAATATTCATGCTTTACCCATTAAAAGATTCCTTTCGAGTAAGCAGTATTTTAATTACCAATCATAGTCCTCGCACGGCCCATCTAACACTTATACATAAAGCGAATCTTGGCCCAATCGCCTTCGGAAGGTCCTCGCACCTGGCCCATTTCCCTCTCCACGGTCTCACCATTGATTAAAGCACGAATTGTGGGCTTGGACGGATCCTTGGCAAAGGCGTTCTTTGAATAGTGCATGACACTCTCATAGTCGTAGGGAACATTGAACGTGGTGGTCCGATCCTGGGCCATGAACTGCGACCAGTACTTCCTTGGGATATTATCATAGTCGATTACCACGTACTCATCCCGATCGGGGCGACTCTGTTCGTGGAAGAGTCCCATCAAGTGAAGAGTTTCGTGCTGGATAACTGCCGGCATGGTGAGGCATCTTTCGTTCAAAAGGACATCGTGTGAGCCGAAGGATATGGGCTGATAGCCCACACGAGTGCCGCACATATTCGGTGATTTCTTAAAGGTCACATATCGCTTTCCTCCCGGCGGAGAGCCCTCGAATTCCTCGAACTGCACACAGGTCTGTTCACCAAAACTAGCCATAGCCGTCCGGACATTGGCCACCTCCTGTTCACTGAAGTCCTCCGAGATTCGGTAGTATATCTTGTTGCCAGGCCAGCGTTGGAGCGGCGATTGCAATGCATTACGGGTCTTGGCCTCCGCCTGTTCGTCGTCCACATCAATCTCGTTGTAGTAGTTCTCGTAGGACTCGATGCCCTCGGGAGCCACCAGGATGGGTCCCACAGACACCAAAAGAAAAAGGAGTCCAACCGCTTGAAGAAACATTTCTGCAGCCTATGACCAATGTTGAGCCACAAATTCCCTTTTATACCCGCCGTTTGATTTAAATTTTAGTTATCAGTTTTATTTCTGTACCGAAAGTGTTCTTTAAATTAAGGTTTACACACATATACATACAATCAGAGTCAGACATTCATATATATATAAACATTCTCCTGCGCGAACCTAGAACACTGTGCAACAAAAAACCCCCCCTATGTGAGGCTTCTTTTTGTATTAAATAAAATATATAACTTCTTCGTTGATAATTAGCTAAGCTCGAAATATTGAAGCTGGTAAAAGCTTGAGGTATTGTCGGTAGAACTGATAGTAGACTTTGCAAAACTAATAATAATTACACTACGATTTCGATTCAACTTTTTTTATGGTCTAAAAGGTGAAGAGTACATTTTGTTGCACAATGTTAGATTAAAGCCTGCTCTTCACAAACCAGAGGCGTACCCATGGAGCCAAATTCAACTTTATGCAAGACTTATATGGCTAAGGTTGCCATTTCAGCATTTGCATAGCTTGACATACATAGATAGACAATAATTAGACGCTTGCATTGGGTATATTGTCGAGCTGCATTTCATTACACATTGTTGGCTAGAAAAGTGTCAATGACTTGGATTTTATGCTGCATTAATTTTAGTATCCATCTGAGATATTTTTGATTCAGCTGTTCTAGAGCTAAAATAGGTGAGTTTAAATCTTCTAATTTACGAATTCATGATGAATATGAACTAATGCAAAGCCAAATTAGTTTACTGGAGCAAGTTTTTTAATTTGGGAAATCTATATTTTGCCTAATTCATTTCAACTAAAGTTCCCTACTAATTTCCTACATTTGCGTGTCTTCAAAATGTTTCTAAAAATAATATTCAGACCAATTTTTAAGCCTTAGCCTTCTCTATACAATATAGAGATGTCAAAATGGTGAAGGTACTATCGGCACAAATGATGTCCAGCACTATCGATTATGCCTCGATACTATCGAAAATGGAATCTTCCCTCACTCATTTGTGTTTCTGTCTGATGAACGACAAGAAAAATTGTGTTAATTGCTATTAAGAGGAATAAAACTGTTTCTCTTATTTATAAATGCAAACAAAATTTCAAAGTTGACACATTTGCGCCACGTTTTTTCATAAGGAATACCCATTCCCTTTCAAAAAGTACCCCTTAATTTTGAATCTTTGTTTAGACGTTAGCATCGATGAATAAATGAACAAAAATTAAAACTAGCGATATTTTGACTGCTCTAACACATTATATTCAGCACCTGTTCCTAGTTACCCCCAAAACTGTACCCCTTTTCTAGCCATCAGCGTAATTTTTGTAAAATAATTTAAAGGTTCTTCTAAAAAAAATATTGACTTATCCCCAGTAGTTTCGCTCTTGATTGCTATGTTGCTTTGGGTGGCTCCACATAAAACCAAATAGTACACTTTTGTTAATTACATTTTGTATATTTCCAAAACTTAGTTTTCTCGTTTATAAACAAAACGCATCACTTGAGTGTGTGAGTCTAGGGTGGTGGCCGGTAGTTATGTATGTATGTATGTTTTTTTTAGTTATTTTTTGGTTTTACCGCAGCCTGGGCGTGGTCGCTGCAGCTATGAGGAGTCGCCGGCATTGTGAACCGGATAATTAAAATAAAGCTGCTCAATCACGCCCAGGCCTAGGGTCATTTATATATATTACATGTACATTCAGTATTCATTTTTAATCATAATTCATATAAAATAGCAAAGTAGCAAGAACACATAATTACAAAAACAAAGTTTGCAACACATTTTGCAAAGCAAAATTCAAAGACAGTAGGTCATCTCTTCTAGAAATTTTCATTGCATAATTTTTCTTCGTTTTGTTGCCGGGTTTTCTTCCCTTTTAGTGGCTTCCGTTCTTTTTTTTTTTTTTTTTTTTTTTTTTTGTATCGTTGTCAGTGGTTTGACGCTCGTCGTCGTTCTGTCGGCCTGATCCGTCGTCCGTCGATTCCAGGCACTTCGCTTGCTAACATCACAAATCAGTTTCCAGTCCGTTTCCACTTTCATTCAGCATAGTTTCGAACTCTCTCTCCATCTCTAAATATACAGTGTGTGTAGACGGTAGTCGTTAGTAGTAGTTTAGGTATTATTTAATGGATGGCGGGCGGGCAGGCGGTTGATCGATTGATTGCTCCAGCGATTGAGTGAATTGAGTGCTTGACTCTCGTCCAGTCCTCGGTCCCGATCCTGGCCTCTAGTGTAGCTCGATGAACGCATAGAGGGTGGCTGGCACCGTGCCCTCGTAGGGGATGTCATGTTTCTTGATCGTCCTTGCTGCCAGACACGCCAGTGTCGTATACTTCATGGGATCGATGATCTTATGCATCGGCGTGGGGGCCAGCAGGCTCTCAAATGTCTCGCCCGCATGGTTTTTGGTGTCCTAAGAAGGTGAGAGCAACGTTTTAGTATGCATTTTGGTTTCCTTACTGATTACTGTACTCACCAAATGCGCTCCTCCCTCCAGCAGAATATGGGACAGGGGCTCCACATACGGCTGCATGGTGGCCAGATGCAGTGGCGTGTTGCCCGCATCATCGATGGCACTCGGATCGGCTCCCACTTCCAGCAGGGCCTTCGCCAGCGTTACGGATGGGAATTGGCAGGAGGGATAGCGGCCGGCCAGCGTGCCCTCCCGGTAGCAGGCATAGTGCAGGGCTGTCCGGTCGAACCGGACGCGCACCTTCAACCGATTCAGGCGGTAGAGGGCACCCATCACTTGGCGACGCATCTCCGGGGTCAGGGTCTCGGTGTCCAGCAGCGAGCTCAGCAGACAGCCTATGTGAATGGCACTTATCATGGTGCGACTCAGGGCATTCGGATCGTGATTGCAATCGTGCTGATGCGCCGAAAGCAGCGTCGTCGACGAGGAAGCTGAGGCGGAGGCTGAGGAGGAAGAAGAGGATGCCGAACAGGATGGCGACTTGTCGGCGGTCGGCAGCTGCTTTTGCGGCTGATGCTGGTCCTTTTGCTGTTCAAGCGTAAAGGCCTGACCGCGCTCCACCTCTTTGACTGCCTTGTAGAAGATCGTCAGCATAACGTCCGCCTCGATTGGCGGAACCACTCGACCCCTTGGCAGCAGGCGACCGGCCTCGACCAGCATGAAGCTGAAGAGTTCGGCGAAGGACAGCAGGGAAGATTGCGTCATCGGACTGAGCGGCTGGAGTATCTTTTGCTGCATGGTCAGGGCGTATGACCACAGTTCGATGCAGCGATCGAAGCGTCCGGCATCCGCATAGTGGGCACCCCTAGAAAAGGGAACAAAACTGATCAGTAAACCTCGATTTCTTTTGTAGATGTCCATCGCATGCTTACCTGAAACGGATGTAGTAGCTGGTGTCGGGATGCGTGGGTCCTAGGATGCGCTGCCTTATGACCAGTGCCTGCATCCGCATCTCGTCTGGGTCCAGAACCATTTCTTCGAGCTCCTCCACGCTGGTCACCTCACAGACCATCTCGTATGCTGGCACTGCCTCCTGCACCTTCTTCACCAGCGGCGGCTCCACAGCCCGTTCTTCGAGTGCTCGACGCCACAGGGTAAGTGCCGCAGCCATGTCCCGCTTCCTATCCACATATGTAGCACCCAGCAGCTCCAGAGCGTGTATCCTTGACTCCCGGCTCACGCAGGGCAGCGTGATTAGGTGCTCCACAATGGGCATGTGACCGGTGACACTGGCCGCCAGCAGCGGCGTCATTCCGTAGTAGTCCACATCCATGGTGGCACCGTGCTTAAGGAGCAGCTGTAGGATTTGCAGAGATCCCGATTCCGCACAATCGTGCAGCGCCGTGTTGCCTTTCACGCTGCAGCGGTTGACGTCCGCATTCAGGGAGAGCAGATACTGGGCGATGCGGAAGTGGCCCTTGTAGCAGGCGATCATCAGGCAGGTGTGGCCGTGTCGGTTCGCAACCTCAAAGTCTGCCGGAGATCAGGTAATTAATGCATATTCATTAGATTAAATTATGCTTGGCTTACCCGCTCCATGGTGCACCAGATATTTGACGATCTCGTAATGTCCGTCGAAGCAGGCGGCCCTCAGTGGCGTGGAATTTGTCCTGGTGGTGCTGTTGACATTCGCCCCCCGGCGGACGAGCATCTTGACGATGCCCAAGTGACCGGCGGCCGCTGCGCACCACAGCGGTGGGGCGTCCTCGATGGGCTCGCCATCGAAGCTGACGGAGCCCACCTGCTCCACGTTGGCCCGACACTTTGTCAATAGATATTCTACAATGTCATAATGTCCGTTGCGGCATGAGATGACCAACGGGGTGGCTCCGTTCACTTTCGCCGAGATCAGGCTGCCCACTTCGCCGGCACTTTTGTTGTACAGTGTGGCCTGCAAAAAGCAAACATCTGGGTTAATTATGTGTGTAAAATATAGAGCAATTCCTAATCTATAATCCTTATCTAGTAATCCATTCAGTTGTGTCTGGGGAAAAGCACAAACTAACACTATTAAACTAAACATGAACACCATTCGTATGTGGAATCAACTGCAGAGGGTTGAGAAGCTGTGAAAATTGTGTTACTTGTTAAAATAGATCAAATATATGACAAATTTTAAGAGACTAAACTGTGGACTAAGTATGGATCTGTTATATTTATATCAATGATGTCATTGATATCATCATCAATGATATCAATGATGATATCAATTGCCCTAATTAAAAGGGTATCCTTGTAGCACAGCGAAATATTAAAAATAAACAAATAAGTAAAATAATAGAGGGCAATTTATGTGTTTATGTGATGTATATTATTTACATTTTGTGACTTGTAGAGATAACATTAGAATTATGTAAGAAAACATTTATAATAAAACGCCAATTGGGGCTTAGCTATAGCAGTGACTCATATCCAGATCTAAGCTCGATTCTGAAATTCCGCTACCAACCTATCATTGCTCATAATTTTGTCATGGGAAATTCACTTGTTTGTACCTCGAAAATTGTTTATAAATTTTATCAATACTATAATAGCCTTATCGATGCATTATCAGTGGCTCCTACGTTCATTTATGCAATTTATTTCCCCTGATACAAATCTAAATCTCATAACAATTCCAATTAGCTACGTTTTTTTTTTATTTAATCAATACAAAAAATGATAATAATTTATAATTGCTTCCAAACAAAGTGATGACGAACAAAGCGAATAGCTGACAGAGAGGGAAATAACTCAGGCCACCTGAATAAGAGATAACAAATGGGGCGTATATAAAACACGAGCAGGAGAGAATCGGAGAGATATATGGCCAGCAATCAGCTGCAAAATACGTAAAGTGTGTCTCTCCTCTCAGTCAGTTGTCTAAGCGAGCTAATAGTTTTTATTTTTTTTACATTGTTGCCTCTCTGCCTCCCAGGCCGATATGAAATTGAAATTCATTTATGTCAAACGTGTCTCATTTTCGCCTTATGCTAATTATGTTGTTTGCCAGCGCGTGCAAGGAGGGGTGGGGTGCCTCGGGGCTGGTCGCCAGATTGGCTATGGAGAATAGATTAAAGCCACAAAGGAATCAACAACAATTTACATAAAATATTTAAGTTTAAATCGTTTTTATATTCCTACACGGAAACTATATTTAGTAGCTTTTAAAATCTTTGCTACAATTTGTATTTCTAAAAAAATTAATATTAGAAAAATTAATTTACTTTTAGATACCAATTCTTAGCTTTCGCTAGAAAGAAAGCTCTGTGTTATCCTGTTGCCCGAATGGTAGCAACGGGCAATTGTTGTTATTGTTTCGGAAACAACAACAACCTAATCAGTAGTTATCCCAGTACAAATTTACCAAATGCAAGGTTCCATGTACCAGGCGAACAGAACGCAGCAGGGAGATGATCGCTAACCTATTTAAAGCAGTTAAAGGTCTCGCGAGAACTGCTCTCACTTTAGAAAGACAGCAAACGATCGACTGACGTCAACACATAGATAAGGGCATCGTCGCTCTACTACTCTTTGTTCGCCTGTTACACGAAATGTTAGCAGCGGGCAATTATTGTTATTGTTTCGACAACAACAAGTTCCATAACACGAGCATTTCCAGTACAAATTAACCAAATACACGATTTTATGAACCAGGCGACCAGAGGGCAGCAGAAGGTAGATAATATAACAGTTGTAGAAATGACGTTATATAACAGTTTTGCCTTGAATGGATAGTCGTGTCTCAAACCGTGGTTTGAGTCCACGGCGAAGACAGTTATCGATTATATAAATTATCGCATCTCATATATAGTTGCGCCCCAAACCTTGGTTTGAGCCACGGCTAAGACAGCTATCGATCATCTAAATTATCGTATCTCATATATAGTTGCGCCCCAAACCTTGGTTTGAGCCACGGCTAAGACAGATATCGATTATAAATATTATCGCATCTCATATGTAGTTGCGCCCCACACCGTGGTTTGAGTCTACAACAGTTGTAAGTATTTTGTTATATGTATTATCTACCTTCTACTGCCCTCTGGTCGCCTGGTTCATAAAACCATGTATTTGGTAAATTTGTGCAGGAAATGCTCGAGTTATGGAACTTGTTGTTGTCGAAGTCATAACAACAATTGCCCGCCGCTAACATTTCGGGTAACAGGCGAACATAGAGCTATAGAGCAACGATGTTCTTATCTATGCAGTGACGTCAGTCGATCTTTGGCTCTCTTTCTAGCGAGTATAAAAATGATGGAGATACCAGTTCTCGTGAGAGCACTACTCTGTTATAAAAAGTTTAGCAATCATCCTCCTGTTACATTCTGACAGCCTGGTACTTGGAGCAATGCATTTAGTAAATTTGTACTGAGGAAACTCTTGATTTGGAACTTGTCGATCCAATAACAACGCCGCTTACATTTCGTCTAACAGACGAACAGAGAGCAGTAGATCAATGATGTTTTTATCTATGCAGTGACGTGAGTCGATCTGTGGCACTCTTTCTAGAGAGCGTAACAACCATGGAGGGAGCAGTTCTCGCGAGAACACTAAACTGTTGTAAAATAGGTTAGCGATCATCCTCCTGCTATGCCTGGTACATGAACCATGAATTAGGTAAATTTGTACTGGGATAACTCCCTATTGGGAGTTTTTTTTTCTCCAAACCAAATAATTGTTTTTTTTTTTTTTTTTTTTCGTTACGTACCAGTACATTTATTATCATTACATATTGTATTGGCGCGGATTCCCATAATTTATCTAAGATGCATGGTTGTTTTCATTTTATTTATTTAGAGACGTTTGTGTATATTTTTCCGGTGTAAAAAATTTCCGATATATGCATAAATATTAAGGAAATAAAACATTTGAGAAGAAAACCTTGACTAGAGGCAAATCAACTCGCTGAGACAAAGGCACCAACCAAAGTCAATTAGAGCATTCGTCAATACATGTGAGTGTCACCTAAGAATCACCTCTCCTCCCACCGCCCTGGCTGCTCAGAACCAGAAACGAGATATTGGCAAGAAGGAGAAGCACAGATACTATAAGAACAAACCGAAAAAAAAACTTGGGGGGGTTCGGGGAGAACAAAAGACCTTGTAAATGCCGCACGGCTTTTTTTTTGCTACAAGTCCGACCAGCTAAGTTCGACAATCTTTTGGTATAACAAAAGATTATAACACGATATAATATATATTTTTTATGGCTCACATATTACGTAATTTCACGTTTTTCTTTAATTTAAAAAATATTATAACTTGAATCGCATATGAGCGAAGAAAATGAACTTATGATTAAACAAAATTATTATTTGTGTTGCGCTTGTAACAAGGGAGTACACTTTCTGTTGAGTTTAATTTGATATTTTTTTTTTAACTCCGATATAAAATAAATTATGGCTATATAGTAGTAAATCCAATAAAGTTATTGAGCTTACTACCTGTATTTTGACGTGATTTTATTATAGCTTTACGAGGCTGAGTCTCAATAGGAATTATATTTCACTTTAAAGTAGGTTCCATAACTCGATTTATTTAGCCCAATTAAGACTGTATTGTTTTTATTCGCTTATTTTCTCTGCAAAAGAGGAGGCTTTCTCGCTTGCTTCCTACTTTCTGCGAAGAGAATTTCCTTTTGGCCATTCGCTTGGTCTCAATATTATTGCTTTCGTCACTCGACGGCGGCATTCTTTGCCTTAACCCCTTAAACCCACATCGCCCCGCCCGCCAATCAGCGCCTCGTGCGCGTGACAAGAAAAAATAAAAAATAGAATTCAAACCAAAACAAAAGAAAGCAGTCAAAATAAAAATAATGAAAACATTTTTGGCAAGACGGACTATTAAGCAGAAAACGTAATTCGCGAAAAACACCGATTATTGAGCTGTATTCGCGGCGCAACAACAAAGCGGATCGAACAATGAGAATTACGCATTAATTTTGCGAAAGCAAAAGCAAAATTTTCATATGTTTACAGCGACGCTCGATTTCAGCCAAATCCACTTTATTGACTTGCTGAACTTTTCGCTTTCGAACCCCGAGGCAAAAATTGATCATCAGCAGCTGTTCTCCCCTTTTCCGCCTTGCCAGCCATTCATTATGATTTTCATTTTATGATTTGACAGCGATGAATCAGCTGCTTGTTTTGTGTATCACTATAGGGTTAAATAAGCCAATAATGGAAGAAACTTTTTAAAATAAAATACATATTTTAAAATTAAAGAAATAGTTGGAAAATCTTTATAATAATATCAACTATGCACACCTTAAAAGCTTGGAAAATTGTATAAGTTTGAGTTTGTGAAACCAATAAAAATCGCTTAAAATTAAATACATATTTAGTAACAGGGGAAACGGTTGGATATCTTTAAAATAATAACCACTATTCACCAATTGGAAGCTTGGAAAATATACAATTTTAAGTTATAAAACTTAAAGACTTAAATTCTACAGCCATCTTTGACTTCACTGCTTATTTGAAAACCATAAATACTGCATTTAATTTGTTAGAACACCTGATATATTACTTTATTTTAGCCCAGTGCCATATGGGTCTTACCCTTCCCCCGGCATCTTTTGCTCTTTTGGCCATCATTTAACCTTGTTACTCGGGCCCAAAGCCGAAAGAGCTGCAAACGAAATGAAAAGTCAATCTGACAATGAGGAAGGGGGCTGTCCGTGTGGCACAGAAAGCAAGCGGCACGTGAATTGTGGGCGGACCTAAAGGGGTGTGGGCGTGGCAGGGGGATACGAATCTCAGGGGGAACGGAACGGAAGGTAGCGGATGTAGCTGCCGGCGGGAAAAATCAATCAATTGTGCTCAGGTCGGTCGGCATTATGCTATAATAGATGTGACCCCGCCGATATTGGTTCAGCGGCCTTATTGGCTGGCTCGACAACAACAACCATGGTATTCAATCAAGAAATTGAGCCGAATTATGGGAAACTCTTCACTTGCTAAATGTTTTCTTTAATTTAATTATGGTAAGTAGGCAAAGGTTGCTGTGGAATAATAAGTAGCAGTGGGAAAAGGCCCAAACGGACTCAGAATCTCGAATTGGAATTTAACTTGCATATTGTATGTATCATTTATGAAATGATAATTAAAAGGTAAATAAGAGGTGGGCAGCAAATCCAATAAAACGCATCAATATTTGATATGTAAACTGTGTGTACTTAATGCATTTTATACACATTCAATGCTCAGACATTCTCTCTAGCAATCTTTGAATATTTATTTCAGCCACCAACGCAGAATCATGTTGTGTGTTCGTTCTGACATTTAATTTATATTCAAACTAGATTTACTTTGCGTAAACATTACTTAAAGTTTAGAATATTTACATTTGCTTTTCGAAACCCAACACATATTGACAATGTCTCCGTAACCACAAAATCGCATTTTACCGATAAATTCTTGTTTATTTTTCCTTAGAATCTTGAGTAATTTCACCCCCCAGCAGACACATTCACAGGAAATCCCCGAAAACGCAAAAAGATCCCCGCAGAGAATATGAATATTCATACAAATGCAACCAGCGAGTCAAGTTAATTTATTTTCACAAATCCTATATTTAACCTTGCACCAGAAACCAGACGGAACAAAAAGTATTTTAAAAATTTCACTTCCACAAAATGTGGAAATAAATTTCTTTTTAATTTGTTGTCTGTTCCTAGGCTGTTTGGCAAATTGGGGAAATGCGAAAACAACAATAATAACACAGGCGTTAAACAACGATTTCCCAAGGTAATTTTTCATTTTTTTTTTTTTTAATTTCACATCGTATTTGTTCTCGAATTCAAAAGGAGAGTGGAAACACCTTGAACACATTTTTACCGCTATGCACAAATGTCAAGCTAAAAACGCGGCCTAAACACTGCCATTAAATTAAGGCAACAGCACGAACAAACAAACAGCAACAACAAAAATTGTTCGTTTCCGTGTAATAAACAATCAACAACTTTCCATTGTTATTGTTGTTGTTGCTGTTGTTGTTGTGGCCACTGAAGTTGGCTTTGTTGCTGGGAATTGTGGTGTTGTGTGTGAATTGTTAGTTGGTCGTTTCGCTTTGTGATCAATTTTCTGCTTTGACCGATTTGAATATCTCCTCAATCCACTGGAAAAAACGTCATACTAGTTTTTTGAAGATCGAAACTTAAAAATAGTATTTTTATATTTTAAGATAATTTATTTTGTGGAGTTACAGTTTGTTTTGTTGTGAGCATCTCTTAATGAATATATATCTGGTTTCACCAATTCAATTTCTTATAAAATTATAATGATATCTTACGTAATATTATATATCTAAAACAGTGGCCCTATGTATGTCACGGGTCAGCGAATGTTCCCTGCTGGTGCTCTGCCTACACACGCATGCTATTAACACTCGTGCGACTTCGGCTATGGTCTTCGGGACCGCTGTCGGCAAATTATAGCACATTGTTAGTGATGTCCCATTGTCATGTAGTAGCTAAATCTAGCCGTTTTTAACGTTAAGAAGCTATTTTTATAGTAATAGCTATACAATTATGTGTATTAATCTTTTTTTTACGCATCCCTAAGAACTAAGGAATTTCGGCATATGTTTATACTTATTTATACTTATTTCTAAGCTCTCTATGGTTTTAATAACAATTAACCAGTTTCTTTTGTAATAAATCTCTTTAGCTTGGGAAGATTTCTTTGAGTGTTTGTGCCATTCCATACACGCATAATTTATGATAATTTTGACATTGAACGAGTTCAATGTCGATGATATGCAAGTAGACAGCGCTCGATCCTCAAGTTCAGCCGACTTCAGACTTGGTCATCCAACTCCGATATAATTCAATTTGGGATGCCGTTCGACCGATCGACCATTCAACTGAACACTGGCCATGTGCGGTGCGAAAACTGTGGTTTGATGATCAGGGTTCCGGGGCACGGGGCCCGTCGTTTGCTGGCTATTCAAATCAGTCAGGCCGCCGAGTCTGGCTCAAATTATTTGGTTTATTTGTTAGCTTAGCCACAGCCGGCTCAAGGGTGACAGAAGCCAAAGCTGTCGGCCATTAAGCGGGGGAGCTGAGACAATTTGTCCAAAAGCCAACAGAAGCCCAGGAAAAAGTATTAAAAATAGCGGGAATACCAATTATTTCACTTGGAATGATTTAGGTCACACAGAAGCTCGATATATAAATATTTATTGAGTTATAACTGTTGCCCTGCACTATTTATTATACAATTATCACTTACCAAAGCAGTATCCAAGAGGGGAAAAAGTAGGAAGCCTATAAGCAATTTTTACTTATATAATAAAACTACTTTCACTATTACTACCTTTCGATTATAAAAATATCTATTAAAAATGTTAATATTGGTCGCGAAGTATTTATAAATATATTATTTATATAGCCGCCGCTCAACGTCAATATCAGACTGCGCAGTCGCAGCATCACCGTCGAAATTTTGAGGTCAACGGTGCTTTTAACGGAGCATCTTTGAGGTGAGACTGACAAAACTGGTTCACTGAAAGGGTTCAACATTAGAGCCCCGTCGACAGTGTCAAGGTCAAGGCTGTTTGAATGCTTCTGGTGGGGGGCTGGCTTTTGGACACATGGAAAAATACTAATACATTAAATGAAGCGTGGAAAATTTAAGCAGACGCCGGCAAAACCATAAAATCTAGCTGCCATCAGTGCAGGCGCACTCGTATATCGATGGGATTATTTTTATTCGGCCTTTGCGGGGCGATAAGAGGCTTAAGGGAGTTCGCATAACGCTGCGCAAACATAAATAGCGATAGCAGATGGGATTGGATTCGGGAGATAAGACAAACTATATACACAACTCTTCCTTCATCGTTGACGTCGTGGCTTTCTTCTTATTTCCCCTTTGGATTTACGATTATATTTCATGAATACTTTACGAGTCCCACACGACTTCTACCTACGTGTTTGTTGTTTTAGTTAATCGTGCAATGAACTTGAGAACACGGATCGTAGAACAAAGTAAAAGAGCAAACAGAATGGGGTCAAAAACATCGATACGCTAACTGATTAATGAGGGAAAATCTATATTTAACAGAAATATTCAAGGCGTTTGCGTTCGATATTTATTTACAAAATACATGCACAAGAATTTCCTGTAACAGTATAGATATTTCTTAAAATTTAACTAAAATAAATCCTGAACGTGTTAAGCAAAAAAAAGAACATTGCCTTTGTCTGGCGTTCGTTCTCCTTGTAGAGTCTGTTGGCATCGTAAATAGTTAAAGATGTGCGATAAAAATGCACTGAACAAAAATAATAATTGGCCAGCAGTGTAGTACGTCCGTGTCTCTAGGTTACTCAATTTTTATAGTCATGGTTAATTACGCGGGTTGTTAAACTTCAAATCCGGATGTCACCTTCACGAAATTATTATTATTGCTATTTGAATGATTGCCTTTATGTATTTTAGTGCTTCGCTGTGTGTTTGGCCAAAAGAGGTCACCGAATTTTATGACACTTCAAACAGCTGCGGATTACTTCCTATTAGTGAGTTCAAGAATTCAGTCTAAATTTGTTTTACAAATTTAAGTATCTCCCCCCTTAGTAGCGAGTAGTTTATTTATTTAAGCAATTGCTAAGCTTCTGTTACGAATAAATTACCTTTCGAATGTTCTCTACTTTTTAAAAGCTTCATATAACCGACCGCTGCCATGGTGCAACAACTGTTTCAACTGAAAATCTATTAAACGAACAAAAAAAACCGTTTAGAGCCGGCCAAATGCTTAGCTTCATTAAGAGGTTCTACTTGGGTATTTGGCAACTTGTTTTAGCACTTCCTACCGCCAAGTTTCACTCCATATAGCGATTGCATAATTCCCCAAAAAGCTCGCCAAAAAAACTTGCGAAACTATTCTATAAGTTGGTCGGCAAATATGGTCAGACGGGTCGAAACGGTTTCTCGATTGCCACACAATCAATGCAGGAATTCTAAATGTTTTTGTGCTAGCGTTTTTTTGCAGTGCAGAGACCAAAACAAAAGCGCCTCAAATTGGAGGAGGAAAAAAAAGAGACTTCAGGAATCTCCAATGGCAAACAAAACGCTTGGAGAGATAAAGCCAATGAACGCTATCATTATATACATACATAAACACAGAACACGCACTGTGTTCAAACTGGGTTTTGTATTCACCATATAGTATGTAGTATCTATGTGTCTTTCTCGCTCCTCGGTTTCAATTGTTTCGTTATCTTTGTGGCTGTTAATTGCCCTTCCTCGTTGGCCTGATGTTGTTGGTGTTCTTGCTGGCTTCCTCTCTCTTGGCTACAGATGCTTGGGCTCTATATCTCATACTATATGTACAAAATTAAACACACAGCAGAGGTCACTGTGCTATGGAATTGTTTTTAAATCAATAAGCCATAAAATACTCTTTGAAAAATATAATTCTTTTCATTTTAACATAAGATATATCCTTTTTTGGTATCAGGATAACATTTGAAAAACAATTGATGAACATTTCAAGCATGTAAACCTGTATTTTCATATTTTTCGTATTACAATACCTTTTTAGTTTCTACAAATCAGCTAATAACCATCATAATATAAAATGTGTGATTTTACAACTGTTTTCCTAATAAAGTGGATTAATAACTGACTCCGAAAAGTATCTATCATCTTTGTAGCTTATGAAGCTATTATTTTGAGCACAATTGTTAACTACTCGTTTATGTGGGTAAATATTCTCGACTTACTGGGACCAATGGCCACAGATACATTGCCAGCGAATGACAAAGACCACAACGACAGCCATAGCACTCACATCCACGGAGAATTGGAGTCAAAGTAAACCAGCAAGAGTGGCTCTGACCTTACACAGACCATTGAAAACTAATAATCAAGAAGCAGTTAAATGGCAGGCCAGTAGGAAAATAACAAAAATAAGGAGAAGCTGGTCCCACCAGCTCAGACAAAATCAAAGAGAAATATATAAAAACATTTTTGCATTTTGAGGTTACTTCAACATACCGGCAAACGACTAAATTGCACAGCAGCAGAAGAATCAACCTCAACCCCAAAAATGAAAAAACGCAAACAGCTGTTGACCAACTCCAAAATTCACTGTTTTTAGGTTTTTTTTTGCATATGTAGACCCCGAATGAAACGAAAAGCGAATGAGAAAAACCAATAACAAAAAATGTACATGGAATTATCTTTAATGTTATGCCTTGGCAAATGTTTTGAAAACGCTCGAAAAAACAACGCTGGCTGATTGAAGTGTGTTTCGCTGAGAAAACCGTTTTCCTGAATTGGAACGGACTTTTCGCCTGTAATTAAAATCATTAAGAAACAACAATCACTAACACTACAAGCCTAATGAGTTTCAAATGCGAATAATTTATCAGTTTTGGTCAATTGCTAATTTGTACAAGGTTAATCAAACTGAAATTAAACGAATGGTTAGAGTACTAAAAGCCTAAACCGTCTAGTGTTTTGCCTAAAATAATTAAAGCAATAAGTTAGGTTTATATTTAGAAGTATTAACTGTTTATGACAAAATTGGTTATATCACTTTTATCTGAAAATTGTACACTTTTAATTGTTTTCGTTGTTTTCTTTAACTGCCAGATAAAGAAACAAGATCATTGAACCCCGGAATTCTAAGGTTAACCGTAATTAATTTAGCTTGAAGCATTTATAGTAGAAATTATATGCTGAACCTTAGATTAACATCTTACCTAAGGGCTAAAGTTCACTAGCTCAATGAAAAGTATAATATCAACAATTACAAGGTAACAACTGGGGGGAATTCAAGCGACACGTGCAGTGAAAAATGTGAGGAATTAATTAATAACTAACTAGCTAACTAACATAATAAGTGTTTCTCCTATAACAACTCCTTATAAGTCTAGGAATTATTAATATAGAATATGATAAATAGAAGGAAATAAAAGAATTTACCCTACATTTGTATTTCGATTATTGCTCTGATAAAAACGTGTTACGTTTTGGAAATATTTATAAAGTATATGATAAATAGATAGAAATAAAAGAATATATGTATAAAATATATTTTTATTCCTATTTATCATTGTTTATCTCCCAGTCTTGATATTGCAAAAGTTGAAAATTTCAGCTCGTTTTACCAGACAAAGTTTCTACAAAGTTTCTATTGAATTATCGAGAGATCAGAGTTGGTCTAGTTCCCCCCGCGAGACCATCAATCATCCGATCCGGCAGCATATCACGTAGCTCAAAGACGAGACCCCAAACGAGGTGGGGAAAAACGAGGTGGAAGAAGCAGTAGAAGTGGAGGAAGAACGCAGAAATATTTTCGTTGTGTGTACTCAAACTCAACTTTAAGTGGCACTTCAACTTCGTGTACAGCGTCCAACTCTTCGGTAAGGTGTTTTCTGTATTTTTTTGTTGTTTCCTTCTCATTTTCGAGGAGAGGAGGCAGCAGCGAGGTGACGAGGGGTTTTTTCTTATTTTTGGAACAAACATAAACAACGGCGAGCCAGAAAAACCAGTTCTATGAGGCGAAGGCTAGAACATGTTGCACGTCGTACCAGGTTGCCTCGCTCCCTCTCGCATTTGGAGCATTGAATGCAGCAGCCCATACACAAAAAAAAACACAGCTATTTCGGGGCACTCCGCAAGCGTACGTATACATTATATATTTACTTATTCCATTTGTTGGGGGACAAGCACTCGGCCGGCCTCTTCCCTTCCGATCGACCACCGAAAACTCACACCCCTTAAAATGACACATTTCCAGGGTCGAGCCCCGTAAAGTCAGGAAGTTTTGATGAAACCGAGAACCGAGAACGAACAGGAATTTCCAGCTCAGTGGTGTGCAGTTGGGAAAAAACTGGGCGCTTTTAATTGAACTTAAATTCGATTCGAGTAATCGCTATAAGGTTCGGGAGGTAATGACTTAAGTTCCCTCTGTAATAGGATTATATTTGGGCATTCTCCTTATCTAATTTGAAGTACTCTTCAAGATCAAGTTCGATTTTTATGGTTGGTATTCCGCTTGTAGAATTTGTTTTATGAGGTCAGGTTCTCAAGCATGTTTTCAAGGCATTAAGTTATTATTTTAAAAGAAATGTAAACTAGTTTATTTTATATAATAATAAAATATTATATATTTATGTAAACTGTGTAAACTGAATTCCGTGTTTTAAATAAGAATAAAAGAGAGCCTAGGCTCCGACTATTCATTTCCCTCGGTGCAGGGCGTCGAGCCTTCCAAATTGGTGTGATTGAACGCTTTCAAGGATAATTGTCAGCAGCGTCGACTGCCAAAGGAAGCCAAGCTGAGGAGAGGTAGACAAAAGCCCAGAGCAATGGCTCTTTGTTCCCAGCGATCGGCATAATAATCATTTTAATAAGCAAAGTGCGTTGGCTTGTAGGCGTTTCTGGGGGCAGAATCGGAAGAGAGGTATTGTATGGCCGGGGGTAGAGACGAGGAGAACGACTCCGTCAAGTGACAATTGCGGAAGTGAACTCCCCTCAGCTGCTGACGACGTGATTTCAGCTGTTGAAATTCGCTGGCGGTTATTAACGTGTTCCACGACACAACGTGGCCCCAAGCCAAAAACAACAATCAAATAAAATGGTTAAAAATACTTGCTACGCATTTTGAGCACTCATCGGTTAACTGAAACAAATATAAGCACAATAATAACAAAAAGCGAGTCGCTGAGCTGATAAGATAAAGCCCTCAAAGGAAATGAATCAAGCGATGTGGAAAATGTTTGAAAAAGGAAAGCAAATAAAAATCAAAGCAAAGGTTTTTGCTGAAAAGTATTAAATAATACAAAAATAATAAATTCTTCTATGTCATAATGATGTTAGCTTGGTTGTAAAGCCTGAGAGATAACTAAAAGTGTATTTATCTTTCAGTTTTCTTTTTTTATTTCATTGAAATAAAGTAGTTGATATCTAAAGCAAGTAATACCTAAATACATTAACTGATTGATATATTCTACGTGCTTTATTAGGCATAGTTCCTAGGTTATTGAAAATAATTTTAATGACTGCTTGACTACAATAACTTATTTCAACTAATTTGCTATGACTTTAAAGTAGCTGAAAGAGGCCTTTTGCATAAAATAAAATCCTAATTTCTTACTTCCTTAGATTTATTCCACAGATATTGTATTCCACATTATTTTAACAGTCACAAATTAAATATCTTGGGTAGAGCACCTTCTCATATTATATGTTGCATACATGTAAGTATTTTCAAACTATTATTTTTTAGAGCTCATTTGCAATTCGCTCGGCCGAACCAATTTCCATTTCACGTTTAATTTATGGAAATGCCAGGCACGGGCGCACACACAAACTATGGCTTGGCTAAACTTAGAATCAAACACATACCAATAAGCGCTTACACAATTGTACTAAATAGTAAACACCCACAAAGTGCGGCAGTAAAAATGGAAAAATATAAAACAATAACTATAGTGGGGGCCACGACGAAGCCAGGCGTCAATGCAACAGCCCCAATTGCAGCCAGTTTGTGTTTCTACTTAGTTTGCCAATGTCAAGCCGCCACTGTGGCAGGCAGGCCCCAAAGCTTCGGCCAAACTTAAGAACCTTTGTTATGCAAAGAGCGTGCTGTGCGAGTTTTGCAGTCGCATCCGAAACGCCCACAAAGATATAGTAAGTACTTGTTATTGTTTTGCCAGAAAGCAAGACATCTAGCAGTTTTGACGCTAAGGAAAATTAAAATTAGTAAATGGGTTCTACGAAATATTTTTGAAATTAAATAATATTAGAAGGAACTATCTAAAATATAATTACATTTTACATTTCCTTTAATTCTTATTCCCCCAATGTCAGATGTTCTAAACAATTTTGCAATAAAAGTCAAAACTTTTTATTCAGTTTTGTTTACAAATTGTTATGGTTTGTTTATACTCATTGGAGTTTCTGTATTTTGAATTACGGTATCTTGGGGCAATTTCCTTTGGTAAATTTGTTAATAGATGTTTCTTTGGATATTGAAGAATATAACATTTTCAGCACTACTTCAAGTTTAAAAGAAATAACCCTAGGTCCTCACAATATCTAGCTTTTTTTCTGGCCACATTTGCATATTTCAACCAACACTGCTTCCGAACATAAGCGTGTAACTCTACGAAAAATTCAAATCAGTAAAGTTCTACGAAATATTTTTGAAACGTAATAATAGTAGAAGGAACTGTGTATGAATAACTTGAATATAATTTAATTTTAAACGTGCTTTATTTGTTACAAGTTGTTTTGCAATAAAAGTATACAATGAAATACGATATTTTTAAGTTAGCTTTGTTTCTACTCATAGGGATTTTTGTGTTTTGAATTTAATTCATTTTTAGCCAATTTTGTTTGCTAATTTTGTGCCTAGATATTTATTTAATTATTGAAGAATCCAAAGACAGACTAAAATCAGCACTGCTTAAAAATGTCAAATAAATAGCCATAGGCCCTCCCATCATCTAGCTTTTTTCTGGCCACATTTGCATATTTCGACCAACACTGCTGCAGAACATGCGCGTGTACGGCTTAGCGGGGAGAGAGAGAGACAGCGAAAGAGCTTGTTGCGTGAGGGTGTATGTGTATGCGCTCTGCGCTTGTGTTTGTGCTGAGAGAATTTTATTGATTAGTCACAAGGCTAAAAAAACACTGTCTCAGCAACAGCAGCTGAGATTTCTAAACAGTAATAACGAAAACCAATTCTCGCTCAAAAATTCCAATTTGAACAAAAACTCACCTTCAATTGGGGCAAATTATTGTCCCGCGCAGCGTTGAAAACAATGAATTTGTAATCCATTTTGTTGTTTAGTCCGTTAGCATAAATGCCGAAGAAGCTCTCTCGCCAAGAATTTATTTATTCCTTTTATTGTTTTGGCAGCAAAGAAGATTTATTTTGTTATTTCCCTTCCTTCTTTCTCCGCCTTCGTCAAAAGAGAGAGAGAGAGCGCGCGACTAAAGAGAGTAGCAGAGCGAGATTCTTGAGGATGCTGTTGTTGTAGTCGTTGGCTGGTTGTTCTTTTTTTCAAGTAATTTATTTTTTGATGTGTGGTAGATTTCTTGCACAAAAGACGAGAATATATAATATATAACAACTGCGTTTTCGTCGAACTCTTTATTGCCTCGCTTCCGGATTTTCCTCGCCTTTATTTCTTATGTTTTGCGCACTTTTCTTTTTGCCTTTTCGCCTATTTGCCGTCGTTGTTGTTTGAGGAAGACGAGAAATTGCTGCTGCTCTTTATTCGTTTTCCGATTTCTTGCAATTCCGGGTCGTTTTAATTCTTTTAACTGTAACTGGTGGCTCTCTCTGAATATTGCCAAGCTCGATGCCAGAAAACAAGAACACTTGCCACGCTTTTCTATTGCACATTCAACACAAATTCAGATTCCCCGAGTTTTTCGAAAACCGACAGCCAGGAAATTTGTTATGTTATTTTCAAATTGACGCGATGCGAACCGAAAACAGCGCGCGAATTTGTTTTGCTTTGTTTCCAGTTACGAGTTTTCCTTTTCCGCGGCGGAGCGGCACGGACGTCAAATTTTCAAAATATTTATGTACCGCGGCGCACAACCGCCTTTGCTGAAATCATAGAGTAACTTATATAGAGGTAAAATTTTTTCCGTTGAATCGTTTCTCTGCCGACGTCGACGCTCGGTGTGTTGGAAAATAATCAGCTGATTGGATGGTATGTTGAAATGTGCGAGGCAACAGCGATATGCTGTGTTGCCCGTAAGCCAGGCCTGCGAAAGAAGAGTACAGCTATAGGCGTAAAAAAGGCGACACATGAGAAATTCACCATCGCGCGCTTTTTGAAAAAAGGTTACTTCATTATTTGTAACTTTTCTGGGTGTACTTCATAGGAACAACAATTTCTGATGCTTTTAGAAGTTACTAAAGCAGTTTTCCTTAAACAAATATATTCCTACATATAAAATTTACTTAACTTTAGTCAATGAAAATGAAACATTCCAATTTCAACATAGAAAATAGATGGCGCTGCCTAGCTATTGAGTCTCGAGCAGGTAGCTAGCCACAGCGAACATGACATCAGGAATGTAGAGCTGGGTGGCAGACAAAAGAAGAATGATACAGAACATTTAAATTGAAAATTATTTCACCTTAAATTTTAATTCCTCCTCCTAATTAAAGAAATCTCTCTGCATGTTTATGTTTATTTTACTTTGGTTTATTTATTGAATTTATTCCATACAATTTCATATGCATTTTGTATTTGTTTTTGTTTTTAGTTGGTTGTTTTAGTTTTTTTTTTCATTAAATCATAAACAGTTACATTGTTTTACATTGTACATTTGAATATGTTTTACTTAATACGTATTATTAATTATAGTTAATATTTGTATATTTCTTGTATGTATATATCATATGGTTATGTTTATTATGCATATGTGTGTGTGTGTGGTTGCTAGTTTGTTTCAACGGAAAATTTAAACAAAATGAAAACAATTGGTTATCGATTAGTTGCCCTTCAACGGATTATCCTCTATTTGTAATAATATAATTAGTTAAAGCTACAACTTAGTGCGCATTCTTGTACTCTTCGCCAACAACTACAACAAAAGGTATGACACATAAACAATAACAAAAAAAGTTTATCGCTTTTTTTTGTTTAACAACAAAGAACATACATTTAAATAAATCCAGTTAAAACGTAAGTAAATGTGTTTATATTTTCAATAATTAATAATTATTTGTTGCTGTTGTTTAGCTTTTACTTTTTTTACTCATTTTGTTTTTTATATCACAAGTTAAAATTTTGATTATTGTTTGGTCAATTTTATAATAATATTTAATAGTACTTGTATATGTGTATATTATATATGGTATTGGGTATGTGTGTAAATTATGTACATAAGAAAATATACTAATAGCGTAATTCAATAAACATATTTCCGTTAGTTCCTCATATAAATTGGTCTAGATAATCAAGTCATGGTGTTACATATTGGTTTCTTGGGTTCGGACTGGGGGATTTTGGTATACAGAGAGCAGTACTAACAATTCGAGAGTGATATATATAGGTATGCGTGTATATATAGTTAAAAATAGTTGATTTTTTAAGAGAATACATAGAAATTCGAGTTAGTTGCATGCGTTAAGTTTTGAGAGAGATTTGGTTTTGTGTTTTCTTTTCTTTTTTTGTTTTAGATATTTATAAATCGATTTTACTATATTTAAGAAAGATATTTTATAGAAGACCTAGGCGATGTGGCGTCCTTGTGATATATAGATAAGGATACATTAAGATATGGTCATTGAGAAAGTATTGCGCTTACAGCATGACAAAGGATGCTCCTATCTTAAAATTTGCTGCCCATCCATGCTGTAAATCAAGTTACAGTCCACAAGACTGCGATATGTAGATATCCCCAACAACTATATACACGTTCCCACCACTCCGCCAAGGATCTCCACGTTTTGAGCTTCCTCCACATTCCAGTGTCGATAAACAAGGCTAAGCCTAGGGGTCGTCATCATCTCAGACCATCGACTCTCTGACGCGGCCCTTTACCTGTAAATTGGTTGCGAGAGACGACATTAGTTTCAATATTAGGGACAGGACTTGGATGCACATCTAGACGTAGGTGGTGTAAGGGGATTTACACATGGAGAGACGAGCGTGCGATATGTCGGGATTATTGGATTGGCTGGCTGCTGCTGCTGCTCCGGTAGTATCTGAGACATCCTCGCCGGATCCGGATCCGCCGCTGCCCTGCATCTCTGTGGGTTATGGCGAGAACACACGCAGCGATCGCAGCAGAGTGGCCAGGACATTGGCCAGACACTCGGCCTGCAGGGCCAACTGTCCGGCGCCAATGGGTCCAATCTCTACGCCCACCAGCTCCCTGAAGCTGCTTGCCACATCGTGAACCTTGAGCACTATATTCCGCGTCTGCAGGGGCGCCGACGTATGCCTGGTCATGTCCTGCGCCAGCTCGGTGATCCTTCGGATGGCTGTCAGGCAGGAGGTGAGATGTTCGGGCAGCGTAATCAGTGTCATGTCCGACATGGAGGCCACCAAAAACTTGCTGGCCGTCACCAGGGCGAGAGTCTGTTCGGTGAGTTCGTTTCGCGCCCGCTGGAACTTCTCCTCGTCGATGGAGGTGCCGCCGCCGGCCGCCTGTGCTGCCGAGCACTGAGCCGCCACTTGGTCCAATTTGATGAGGAGGCCCGACATGGCCACGTCCGTCTTGCCCAGCAGCGCCTCGCCGTCGATCAGATGGCCGTTCTTGATGAACAGCTTCTCGCCGTGCAGCTGCTGCGGTTTCTTGGGGAGCATGGGAAGTGTCCCGCCATTGGTTTGGTTCAAGTGGGGCAAACGGACGGTGGCCGGTATGGGTGGTGAATAGTGGGCGGGTGGTGATGGTTGTGCGGTTGCATTGCCAGGCGACGAAGGATTGGTCGGTGGATTCACTCCGTTCAGAGGACGCGGACGATTGGCGATGGGCGGCAACGGGGGTTTCTTGGGACCACTCACCAGGACATTATTACTGGGATTCCCACCATCCAGCGTGGGACTTCCGCGAGGCGGTAGTTGAGGCGGGCAGAGCTCCCTTCGGTCCTGCGTTTGCGGCTGCATTTGCACCGGACTGGCCACGATTCTCACCTGCTTTTTAGGCGAATAACGCTGCAAGAGCTCTGCACTTTTCGGTGGCCTTGCCGGCGGCGGAGAAAGCTGCTCTGCTGTGGGCGTCCTGGGCGGCGGTTGGAGTTCCTCCGGATCTGGCAACTCCTCCTTTTTGCTGGTGGGACAGCAGCTAAACTTGCTCTTCCGCTCCACGGTGGCGTATTCAATGACATGGGGAGAGGGACTACTGCTACCGTTCTTGGCCGTTCCATTGGCCACCGATTGGAAGAACTCGCGCTTTGCCTGCACGGAATTGCTGTACAGGCACTCCGTTTCCACTGGCTGAACCACAGACTGCTGCTGCTCCAAATTCGGAGGTGGAGGTATAATGAACGACATAATCTCTTCGGGTGTTAGCTCCTTGGCGGGCGTGGCCTTTTGTGTGGGCGGTGCCACCATTATCTGCTGCAGAAAACTGTCCAGCTCCTCGGCCTTGCCCTCAAAACCCTTGGGCGGAGCGGCATTCATCAGGGAGAGCGAGTCCAGTTCGTCGGGCGTTTGGGGTGGCGGAATGGCACGTAGATCTATAAGATCCGTATCGGTTTCAATGAAGGTATCCTCCCTCACTTCGAACCCATAAATCTCGGACAGCTGGCGGGCCGCCACATCGGTATCCGCCGACGCTGCATTGCTAATCTCCTTTAGTTGCAACAGATACTCCCTCAGGTTGTAGTCCTTGGTCTCGGCCCCGAAATGTGTGCCATCCGGACTGTGGAGACCAAAGCTACTCCGCTGCGACAGTGGCTGCTTGGCCCCTGCCGCTCCCGATCCTGCCAGTCCTGCTGCCTGGAGCAGCATCATCTGTGGTCTCCTGGTTGTCGGCGACTGAGCCGGCGAAGCCACGGACTCCGAATCACTCTCACTCTGCGAGAAGTCAGTGCCCAAAGCCTGCAAATCGCTCAGCAGCTGACTGAACCCGTTCAGCTTCCGCTGTGGCCTCGGACTGGAGGTGCTGCACAGGCTGGGCTTCCGCTTGGGCGTAGCTGGCGTCGCGGGAGCGGATGAGGAAACTGGCGCCGTTTCTGGAATGGCATTCAATCCCTGGGTTATGCCGCTCAGTTCGTGGTTAATCGTCTCCGCCAGTAGGGTCAGCGAATCGCTGTGCTTCAGCGGGTGTCCAGGCGGAAGACTGGAGACTCCCGAGCCCAAGATCATACCGCCCTGCGACTCCTCCGTCGAGGAGACCTTACTGCTATTGAGACTGTCGCAATCGGAGTCGAACTCCAGCATAGCCACGCCTCCTCCACCGCCACTACCGCCGCCCTGCTCTTGTTCACTCAGATACTGCTCGGAGGTCTGAACCAAATGCTGCAGCTCCTGAACCCTCCTCAGAACCTGCTCGTTCTTCGCCTCCAACTGGTGGTTGACCGAATGGCTGCGTCCCTCGCAATAATTGCTGCCGCTGCTATCACTCAAACCCGAATCCTTGGCCGCCTCCTCCAGCAACTCGGTGGCCATCACGCTGTGCAGGTCCAGATCCATGGCGTAGGGCAGCGAAGGTGGTGCCTGAACGGATGTTTGCTGCTGGAGCTGACCCCGCTGGACGAGCGCATGGTAAGGCGGCGACATCAGGAAGTTGACGCTGTGCGCTCGCGTATGGAAGGGCAACAGGTAGCTCCAGCCCGCTGGGAGCACTGTGTGCTGCGAAAGGAAACCGGGCGCATTGTCCTCGTCGTGCGGTTCCCTTTCACGCAGTATATTCAACATGTTACCTTATGGGAGGGAATAGAAATCATTAAGATGTTTCCTTAAGCTTAAGCTTCAATAAGAAGTAAAGTCTCACCTGTCAGCAGTCGATAGTAGCCCCCTAGGACCAGGCTAAATTCACAGGCATCGCGATCCTCCATGATGAACTTTACCGCCCGATCGCCGAGCATAAAGATGGATACGCTGCAGGTGACATCGTCCTCGCGATTCACCACTACATGTGTGAAGTCCTCGATGGCGGAAATAGGCTGTGGCTAGCCAAGAACATAGATCGGTCAATTGGTGTTATTTATAGGGAAGTTTCGTGGCCAAAACTCACCACCGAATTACGGGCACTGGATATCTGGCTTAGTCCAAAGCGCGGACTCACCAGGAGGACGCGCTCGACGCCCTCTCTTTGGTTTGTGCTGAAACATTTGGCTCCATAGCTGGGTAGGCTAGCGATAATATCTAGATAATGGAGTTTGGCCTGGAATATAGCAAACAAATATAAAATACCTTTAGTTACATTTCTTTTGTTTCATCTTTAACTTTTCTATTTATAAACTCAACAAATATAGACATAACTTTATTATTTCAATTTGATTTCTTTTGCTCTCTAGACTCTTACAACTTCCCTCTTTCGCTAACCACATTTTCTCGATGATGAACTCACCTGCAGCTGTGTAAGGACCTTGCTGGAGGAACCCGTCATCTCGGCGTTGAGCTTCAGGAAGTGTGAAATCAGGCGGCGCAGCTCCTTCCGCTTCATGCCCTCAAACAGGCTCACTGGGACGAAGCGCTCCAGTCCGAACTCGCGTCTGCAATAAAAAAAAGAAAAGGGAGACAGTAATTGTAAATAAAGGAACAGCATCTCAAGGACTTCAGCTCAGTACTCACTCCACCAGCTTGACGGTGAGCTTCGAGGGCGCAAAGTTATTGGCCAGGGCGTGCTGGTGCATGTGCAAGGCGGCCAATCGAAGGGCCAATTCCGGCTGCAGTTCCGGGGCAAATCTCTCCTGGTTCACATCGTTGCAGCACTGCAAGTACAGGTAGTCCAGGGCATGGAGATCCCGCTGCGCCAACTCCGCGGCCGAGATGGGCACGAAGGTGATGCGGAAGAGGCACCGCAGCTTGTGGGCGCCCGGTCGAGCGGCAATCTGTTTGGGGAAAATGTGCGATTATATATATATTATAAACATACCTTTATATACATAAGAGCTTTCAATATTTTCCTTTAATTTATCATATTTATTTTGCATTAATTTTAAGGAAATGCTTACCCTGGCCAGCGACTCCTGTGGATCCAGCAGGGTGAGCTTGTTCCGCTTGAGGCTCTTCACATGCTCCAGGACCAGACTGAACAGCTCGCCGCAGCAGAGGCAGAGCTTGTCCAGCAGCGAACTAACCACATCCTGCACCGTTGTGGTGGCATCGTACTTGAAGGACTTTGTCTGGCCGTTCTCGAGGAACACCTTCAGCACATTGGCCATTGGCGGGACGCAAATGTCTCCCAGAGAGAAGGCTGAAGGCTAAAGGAAGCCAAATAATCTCTAATTACTTTTCTCTACTTTAAGAAGCGATTTTAGATCCAAACTCACCGGAAACAGAGGTGCCCCATTGACGCACACGCTCTCCGCGAACCGCACTCGACTGGGACGCGACCTCAGCTTGGCTCGCTTGCCCGCCGAGAGGAGAGTGGACTTTCTGCCCGGAAGGATGCAGTGCGCCATTGGCTGGCAGACAAAGAGATTAACCTGCGACTCGCAGGCTCGCACCAACTGGATGACATGATCCCGCGGTGCATCCTTCACATCCTCCCCGTTCACCGCCAGTATTTGATCGCCCGGCTGCAGTTTGCCAATGCTTGGACCGCCCTCCGTCACGAATCTCACAATTACGGGTCGCTCACTTCCGGCCACAAAGCCAAAGCCCAGGCTGGCATTCCTCTGGAGCTGCACCATTCGCGGCTCCGGCGGATGCTCATCCCAGCGTATGCATTCGGGAGCCTCGTATGTGGTCGTCTTGTTGAGGTGGCTAATTGAGATATCAATGGTTTGCTTAGGGCACACATTCTGGAACTTATCGAGCAGTGTACTCACTTGATGTAATAGGAACGACCCTTGGAGTCTATGGCACGCTCCCAGCCATAGGAGAGCTCCTCGTGTTTGCTCCAATCCTCGCAGGCGGGCAGCCAGCCGGCTGATTGGGTCATGTGGCTAAAAATGTTTCAATTAAATAGATTGCAAAGGCAGCTTAAAGTTAACTATCCAAAGAGTGTCACAAAATGTAATATCTTTATTCAAATATTGATTTTAGAATGGAAATGAGTCAATGGTACATTGCTCAGTCAGCTGTCAATGGCAATTTGTAATCCAATACGGTGAAAATGTGGATTTATTACGAACCGCAGAAAAATGCAATCATAGACAGTCGGCAAGTAAGTACTCAAGCCGAGACACATAATAAATAGGAGCTCGTTGTCGAGTCTTGTTCATTTGTATTAGATCCAATCTAACTACAATGTATCTCAGTTTATGTGCCATCTACCTCATAGCTTTAGGAGATAGAATCAGCATTGCATGCTCAAATTTAATTTCTATAACTACTTCCATTATTTAGATTAATTTTACAACCAATTTCACACTGTATATTAAGCAACACTATTAAATAATTGAAGATATCTTTACTCAGCATATTTGTGCTTGCTATTGGAAAATCACCAGACATTAATGGCATCCTTCTTTAAATAATTTAATGGCTGCACATCCCCCTTGACCCTGAACTTGTGGTCAACTCTTTGGTGCTCCCCCTTCCTGACTTCCTTCCTATCTATAACAGGCACAGAACAGACCAGCCAGAGATCTGTTTGAGCTAGAAATGCATTTCAATTGACATTAATCAACGCTAATTGGGTTATTTGCTCGACTATGCAATAAACAGCAAGCCCATAATCGGGACCCCAGAACTAGAGGCAAACCCAGCCTCAATCCACACACCCCAATCAAACCCAACTACAGTAAAATTCAGCTATGTCCCACGAGAGAATAGTTTACTTCTGAGTAGTTGAAGTATTATATCATTAATCGAAATTTTATATATTGAAAAATATCGAATTTAACTTTAAAATATCGATGATTCCGATAAATATCAAACAAATATTAGTTTATTTGTGTAAAACATCTTTAAACACAATTGTATGATTTGTTCATTACATTTATTTCCAACAATAATAGTTTAAACTTTAAACTAAGTTTGGGCTCTTCCTTGGCACAGTTCGATATCGCAATGTTAAAGTCTTGATTTTTGTACTAATACATAATTAACATTTCTATATTTTCTGCCCTACCTGTTTCCAATTACTAAACATACTTTATAAAGACTTTATTAAACTTAGAATAAAGAAATCAAGGAAAATAAAACCAGAAGAATTTGGACTGTAGAATAACCAAGCTCGATAGAGAAACACCAAACCCAATCCCCGACCAAATCCGATTGCAGCCCCCACAACTGGGGGCCACCTTGGTGGCTTCCGTTGCTGTCTTTCTTCATTTCCTGGCTGCACACAATTGTGATAATTAGTTTTGCACTTTTGCACACTCTCGGCAAGGAGGAGACCGGCTCCGGGTACGGGCACGGATCCCAACCAGAGCTGCTCACTCATTCAGTCTATCGCCCCGGTGGCAGGCCCACAGACCCAGAGACCCGCCCCCAAGGCCAGCCCATATCCAGACCCCTACACACGCCCCTTGGTTATGGCATTTTGTGCGCTTTCAGTTTGATGTGCAACAAAGTGTAAAATTATTTAATAGAATTTCGTGCATAATCAATTTATGTGCAGCAGAGAGAGCGCCCAGCATTCAGTCAGTCGGTCGCCCGCCCATTCACGCTCTCCGCCAGCCACATCCATCCAATCTAACCGGGCCAGGACACAGTCCGTCGGTCATTCCCTCATTTCCTCATTCCCTCAAGTTGTTCAGTGGGCCAAATGCCATGGCAATGCTTAAAACTTTGCCCACGCTAATGGTTATAAAAACGACGGACTTTCTGCCTTGTTAAATATTCTTTCTGGTGCGTAGCAAACCTCATAGAAATGGCGACCTTATTAAAAAAGTGGTTTCGCAACAAGCCACGTCAAAAATTCCATCAAAATAAATGTCAAAAAAAATCCCATTTGTGCGTTGGGAGATTTGTGAAATATTTAACTTTTGACTTCCGTTGCCTTTCATTATTTCCTTTCCAGGATGCTTCTCCTAGGCGAGAAATCTAATTTAAGAAAAGGATACTTTTCTCATTTCTTGGCTTAGCTTGGACGTACATATTGCTTTGTGAATGTTTTAAAGATAACTCATAAACTAAGTTTATAAACTAAATTAAATTTCTTTTGTTTGGCCACAGTAATAACCAAAAACTATCCATAAATTCTCAAAGAAATTGCTACTAAATAATAAATCAAATTTCTGTACTCTAACCTCCCAAATATGTATTTATTTTGAAATAAATTTAACACTGTTGGTGGCTATGTTCGGTGTTGGCTAAAGGGATTCCTAATTGGCCAGGACCATAAATCATGTGCAATTTCTGGAAAGCCGAAAAACTTCCTAATTGGAAATGAAAATAAATCAATTTAGTTTCTGCAAATTCTGTGCAACCAAAGACTGCCTAAATCTTTTTTACAACAAGTGTTGCCAATGGTAACCCCTTTTATTATTGCAACAATTTAAGCCTCAAATTGTAGTTTTAGTTATGATTCTGCTAGGTTAAGGTTTTAGTTAGCTTATTTTAAACTTACTTGCAATAGTAGAGCCTGCCCTCCTTGCCCGCATGAACACTCCAGCCGGGCTTGAGTTTCTCCTGTATGGCTTCCAAGTGTCCATCAATTTCTGGCCAATTTCCGGCAACGCCAACCATGGCACTCCCATGACTTTGACCCAGTATCGGACCATAGATCCCGGTGCCGCAGTTGGTTCCGCTACCATTACCATTCCCATTCCCAGTGACCAGCTCCGTTGTTGTTGTCGCCTCCGCTATCGCTTGGATTCCGGGCAGGGACTGCGGACATCCGTTGGAGCGGGTGGGCGTGCCATGGGCATGGGCATGGGCGATGGAGCCATTTGTTGTCGGCAGCGTTGTCAATTGTGGCGATGATGTTCGTGTCAGTAGCAAGGGCTTGGATGCGGCACCACCTCCACCTCCTCCTGGGCCAGTAACTGGTGTGGCTGTTGTGTTGGCGGCATTTTGCAGCGGATAGACATCACTATTCGAACGCCCCGAAGGCAGTAACATCATTGAAACACATTCGCTGTAAGGAAAGGAAAGGAAAGGAGGGGTGAGACATAAGTCAAGTTGTTGCCGGGCCATTTTCACACATTGTCCGTGCCACAAATCACATTCCGTTTCAAGAGACCAAAGACCGAGACCAAGTCGACCCACTTTGGCTCAAAACAGGCTCCCATAACTCAACATCCCGGCTAGCAGACTAAATACAGACCATTGCCATTGCCTTTTCAGCTCTCGGGTCTCTGGACACATACAAAAAAAAACAAGAAAACAGGTCCCCCATAACAGACATCCCCATTATCATGACCGTGATCATCACCATCATTATGATCATCGTCATTGGTGGTGGGATAGGTTCAGGCTTTAGGCCAACTTGTTTTTAATGTTATGACACAATTTTCGATTGGCTTTTACTGTTTGGTTTTGTTCTCTCTCTCTCTCTTTGCCTCTCTGACTGTCTCTTTTTGCATATGTTTTCATTCCTTTATTTGGCAATCGTGTAAACATGGACTGGCCAAGGCGATGAGGAACTGGTTCTGAAATGGGCCCAAATAGTTGGCATTGTTTTTCGCAAAGTAGAGCGCTCTGAGGTGGCAGGATCAGAGAGAGATTGGGATTAGGTTTAAGAGAAGTATTTATTTTAATTATATTTATATTTATCTACGTCTATTAAGGTAAGATATAAGTGATTTTTGTCTATAAGAAAGGTATATTACATGGTTTATGTTTATAGATATATATTGCTGGAAAAACGTACCATTTGGTAGACCTGAAAAAACATCGATGTTTAAGGCCGATATATCGATGTTTACATATAAAAATGATCGAAAACTTCGATACTTTTCCAACTCTAACATTTGATTTTAAAACATTGATATATGGCCTGAAATTAACTGAAGCATTGAATAACTTCCTTGATTATTATCAAATTTTACTAACAAGTTGGTAAAACATCCCCAAAAGGCTACTTAATATATAAATCACGTTTACAGGCTCTAAAAATATTATATAAATGCATATCCTGGCTTTAAAATATTTATATATCATCTTAAACTCCAAAAATGTTATCCCAACTAATCCGTAAATAATTTATTTGATTTTATGTAAAATTAATCTGTAGTAAAAGATTACACACACACATGAAAGATACAGGCTAAAAGCAAAGAAAGTATAACAAAATGTTAAACCAATTCGTTTTTGGGCAAATCCATTCAGGCGTAGCCACAGAATTGATCAATCCCGCCCACCATGTTTACACTGTCCAAACTCTTCAATAATATCAAAGAGCATTTGCATAATGTTTAGATTTCAACGCCCGCCACCAACGACAGGCAGACAGCATTTCGACTTTCGCCTCTGACATGGTTCAGTAAATGGCTTGGCAAAAAGATTTTTTCTAAAAATTTATTCCGCTGCGCAAGAGGCGGGAAGAGGGATGAGCCATGAGTGTGGGCGTGAGTGCCAATGGCCGATAGTGCGGCTAGTTGGATGAGTCCAAACAAAAACCCAACGGAAAACCGCCAACAACAAGATGGGGCCAAAATGGATGTGTTTGTTTGCTTGCGCAATTTCATCGGGTGGAAGCCGAACCGGAGCCGGAGCCCGAGACGGAGACGGAGGATGAGGAATCGTAGGAATCGGATGATGGTGAAGTGGCATACGGATAGATGCGGCTTCAAAAAACGAGATACGACAGAACCGAGCCAAACAAAGAGACATCCATTAGGCGAGGAGTCGAGTCGAGTTGCGGCCAAGATGGAAATGGAAAAGGAGCTGCCAAAGAGCTCATCATGCTCCATGATACTTCTGCACGGGGGAAATGGGTGGAGAGCAATGGATTGTACACACAGAACAAATTAATTATGTATCTTATAAATAAATAAAGTTAAACCGGAGAAGATTTGGGTGTCTCTAGCTATATCTTATGGTTTAAATAATAATTGAGGATCCTCCTCTGTTATTTCTATATTTAATAATTTATATAAGATCACTTTCATAGAGTTATTTCCATTTATTTTCAGTGCTCTGACTAACAAGTAACGGCTTGGCAAACAACGGCGAACTGGCAAGCGACATGGTCAAGTTCCTTCTCGTCTTCATGTGTATTTTCCTCCATTCTTCGTACAAATGTATGTGTGGTGCAAAAGTTTTATAAACAACTTCACAGACACATGCTCTCTTACAGTAAAAACTGGAACACTTGAACAATGTTTTGAATTACATATTTTCTTTGTTTGGGAGTGAACCAAATAGACAAGTGCAAAAATGTTCATAAAGTTGTTCGTTCGCTCGTTCGTTGCTTTTTTTTTTTTTTTTTCTTTCGCAATCTCTCGCTTTTCTCTTTCTGGACTAGAAATTCTTGCCCACGGAATGTTGATTTGTCTCGGGACAGGAACTTGCCAGGCTTGGCAGGACCAATGGACTGCCCAAAGGATATTTGGCAAATATTTCCATTCAAATTAGAAAATATTCCTCAAATGCTTCAAATCGAGAAGGAATATGTGAAAACTTTGCGTGGCGTTTTAATGTAATATTCTGGTATTTTGCTTAATAAGAAATTAAGTTCTGTTTAAAAGGAATAAAATGAATCTCATTTATTTTAAGTTATATAAAGTGGCGTGGGAATTAATTCAATAAAGTGCGTAAAATATTATACTGTTGATTATGCTTTTTACTTTTATAAGTTCGTAGGTATTTTTTCGATAACTTTTTTTTTTAATCTACAAATCAAAGCTCAGAAAACTATTATTTTAAATAACGGTAATGAATTATATATATTTCCATGAGTTAAAATACTTGAAAAGTACTTTTAAATCACTGTTTGTGCATTTTTTCAAATAAATAATTAGAAATATTTGTTATTTTTAAGGAAAGAGTCTTATTATTTACTAAGAACATGGATACTCTAGGTCCTAGGCCTCCAATTCTATATTTTTCTGTTTATATTTTGAAAACATAGGTATAAAATCCAATAAAATTCCTTAAAGAGAAGATCACACTCTTCTTTCCCCCTCAAAATTTAAAATTTTTCAGTTACCTCCGTCCAGAACTCTTAACTGTTTAAACATTTTTCGTTATCGTCCAAAGCGACTCCAACCATCCATCCAGCCCCGGGAGTCCCCAAGTGTCAGCAGTACGAAGTACGAAAGCGGTTCGAACTCCTCGGCTCTTTCGTGCATTTGGACACCAAGACCAAACAAAAAAGTTGTCAAGATGGGATGTCAGGAAGGAGGGAGGAGATAGGGGGCGGGAATTGGAACAGGAAGAGGTGGGGGGGCGGGGGCTAGTGGAAACGGGAGCGACACTTCCAGCGAATGATTTGTGTCAACAGAGAGAAATGGCAGCTGAGAAATGTTTATGCACGTGCGTTGCTGTGTGCGCGCTCGTATCTATGTGTGTGAGGTGGGGATGACGTTGGGGCAATGACAGAGATCAGTAAATGGAAACCACACATAAGATACATACAGTGCCAGCCAAAGAGATAGGAACATAGTTTTATTTCCTGTTTAAAGTAGTGAAAAACAAGTAAAACCTTGGATGAAAACTAGCATATACATTAAGTTTAACTATAAAGAGTTGTACTATTATTACTTCCTATTAAAATATTGAGAACTTAAAGGAAAACTAGTCTCTATGTTAATTCTAAATATGGATATTACTAGTATTATTAATATTAGTATTATTTCTTATCAAAATACTTAGACCTTAAAGAAAAACTAGGTTTCCCATCAATTTTTCATTAATATATAAATATTTTTATAGTTTCAACAAGACTTTTATTGTATATAAACTTAGTTTTAATAAAAACAATAATATATTAATAATATTATTATTTGAAGTATATTTTCTAGTGAATCTTAAGAAACGAAATGAAGATCCAAGATGAAGAACCTTATATTTATGTCCTATTCGATTTTAAATAAAGTTTAAACTTAATTTTAATAAAATATTATTATTTAAAGTATATTTGCTAATATATTTTAAAAACCTATATGAAGATTTTGATTTTATAAAATATACAATTATACGTCTCAAAATTATATCTTATTCGTTTTAAACTGAATAAAGTTGGAACTTAACTTCAATAATAACATCATAAAAATCATAAAAAAGTTTCTCAATTGAAAAAATAAAGAGAAGTCAGCTCTCCAAAGGGAAAGACTTAATATAGCCAAAGCTTTTAGCTATCAAAACACTTGTAAATGTCCACTTAAAGTTGTAATTCCCACAGATAATTCCATAAACGTACGGATAAGATCTCCATTGCTATTATTTTGCCAGCAACTGTCTGTCAGTGCCATGGACAATTGTAAAATGTCACTGCGGAAATTGTGCGGAGCAATGAAAAAAGAAATGAAATGAAAAGACAGCAAAAGTCTGATGATGGGGCGATAACAAAAAGAGCAGAGCGAGAACGAAAATGTTGACCAACTGTAACAAATAAAAAAGTAAAAAAAAATACAAATAAACATAAATAGCAAACAAACAAACACACTGAGAAACAAAGTTAAGCTCTGCAAATTGTCCCAGTTCCGAGAGCTTAAATGAAAGGTGGATTGTTATTGCTGTTTCCCCTCGCAGCATCCACTTTGAAGGAGGAAATTCTCCTTTGTCAGAGAAATTAAACACAATTTGTGAATGCATTTATTGTTTGTATTAAAGACTTCAGCAATTTGTGGCT
This sequence comes from Drosophila kanapiae, assembly GCA_008042475.1. Taxonomy (NCBI): domain Eukaryota; kingdom Metazoa; phylum Arthropoda; class Insecta; order Diptera; family Drosophilidae; genus Drosophila; species Drosophila kanapiae. Next base: position 44,514 of record VNJM01001998.1, read on the forward strand.
CTTACAGTACCCTCGTTTTTCCACCGCACCTCACCTCCATCGCTCCTTTTGGCTTGGCTACTTTTGCTTTTACCAATTTCGCTTCGTTTCGTTATTGTTAATTGAAAAGAAATTACGGCGGCACAATGAAATAAAATTGCTTGGCGTTATTTATTTTGTCGCCAGCGCTCATTTCAATTAAATTCAACACAAAGTAAAAGCAATACAAATATGTGCCTGTGCATATTTAAAAAACACACTCATACACACCAAAAACCAAAAGAAAGTGATGAACACAGCAGGAGTTGAAGTAATAATAATAAAGGAGAAGAAAATTAAAAAAACAAATTTATTTTGGAGCCTTAGTCAGGACTCGAACCAAGAGGGCGAGTGCAAGCGAGATGCATATAAGAAATGATTTGTGTTTTCTCATAACATCCGTGTTTATAATATGATTGAATTAAAACTTTAGAAAAATGTTCCCACACGGTTATAAATTATAAATAAATTAACTTTCTATAAGTATATTTTTTGCTATCTCTGTGGGCGTGGCCAATTTATAGAACAAACTTAAGCCTGAAGAACCTTTAAGACTGTTGGCACCATATTTGTAAGCTGTAAATGTAAGGATCTCAGAGATCTAACGAATTTATGCAGACAGACTAAATCGATTCGCCTGGTGATGCTGATAAAGAATCTATGCACTGTTGCATTGATATGGAGTATTAACATACAATTTAAGTTTAAAATAAATCTGATCCATTCAATAATATTAACTTAAGTCATTATAATATATTTTAAGTACTTCACTTACTTAAAGCAATATTATTACATTCCCTACTTCCCTTTTTTTTCATGCAAATACAAAACCCTTTAAAAATATTACTTTTCGCTTTCTCAGAAGCTCTTAATTTCGTACTATTATAATTTTGAAAGCCACTGTAGTGCGAATCGATAAAATTAAAGCAGAAAGCTGTAGCAAAACAGCAACCTTAACACCCCATAGGAATAGCCATGTGCCAGCCATTTAGCTAGATCGTTATAAAAATAAGCACACACTCGACTGCGGTTCGGTTGTGTGCGTGGCCATAGCCATAGCCATTGCACATATCCATACCCGTTGCCATATCCATATAGACACGGCACCCATAACTACCCAAGCATCGATATATTGGGATATCGCTGCCGTCGCTTGCGGTCGAACGTGATTCTCAAAATGTCACGCACACACGGCAAAATGAAATGGAGGAAAAGCGGCAGCGGTATATCAATTTGTTTTATTTTATTTTATTTTTTTTAGAGTGCGGGAGGGGTTAGGTAGTTGTCGGTGAAATGCTTTCGCTTCAGACAGCCGGCGATAACATCCATTCATAAAACCCGACAACAACACCGGGGAGCAACCTCTGTCATGGCAACGTTGAACTGATAGAGAGCCAACATCTAGATAAATGTTTTGCAAAATCCAACTATGCAACGCGTGCAAACCTTACTGATCAACTACGTGTGATTGCAAAAAAAATGTAGAGTATACAAATTAAATTAAATTAAATTAAAGCCAGCGGCGGGCGTCTGACAGTCTCGCGAGCAGAAAGTTTCTCTGCTGAGGCTCTGCGCACACCGATAGTGTAAGTGTATTAGTTACATAAATGCCAGTCTAAGGTGTCATTGTATACGTGTGGCCACCACTGTTATAAACCCAAGAAAGATACATAGTTCAGCCGTGCCATTCAACTGTGAAATTGTCTAGCTTTCAGCTTCAATAGTTAAGTGAACTTAATTGATTTAAGTTGATTAATTAAACGTAACAAGTTAATTTATCGGTTATTCAAATAAAAAAAAATAAATATTGTTACATTATTAATTAACATTGTTATTAAGAGATTCAATCAATAAAATAGTCATTTTTATGCTATAAGATTCCTCCTAATTTATATTTGAATAAATACAAATGCTGAATTAACTTCAACCCAAATTGGTTGTATAGAAAATAGAAGACAAATTCCTCTGTATTCAATTTGATAAGCCCTTAAACAAATATTTACCTTGCTGACCCCTTTAAGGAAACATTAAATTCTGTCCATTTGATGCCAAATTAGCTACATCACTTAAACGCACATTTAATCCAACTAATTCGGCCAGTCATTAACGGCCTAATTTCACACTTTGTTCGGGGTGGGATATCCCAACAAAAGACCCGACATCAGGTGAATCGGAAAACAAAGCGAAAACAATGTTACAGCAGCAGGATTCCTTTTGCGAAGCGACTCATTAGCAGAATCACTGGGGCACGCCCAAAAGCAGGCTACACACGCATACACAAAGAGCCAGTGCGAAACCCATTTGCAGATACAACTGCAGATACAGAGATACATTTGCCAGATACAAAACTCACTCTGCAGATTACGACTTAAGGCGAAACTTTTAATTGATATACGATACACATAGCAGCACGAACCACAAACAACACCTAAAAAAGTCAAGAGAAAAAATAAGCACAGTGCACTCTTGATATAATATAAAAATGTATAGGAATACGTTAAATAAAATACTACAAATCTATAAGCTTTCCTATGAAAATAATAATATCAGGAAGTCTTTAAAGAATTATCCAAAATTTAATCAGAAATATATTTAACTTGTTAAAAACCTCATGTAACATACTGTTCTCTTATTTGAGCTTGCACTGTGCGTTGACTTATGGCAACCGAATAATGAGTTTTTAACAAGTTCACTGAGAAGAAAGGGAATCCGTAATAAGGAAAACGAGAGAGTTTATTAAGTGCCTGACGGGCAGGGCAGGTCTACGCTTCTCTTTCTCTTTTCTTCCATTTTAATAAATATATACAGCGAAACAGCGAAATGTCAAATGCAACACGGCCCAGCGGAAGATGACAGCTCACAGCCTGAACGAGCACCTTGGCTTCCACCGAACGTAACCTCCTCCAACCCCACCTGACATAACGTGACGTGAAGTCTTCTTTTTTGTCCAGAACGAGGGTAGGGGGAAAGAGGGAAAATGAAATGCAATTTTCACGTACCCAAGTCACATATCATGGGCCAATCGTGAGCCAGAAACAGTGGAGAGCCGGCAAAGGGGAAATGGTAACGTGCCTTGCTTTTTTGGCTAACCTGATTGATTTCAACATATTCATCAGACCCCCCTTAGTGCTCCGGCATTTTCTTCCTCACCTCCTCCAGATTCGCCGACTCACTTATTCATTCACTTATTGCTATGCTCACACTCTGTTAAGGCATGTGGATCCCGTTTGTTTTCAAAAACAGCACGTGTCTACAGTGAAAAAAAAAAACACTACAATTTAATCGGAAATCACAAGATGGTGTCAAGTATAACATTTTAACCGAATATATTATGAGCGGATTTTGAGTTCAAACTGAAAATTGATAATGCAGGGATGCCAAAAAATATCGATATTTCGATACTGTATCGATATTTTACGTTAAGACGATATCGGATTATGTCAAAGATGAGATTAAGCTTAGTTCAAGGTATCTATGCTGGATAAAAATGTAAATAACAAATACAAAAAACATTTTTAAAGTTGTTATAGATATATTCAATAAAAAAGCCAAATTTTTTTATATTATTATCGATAATAACAATGTTGAATTTTTCGATATCGTAAATTTCGACATATCGAACGATATTTTCGATATTGGTGATATTTTTATCGAGTATATGTCGTACTCTCTCGATACACTAGAATAATATACATATATATCCTATGCATTCAAACCTATAACTTATTTATCTTTTAATTTATTTTACCAGCTTTAATATAGCTTTAAAAATGTTTAAATTACTTGGGTACCTCGTACCCCGATTTTTTCAAAATACCATTAATTTCCAGCAGACTTTCAAAAGAACTTATAATCCCTCTAAATATAGGTTTTTCTCTGAGTGCTCTGTCACCCTCTTACTCTCTATTTTGTAAGCATTTTCTAATGCCATTGAACAGCAGTCACGAAACAGGCAGAGCTATGTTATATGAAGTTTGAAGGCTTATTGAGGCGATGTCTCAGTTTCGTAGTTCCTTGCCTGCCGCAACCAGACCTGTGGCTTTTGAGGGCGGGACGATGGGAAGATGATGGCGACGCTACAAATGTGTTAACAGCCCAGATGTTGTTGCTGCCGCCCTTCTGGACGGATAGACGGATAGATGGATGGATGGATGGATGGAGGATTATCAAATTGGCCCGGGGATTGTCTTGATTGAGGGGCAGCATCTGGTTAGGCAAATGTCGCCAACTTTTGCGGTTGTCGAAAATTTGCACAGGGAGTTTCCAACATTTTCCACTTGGCAAACTTTGCTGATGAAATGGTTTACCATTGGGCTATACAATATGTACAAATATAGTACGGCTTCTTCGCCAAGGCATTTAATATATTGAAATCCAATTTAATACCATTGATTTAATTTTTAATTAAATGGATGCCAATGTATTGTTCAAACATCCTTCGCCCAATTCCATTTATTATTCGCATGAGAAAAGCTTTAGAAAATTACCAATTTTATCACGGTATTTTATGCAAATGAAGCGTAACGTTTACCCACAGATCGGAGCTTTGTGATTTATAGAAGCCAATTATAATGTTGCTAATTGAATGCTAAATAGGTGAAATGGAAAACAAATATATTTATAAAATGTATATGGCTCTGTTAAGTGAATAAACGCTGATAAATGATGTTGATAATGGTTATACAAGTTGTACCATTTGTTGGGTCCTGAAAGGTTCTCAAATTTGAATTAATTGTATTTAAATTGGATATTACTCATACGTCATGTGGTATTTTTACAGAGGAAATTACACACTTGACAATTATCTGCATTTGTGTTATGCTAATGAGAGCCAATATTTATCGCCTCAACAAATTCACACATCTATCAACATAAATTATACTTGTTATCACCGAATTAAAGGCAATTTATGAAGGATAAATATTCCGGAAAGTCTAAAATAATTTGACAACACTAAGAACTAAATAAGCGGATGTACAAAAATGTGAAATGCTTTTGTAAGGTATTTAATAATTGGCCTGAAATAGAAATCTCTGAAATACTCGCCAATCGAAAAACGATGCCTCCTCAGTCAATGCCCATTTCTTTAATTAATAACACAAATAAATCAAATATATTTCTGAATAATGGCCAAGCCAAATCCAATTTGTCGTTGTCATCCAAATCATTTTCAATTATCCACTTAAGTATCGGTTGAGCCGAGACTCTATTTCTCGGTCTGTTACCCAATCGACAACAGACACAAACCAGGGATTATGTTTTCCCATCCAAAAAGCGTGTAATCATTTAGGATAAATGGCCTTTGGGGTGGGTCGGCGGTGGCGGGGTGTGTTGGTGGAGAAGAAGAAAAGCGCCATTGAGTAGAATGTAAATTTTTACGAAATAGCTGAGACACTTGTATCATTAACAGCTGTTTCACATGACACATGACAGGGCATGGCGAACAAGGCAGGCAAGGCCGTCCCACGTTGATGATGATGATGAGCAGCAGTGGGTGGTGGTACCAAACTCACGCCCTGCGTCGCTAATGACTGCGAATGAACCTCCTTGACACAATTATGAAAGGAAGATTCTCGCAAGATGGAGGATGAGGTGATTTTGGTGCGGGAAGGAGAGCGACCTGACACTGAAGGCAGCTTAAAATAATGGAAATAAATTGCAAAATTGTTTAATGTTCGTGGCGCGTTTGGCAATTTGTCGTCCTTCATTGGCCACTGGAACCAACCAAGCACCCCCGAGCACACTCACAAACACACACAAAGACATGAAACGAGAAATGGAAACCGGATGTAGGACACAATTGGCGGAAACGTTCGGCCGGGGAGTTATTGATTTTCGAATTTAACGGCTTTATGCTTTATTGGCCAAGTCAATTGTTAGCCATTTGTTTTTTGCCGCTGGCATGGCTTCGACTTCTGCTTTTTGCTCTGTCCTTTGTCTCAACTCTCAATCGCTTTCTTCCCTTGGTTCCTGCCTGCCTACGTTTCCTGTGAAAATGGACTCTTGAAATAGAGCTTGGGATTTAGGGCTTTAAATTTAAGTTAAAATGTAAATGTATAATAGCTACAGTAATTACTAATAAAGGAATATATATTATACATTTGCTTACACTTTCAGGAGTACCTAGTTGCTTGTATTTGCCTTGAGCCTTTTTCAAGATTATTTACATTTAATTTTCATCATGTATAATAAATACCTTCTATCACCTTTGTTGAGTGCCCACCGTACCAGCCTTCGCCGTGGCTACTTCTGGTTCAGGTTCTGGTTGGCCTGCTCTGAAATTGGCGTCTCCCTTTTCGGCCTTTTTTCACTTAAACCGAAATGTCGTTTCGATTTGGTTTCTTACAAATGGCCTTTCAGGTCCACTCCCCACCATAACCTCTGGCCGCAAGCCCGCCTCGTCAATTTGTTTGCCGCTTGTGTTTTGGCGAATTAGCCGTTTAGCCACAGGCAGCAAAGGAGGATAAAAATAGGGAAACACGGACTTGGATTGAGAGGCTTTCAAGGTGTACGTGTGCGCGAGTCCAAGGCGAGGCAATTTATTGCATACGCAGAGGGGCAAAATGTGTGTCCTGCTCACTCGGGCGGCTATTGAGGGGCTTAGGGTTATCAATGAGGCGTTTGAACTTAGCCTTATCGGGGATCGGCAAATAGGCGATGGCCCCCCTCGATAAGCAAGATGTCCGACAACTTTGCCCTCCTGCCGCAGAAGATGCCATTCGAACAGAGGGAACTTGACTTTGCCCCATAACTTCTCCAGCTAAAGTTGGCGCATTCCGTTGCAGACAGATAGAAAAGTTGGCAAATATTCTAACCCCCCCGAAAAAAAACACACACAAAAGTTGGTCCCAAAAAAGGAAGAAGGAATGAGATTGTCTATGGACCTTTGGGACTTATCTATGCGCCCGAAAGGTTGATTCAATTTCCGTTGAAATGCGATTATCTGGAATGTGCAAAATTCATGTTTTGTCAAAGTTAATTGGAAAATTGAGCATAAGAAATTTTGAGGGGGCGATGAGCGATGAATATTATTAGAAATAGGAAGAGCAAAGAATTTGCAGATGGGCAGAGACATTATTATAATAAGTGGTTATGAACCTATTTCTTTAAAGAGCGTTTGCTTGAATATTATTTCCATAATTTTGGTTGGTATTCTTTATTGTTAAAATTAATTATTAATTTGTCAGACAAAAGATATTGATTTGAGTTCAGAGCTTATGTTTGGGGGCGCGCCTGGACTTTGGCAAATATTTATTTTCACAAATCGCAATTAGAGGAGATTGACATTTCTCATTAATTCAATTTCCAAGGACCTAAAATGTCAGCGCTCGAGGGCTATTCCAATTTAAACGCTTGGAACTTTCACATTTCAAATTAAGAATTCTCGAATCGTGTTCAATCGAGGAATGCCATCGCTCTATCCATGGATTCATTAGGCACCGCGTCAGGTGACTCCGCCCCCTCCCCTTGGATTTTCCTCGCCTTTTGCCCACTTTGTTTGCCACTCGAGTGCAGGCAAAGGTCCTCCAGTGTGCACTTGCTATAAATAAACGCACACAGCGACACGTAGCAGGACATCGTCGGCGGAGGGGACACACAGCAAGGAAACGCCCCCAAGGCGTGCATTAATTACAACTTCCGGTTGGGGCTCGCCCGTCAAAGAAAAAGCGGGAAAAGGAAGCGAGCGACGTCAGATAACAAAACAGAGAGAACGCCATTAAACTGATTGAATGACAGCCTGATCAACTGAGCAAATGAATGACTGGGGAGCCGTTAGGGTTTGACTTGAAATGTCACGTTTCATTGAAGGGCCAACAACAACAGCAACAAAATCACTCTCAGGTGGTAGTAAAAGGTTTTTTTCCTTCCTATATAAGATCTGAGGTAAGCAATTTTTGTGAGATAGGAATATATGCTACAAGGCTTTAGAATTTTAAGTATTTAAATAAAAAAGAACCTTGAACAAAATTGGGCTTATTTATAATTTGCAGCGTACTTTTTTTTTCAATTATGCCCACAATATTTTTATGAATATTTTGTAAGCTTTTCCCCAAAGAAATAATCTACATTTTGTAAGAACACCTCTTAGGTGAAGAAAGGGGTTCCTAAATCACTGAGAAAATAGTTGTTACCTTTAAAAAATACTTAAAAAGAACACAAAACAAATCTTAGAAGTTTCAGTAAATTTAATTAAAATATTCCTAATATAAACAAAGTTATACTAAAGAAAATACATGGAAATTATAACATAAAATATGTACACATCTCTCTTTCTTTCCCAAAATTACTAATTTTAAACTATAAATATGGCAAGCATCTCCCATAAATATTTATGCGAATACGAGCGAATAAAAATCACATTTCAAGTTGCGGCTACGTTTGAAATCAAAGAATCTATAAAGCGATTTTACGATATCAATCTCAAGAACTTTACAGCCCCAAAAAAAGCCCAATGGTTTTTCCAGCAGTGAAAGCAACTCTGAAAGCAAGAATGAGGAAACCAAATCATGCAATCAATAAACAATGATACGGACGAAGCAATTCCAATCCATTCTATTCTACGTATCCCCCTTTTTGTTTACACGGAAAATTTGTTAACAAGTGTGAAGTGAAAAGCCGAATGAGATGGGGAAATTAGTACAGAGGTGGATATATTTCCAAATGCCATCGAGAGACAGAGAGTGGGTGAACAAAGGGATTATTGACTTGGGGCAAGTTTATTTTACGCCAAATGAGCTCGACCGCAAAATATCGATTTAAATCAATGTCCATCCATCTCACCCTGTTTTTTTCTGTTTTTTTTTTTTATTTTCCTGCGCCCTGAGTACGGGTACGGACTGGTCTGTTCTGCTCTGCCAAGTGGATTTGTCTACATCGAAGAAGGGGGAAGGGAAGGAGGGAGGGTAGTATGGAATGGGTGGAGTGGAGCTGGGGGGAATTGAGGAGGACTGAGGCAGGTCACGGTGCCTTGCCTCCATGAATGGGAGCGCGTGCACATGGCTAAAACATGGAACCCGTTGGGCCAGCTTCTGTGTGTGCTGGGCTGCGTCTTTTATTTTTAGACATATCGACGTCTCAGCTATAAATATTATTTCTATTTTATTACACATTTTATTCGAAGCGATATTTTTTTGTTCCTCTCCCAGGTTTTTTTTCGAACTCGCGAGCTGAGAGCTCTCGGATCCCTCTCTGGGCTAGGGCAACATCTGGCCGCAGCACGTGCCAATCCATTTTGAAATCCCTTCCAAGCAGTCTGGGTGCATAACAAAAAAATAAATTATATTACATCGTTACAATCGAAATAGAAAGAGCGGCGACATGGGACTACCTACCATGCATTAATGTATGCACAGCATTGGGTTTATGCTTCGAAGAAAGCTATCAAGAAAGTCAAAGACCAAATTTGATTTGTTCAATTTCAATAAAGTTGTCTCAGAAACAAAGGAACAAAACAGTGTTTAAGGTATCCCAAAGATATCCGATGTCAGACAACGATTTAGTTTAGGGTTTACAAAATATTTTTGTCTATGCCTGAGAAAAGTTTGAAGATACCTTTCGTGGTAAGAGTATTTCTTCAGATAAGCCTTTACAATATTTATGGGAGATGCTGATAGAATTCCATTGAAGAGGCAATGAAAAACCTTTTTTATGTGTGAGGATTGAGGAAGATTCTAAAGAATTATTTTATATATACAAATATATACAAATGTATATTTTAGAAGACTTTTTTAAAGATTATTTTCTATTAATACTTTCGTTGTCTTATCTTTTATTTATTAAAGTTTTCTAAATCTTTTTGTATAAATATATTCTTTAATGCCCCTATACTAATTTCTAGAACTATTTCTACTCCTATATCATTGAATTTCAACGATCTCCTTTCATAATCCATCAAGATCTCTTACTACAAGAGACTCGTCAGTATAAATCAGAGAAAAATACGGGCAAAAAAACAAGATCACTTGTCTATGAAAAATGAAAACGAGGCAATGTCGGCGAGTTGAAGACCCGAGAAGACCCTTAGACGAATCCAAGCCAAAAGGGAAAGGCGGTGGGATGCGATCTGATGGGATGGGCCACTTGGTGAAGAGGCGTTGGCATTGCGTTGACGACCACGTTAAATGACTGACTGAATGACTAAGTGAGTGAATGAGTGACTGAAAGACTGACTGACTGAGTGAGTGACGGGCCACATACACACATAGGTCTCTCCGTTCAGTCGACCGATCCCACTAAAAAAAAATGAGATCTTGACAAGCAAACGAAACGCTGGAAATACAACAGAGAAAATCAACCCAAAAGCAAGATATCAAGATCAAGCCGATTCAACGGAATTTCATTTAGTGCTGGGCAAATAACAAATAACAAATGAAGCAGGAACTACGTATGTACGTACCTTACGGTGAGGTAAATGGAGGAGAAACAAGTCCAAGACAAAATTAAGGTGAAATTCTGCTCAGCAGTAACGGAAAGTCGCCATTCCGCGACTCGAGCCCCCAAAAAGAACAGAACACAACAGTCATAAAAAATCAATGTTTGAACTCGGTCTTTTATTGCTTGATTCTGTTTGGGGGAGTCGGTTCTCTGATTGGAGGGGTGTTTGCTAATGGTTGTGGGTGGATATGGTGGGAAAATCTGACGGTCTGTACTGTGCAGCAGTTACACTTTGGCCCTTATCAACATTTGTCCAGGCGCGCAATAAACTCCAATCTATTGTGCTGGACCAGGTCGTTACTCGGCTCGCAATGGCCGGTATATAATGCGATATTGTGGCATTAGATAGTATATACTCATTTTGTTTATACATATATCCCAATACTTAATGGAAAAAGATGGCAAGTCTTTAAAAATATCAACAAAGGGAATTAATGTCCTCGTAGTTAGGGTACTAGCAATTGTCAAGGAATATCTAATAATGAACTTCGAGTAGTCTTGTCTTATTAAGATCACTAAAACAATATGCACTAGATAGACTAACCCATTGGAATATTTTGATGTTGATGCACTGCGGTCATTACACTCAAGTGGCCACTTACGACACCAAGCACGTGCTTGTTAGGTGTAAGTAGGCGAGATATTAGAAAGTATAGAAAAAGAATGCAGGGGTGCTGCCTGATTGTTTGTTTGCTTGCGAATTAAGTTGGTTAGTATTAGAGTTTTAACTTAATTGTGATTTGTTTAGTTTTTTTTAAGGAAAATTATCATAACAATAATAAAGAACATAGAAATATTAGTATTCATCTATCGGCCAAAAATAAAAAAGAAAATGTTGATAAAAAAAAAACGAAATACACAACTCTTAAGACCATTACATAAATCTCCTTCCTAGTTGCCATTTAACTAATAGTGTAAGGCAATATATCCCACAAATACTCAAATAAAATCTGGCAAATAAATCAAAACGTATCCCATAAACTAGAGAATCAATCCTGGGCAACAAGGCCCTCCTCAAACAACTTAACCCTCTATCTAAATATGCTTGCTGGCATCGAACACTTGAAGAGCAACAGACACAGTTTCCACCCAACAACCTCAAGCCTTAACCCACACCACCCCCTGAAGTGCCTTGACCCTTTTGGCCAACCGAGGAAAAAAAGATTATAATAATAATCGTATATTGCCGCAATGCCATAAAAGTTGACCAACTTGGGGGGACTCCAAGCTCGAGTCTCGAGATATTCCATACATATAAATGAACTAATTTGGTTTACGCTTTTTGGGCGATTTTATGGACCGCAGTGCCGGCAGTCCAGCCAAGAAGCCCTGGGAATTTCTCATAGTGTAGGAGGAGCGCGATGCGGGGCAAAAACAATTGTACTAAAACATAAATTTACTTTATTAAATAAAGAAAATACAGCCATAATTCTTTGGCTTCCATTTCGTCTTCTCTGCTGACGTTGTCTCTGCCCTCGTATATGCTTATACATTTTTTTTCTCTGGGCTGGCGTCATTGTGGGCGTCTTGACAACCACGCGGACGGCCAACTGACGCTGAATTCTGGCCTTACTTAACCAAAAATAATTATGTGGGATACCTCCGACACACAAACACACACATTGGGCACGACTAAATTAAGCATATTTTAGCTATTTTTATAAAGAAATAATAATAATTTGGCTGCTTCTTGCCATTTGTTAATGGCTTTGAAATGAGCAGAAAGTCAAAAAGAGCAACCACAAAAATATTTCCAATAAAAATATATTGAGATGTATGCCACTTATCGAAGACGGATGTAGACTCTTTATAAATATTTGAAAACTAGGAACATTCATTTTAATGCTAATAAAATGAGTGTTTAATTTATAGATTTGAAGAACTTGGTTTTAAAACAACAAATATTAATATATATTTTGAATACTTTTTGGTATAAATAAGTTGATCAATTTTCTCCATCTTAGTCTATTGTTAAGGGAATAAAAACTTTCACCTTTATAAAGCTTAAATATCTTCAATTTTTGTGCACCTTTATTTGCCATATTTTGTATCTACATTTTGCTCTTCATTAAATTAAAATAAACACAAATATTAAAACCAACTAAGGTCTCTTACTCGCCAAGGTAAATTCGGGTTATTCCACCCATTTGGTTGGGGTCTTCAACCTCCGCTGAAGATCGTAATATCCATTATATCCAACAGAGTATCGACAAAGGTGGAAACTCTTTCGCAAGACGCCAACAACGATAACAGCTTCCACCTGCATATGCCCCACAAAAAAAAACCGAGAAGACAACAAATAAAAAGTGAAGACGAGGCGTTGTCTTCGGCGTGCTTTTTTTCCACGACTTCTCCCCAACTATTTCACCGGCGTTTGTGTCTCGTTTTTTTTGTTTTGTAATTTATTTATAAAATCTTCCCCCTACACAGCCAGACCAAAAGTTAAGCAGAAAGACGCACCGAAAAAAAAAAAAATTAAATAAAATAAGGCACACCGGAAGTTGTGGCTGCCTCAGCTCGTCTTCTCTTCGCATCATTCTGCATCTTTCGGAAGCCAGACAAATGCTTTAGAGACAAATTACTTGATTTGCATATATATATGTGTGCATGGGTATAGAGAGCATTTTCTCTCACCCGAAAAACCTCTCAACAATGTCAATTTTTGTGTGCTTCTTACACGCTCTTTTCGGTTGATTCTTTTTTTATGGAAATTTATCAAAAATTGGATGAAGGGACGAGACGGAGGTGGAGGTTTGAGCGCAAATTTGACGCGCAACCAAGCGCAGCAGTAGAATAAGTAAGAGAAAAAACCCTAAAAGGGGCGGTAAGCTGGGAGTTTTTGCCCCTTCGCCACCCGACTTTCCCAGCTGTGCTCCCCCGCTGTCAGTTGGACAAGCCGGCTTTGCTTAAGACGGGCTCCATTCATTCATTAATGCCCAAAAGCAGAAGCGACGCGGGAGATATCCCAGAGATACTTTTTATTACACGACGACCCCTCACGCCCCCTCCGGCAAAGACATTGCACCAGCGTAATCCCAATAAGACGATGATTCGGGCTGACTGACTAGATGCCATTGCTATGGCAGCGATTACGAAGGAGGCACCAGCCACCAGGCACCAGTAGCATTCGCAGCAGCTAAAAACAAAAGTTAAAGCCAAGTTCCAGTCTCCTGCACAGTGGTCCAAGGTCGTCAGGCAAATGATAATGCTGACAGATTTATAGTGAATAGATCAACAGATGGTTTATAAAGATCGGTCGAAGTGAAATGTTTATGGAGTGGAGGAGGGCAAAGAACGCCGATCATAGATTGATGGTTTAATGGGGAGAATCGGCACTTGGAGAGTTCATTGAATTATTTATTATTTGGTACATCAAATTATATTTGAAGGAATTTCTTAGAGATGGGAATAAAAAATAGCAACAAATTAAAACGGTAGAATGTTAATGGCGTGCTTGTGTCGGCAGAGCCACAGCAGAGAAAATCGCTTACCCGCTGGATAGGGACGTGGGGACCACTGATATAAAGGGATTAAAAATCTATATTTATAATTTGGATATCACAAATTTCTATGATGGTTTTCAATTACAATTTAATTACTAAATTACTTCATATTAAAATTAAAATGCAATAAAAGGGTAGAAATATTTAATAGAAAATCTATTTGCCTAGATTGTAATCATCGTGTATAAAGAATATTAGAAGATCAAATCATGAAACATATATAAAAGTTTGTAAATAAACTTTGGAATACCTCAGCCTATTAAAAAATTGTCAAGGCAATCTTTTATACTTTCCAAAGAGCATTTATATTTCAATAAGTACAAGTAAATAGACTAGAATACAACCCAGAATAATTATTATAAACTGGTTTTGACAGATTATGCATAATCTCAATGTGATGCTCCATTGATGCCCTTTCCTGATTTAAATAGAAGTATACATATATGTATGATGGATGGCTGGCGCCGTACTGCTGACTAAGCTCGCAATAAATTTTCCAGACCCAATCGCGCTATCAACAGATGATGATCAGGTGTAATTCGATCGTTTATAAATAGTCTCGCGTAACATCGCAAAACAATATGCGCTGTTCGATGCCCTTAATCTGGCGGCAACATCAACCGGATTATGAGCCCGCCCCAGAGCCCCTTATGGAATCCCATTACTCAATCACAGGCCCTCTAATGAGGGAAAGAAATCAAGCAAATTAATTTCAGATCATTTTTCCACCAGTGTGCAGGCGGCGGCTGGCAGCTAAAGCTCTCGTGCAATCGCGAAAATGTAGGGAATTAAGTCAGTCAGTGACTGTGTGTAACAGTTAACTGAATTTGCTCTTCGAGTTGCACAATCGTAGGGGGGGAAAAGCAGTGGAAAATCGGGGAGGCGGGGCAAAGCTGCGGAAAAGGGGATCAGACGAAAGTCTTACTCAATCCGAGTTGCTGCAGTCTGGGGCAAAAAGTAAAAACTCAGTTTGAATGCAGCGCAACTAATTAGTTTTGAGGCTGCCTTTCTTGTTGCTGCTGCTGCTGTAATCGCAGTGGGCCACAAGACACAAGACAGCGACAATTTTCCCACTGAATTTTCACTTTTTCCTTACCCGGTTTTCTTTCCTTCGGTCTACGTGCCCGGCAAAAGAAATCAAAGAAAAACGAGTCGAACAAAAGAATTTATGAGCTACGAAAAACTTTTGGCCTCGCACTCGATGGGAAATGAAGGCAAGTGGGTGGGAGTGTCAGCGTTTCTATCTTTGTTATTTTTCCCATCGGCATTCGTTGTTCTTTCCAAATAAAATTTCCATAAAAAGAAATCCGTAATTTAAAAATATTTAAATTGCTTTTCGGGCCGGATAAAGCCAAGTTCCAGCGAGTACTCTAAACAGATATATTTTCATTCAACTTGTCTGAGAGGTAGCAATTAATTCATTCTTGGCATACCAAATAAATGATTTACGCCACAGAGCGTAGTTGGTCCAACAGAGACTCGAAAGATTTATGTTTTGATAAATGATCTAAGGCTTTGGTAGTTGCGAGAGTTTAGTTTAGGACTCCTAAGCTGTAGCATTGTTCTTCCAAATAAAACCAAGAGAATGAAAACGACGAAGCTGGAAAAATGTTTTGATTAATCAAAATTTATGGTCTGTTGAAGTAACTGACAACGGTAGCACACATTTTATTTATTTTTAGTTTATTCTTAGCTAAAAGTGACGTTGCGTTGCTGTATTTACTACCAACAAAAAGGAATAAATAATTAAATTCTTAAATTTGTTCTCTTGGGAAAAGTAATTCTAATCTAGTTTTCTATTTCATGGCATGGGAAAATCTATCTATAGTCTGATTACCATGGAAATATGATAAGTTAAGTAAGGTTTTACAGTGGGTTCACCCCAAAACTAAACGCGACTTATTTATCAACAGTACAATCTTTACGAACCAATTAGCTAATTCATTATTTTGTGTTAACTTTCCTTTTTAATGGTTCCTATAAAGAGGGCTTCTAAATAATCGGTAATTAAACTAACTAAAGTTACGACTTTCTCATGACATCATTATGATGTGTAAGCATTATAGAAACTGAATTAATTTCCTTAAATTGTGTAGAGATCAGGAAGCCGAAATGCACAAATATAACAAATCAAAGTAATCGATGACCCCACCTACCACACAAGGGTATCGAATGGATACCAAGTGCTTTTTACGATTATATTTTATTGTCGATTTCTTTGCCGCTGCCTTTGCATGCTTAAATTCAAAATCATGGCCATGGCTCCTAGCATGCGATTTCACGTTTTCTGATTTTTTTTTCTTCGATTTTCGGTCTTTTAGCCACACAAACACAACCAAAAACGAACACAATCACAAACACTGCGAACGAGAGACACGCAAATAAATAAATAAACATGGCTGAATAAATGAATATTAAATGGCCAAAAGCTTTGACCGAAAACCAAAAAAAAAAGGCAAATAAACACTAGTAATAATGGAACGAGAATAAACAAATGAATGCTCGCCAAAAAGTGATATTCGATACGTAAATGGTAGAAAATGTTTAAATGTTTGCCTGTTTGTTTGCCTTATCAATTTGCCATGATAGTGTGTGTGTTTCGGCATTTGTTTATTTTGTTGGAGGGGCAACGAAATTTAAGTCTAAGCCTGCAACAGGCGACAGAGCCAAAAGCAATTTGAATGACGGCAACTGAACTTGAGTGGAAATAAAGCAGAAGATTGAAATACGCTTGCGGTATTAAAAATTCCTTACAGGCCAAGTATCTCTGCATAAACTCTGCATAAACATAAATATTTATGTCCCTTTATTCCATATTTCATTAAATAATGGCAAGTATCTCTAAAGACAACAGAATATCACGAAATAAATTACTATTACCTCGTAAGATTAGATCATATATTTCCAAGACTCAACCTCTGCTAGAATATAAACAAATCTACTGGTCGCAGATACCCTCTTGAAGGGTAAACAGATATAGAATAAAAAAAAGTCGCTGCCAACGTCATCGAGCAAATATTTTAAAGCTTGAATTGAAACTTGAGGCTTGAGGTTTATTTTTCTAATACTGTTGCCGCCCACGTACAGCGCACAGTAACAACAACAACAACAACAACACCAAAAGATACATCAGCTAAGAGATACTTTTACAGACGCACACACACGCGCAAACAGTGAGAGCGGAGAAGCCGCGAGAGCGGAAGCAACAACTTCGACAGCATAGAAGTGTGCGAGGGACAGGAGGCGATCGGTGGAGCTGCTGGAGGGGGCGTGACAGCGAAGGGGCGAAAGGGCGAAAAGGGGGAAGCGACAAAGAGGGGAGTGACAAGCTTTTGCGGTTTTTAGTTACACCAACCTCAACTTGTTTGCCAGCACAGTGGGCCGAATTAGAGAAATAATAAAGAACAGATTTTCTGATAATGATTATCATTAGGATTAACTAATAAATAAATTTTAATAACAATCATTGATAAAATAAAAAGGTATATAGTTTAAATGTAAATAGAAGCACACGCTCTTATTTTATCAAATCTGAACGATAGATATAATTTTAAAGAATATATATAGAATAGTTATATAGATCTGTTTCGAATACTTATGAAATATTTCAGAATAAATATTGATTTTAGGTCCTATCAAAACTGGTTAAGAACTTTTAAGGAAGTATTTAAAATATAAAAAGCCAGTCCAAGAGTATATGGTATTACCAATTTCAGCCTCATATGCTCATTTAAAATTTGACCTAGGTTTATTGATTTGTTGATAAGGAAAGTCAGTGCTAACTGTTTATCACCCAGACATTATTGACCATTAAAATGGTTAATTATTCCTCAATACAACATATTTATTGGGTATTAAAATTATATATGTAATATTCTAATAAAAAATAATCAAGATAAATCAACTAGAAGCCCATTAGTGAATCGTAATAATTTCAGATAAGAAGCGGCCCCAAATGATGACCCACTGTGCCCGCGATGACGGTATCTTTTGCCTTGCGCTATTGTCATTTACTTTGTGGCAAGCAATTACATGCGACAAGCCAAGCGGCAGTTGTGTGTTGTTCTTGTTGTTATAGCTGTTGCTGCTGTTGATATTTGATGTTTGCAGCTTATGGGTTTTCTGTAGGCGTGGCCCAGTTTATTGTTGCCGTCGTAGTTTGCCACCTTTGGCCGGGACAATTTATGTCAAGCCGACTTCTTGTTTCCTTTTTTTTCGGCCTCTGCGCGAAAACATGCGTAAAAGTAGCTGCGAACAGACAGCCCACTGTCCTGCTCGTCCTTCTACCATTTCTAACGCTTGCTGAAATTAAAATGCCAGCCAACAAACATGCACAAACTTTTCTCTTTCTTTTTTTTCGAAGCCAAAGGGGTGTGTGTTAGGGTGGCTCGAAACTTACATAAGCCAATGTTCTCTAACGGAAAAACAACAATAACTTGGTTTGTCAAAATTAAAGGTGTAATATTTTATTATTGAACAAAAGATACGACCCTTATATGTAGTCGTTGTTTACCTCATAAAAGTCGGCATAAAGAGCCGTTTGTTAACCAGAGCTAATAACTTTAACTGGCACTTAATAATAAGGTGCTAGTTTAAGTATACTATCATATTTTGACTTTAGGCACGTACTTGTTAATACATTAAACATGCAATTACGTGTAATAGGTACTACATGATTAAATCTGAAGTGATTTCACCTATAACATTTGAAGTGGTAAAGCCTGTGACTCTAGTAAACTGATTATTATATTTTCTTATTTGTAATATATACTATTATAATTTCATATCATTATAATGCTCTTTACTCATATATATTTATACTTTTAATTTATAAGCTAAAAATTTATGTGACGTACGGAATAAATTAGACATTTTCTGCCTTTTTGAATGCCACTATATATAGTAAGCTCAAATATTTAAAATGATCGTATTTAGAGATTGATTAAAGTATACCTAGATCCTCTTAAACAAATATTAACTGTTTATTATATTTTCTTATTTGGAATATAACATACTATTATTGTATCAGAACTGCTATGTCTGTACCCATATATATATATTTATACTTTTAATTGATAAGCTTAAAGTTTAAGTGAAATGCGGAATATATTAGACATTTTTTGCCTTCTTGAATGCCACAATATATAGTAAGAAATATTTAAAGTGATCGTTTTTAAAGATTGGTTCAAGTATACCTAGTCCCTCTTAAACAAATATTAAGAAATGGGGAGTCTGCGGTCCACTCAAATTGCACCACCCTATTATGTGTGGGAGTGAGCCAAGCGGTGGGGGAAGGAAGAAACAGAGAAAAAGAGAGAGATGGCCTGCGTTTAACAGCAGCGTTGACAGCCGCATTGAGCGCTTGGCATCTGTCAAACGTGTCATACGCAAAATAGCTTAACTGTCATAAAAACAACAAGTGCGTCAGGCAGCGGAGATCGTAAAACGCTTTATTGCAACCCCCTGATGGGAGGGCGTGACGCGGTAGGGTAAATGGGGCGACGGGGCTGTAACACACATGGCAAATGTGCGGCGGCGTTTATGTCTCACAAATGAGAGCAAAGGAGACGGACTGATGGGAGACCGAAAGGTAAACACTCGAAAATCCCATTGATGAGAAATTCCTTGGGCGCTGTGTTTTGATTTCCAAAATGTTTATGTTTTATGCTCGAACTTCGAACCGATTTATTTGATTTATTTATTAACTGGAATGCCTCAAAGTATTGGCATCTGTAACGAACAATTTCTAAGCGGATTTGGTCGATTAAACTTCATAAGATTTCCAAAAATGTATCTTTTTAAAAAAATTATGAAAATAAATCTTTTCAAATGGGAAATATCAAACTCGACATTTTTGGGAGGTACAAGTTATAGATAAATTCGATTGCGGTTAACTATACAGATACATAATATTTATGCTATTAGCAAAGAACCCTTAGTTTCGGTCTTAGATTTATTCTTTTCGACTTCCTATTTGGTGGCTAGGGATGACTTTCCTAATGCTTATGCATTATGTTTTATCTGATTTATTTATTAACTTTCCTTTGCCGCTATTCTCGCTCCCTCTTTCTCTCTATCTATCCCCCACTCTCTTTGGTTCTCTCACTCCTTTCCCCCAGTTTTTCTTCCTCTTCTTCGACTTCTGGTCAAAACGCCAACGCCTCGCACACATACACACACTCGCATAGTTTTTGCCCCATTCACATGCATGGCCGTATGTGTGTGTGTGTGTGTGCTGGGGTTTTAATAATAGCACACACACACATTATAAAAGCTCCCGCTGGAGCAGAGAAATGTTGCAGTAAAAACTTCAACACCCTCACTTCTGGCAAATATCAAAAAAACAGCAAGCAGAAATCACAAAAGCAAATACAAAACTTTCTTACCAACACAGACACACACATATTCCCTTTGCCCGAGAGGGCGAACAGGGCGTGCGGAAAAGGGGGAAGAAGTGGGAGGAACTGCCACAATAATACTCTTGTTGTCTGCGGCAACAGTTATGAGCGGTGCGGAAAAGAGATGGAGATGCAAAAAAATAACAGGAAGTTTGTTGATTTTTTTTGCCTTCTTTTCAATTAACACAAACGACAGCGGGAATAAGAGAGAGAGACAGCAAGAGTGAGAGAGGGGACGAGAAGAGAGGTTCTCTTGTGGGGAAATTCTACAATTTATTCGTTTTTTGCATGGCATAAACAAATGCTTATACAACACCGCAATTTTTGTTTATTAAAGATAATTTCTGCCTTTGCATTGCATTTGCCATGTCGTCTTTTTTCTCCTGTCTCTTTCTAAATTTATTTTGAAATTTGTATACGTTAATTTATCACAAAAACATGTCCATAAATAGTAGTTACGATTTTACATCTATTTTTCTGTCTTAATAAACTTTATTTATCATATCTAAAGATCGTAAAACAATGATTTTTTATGATGAACTAAAAAATATATTTCAGCTTTATGTTGAATTATTTTAATATAATTTTTAGCGCATATGTGGGTATATTATTAATAAAAATGTTTGGTTTATTTTCCCTACCAATTGTTTATTTATTTTGCACGATAAAAAAGTTGAAAACCACAACAGAAAAATCAACACAACAAACACATACACGCATATGCAATTCACACACGCACACCAATTCATATTTACCGTACCTCTCACAACAACAATTAGTTTTTCACCGAAATGCACTGGACGTCGCTGCCGCTGTCGCCGCTCTGCTGCGTCACTGCTGCTGCGCTGTTCACCCCGCAGCCGACACTTTTGTTGTTGCAAACACACAAAAACACAAAGTGACACACACTCACAAACCGGCGCCGCCGCTCGCCTTATTCTTTTTTCAAACAAACTCAGCTCCGCTAAACACACATACACCGAACGCCGCGACACAACCGCCTTCGTCGTAATTCGTTTTTATTTAAAATTTTTAAACTTTAACCCGCCGTGGACCGTCGCGCTCGAAAAAAACTTTCGGAAAATGACATCTGTCGCTGGTATTTATAGGCTTTTTGACCAGGGCTGGCTGCATCGATAACGATAAATACTACCGGCTGGCCCGAAAAATACTAAAATGCAATACTATTTAAAGGTTTTATCAATAAACGATAATATTTATATCTTCCTACTGGGAACCGGTTAATATATTTATTAGCAACAATTAAGAAATAACATTCAAATATTTTTTTAGCTTTTGCATCTGAGGAGTATTGGCCAGGTTGTTGAATTGGGTGTTTTGCTGGATTGGAACTTACATAAGGATCTAGTGCAGACACAAACCATTTATTATAATTGGGAATGAACAAAATTTTCTTTAAAAATTACATAAATGAAATAAGAAACAAAATAAATAATGAAATGTTATAAGCAATATTAGAAATAAAATAATTCTCTACTAATAAAGTACAGAAGATTGGTATTTTTATTTAAAGATATCGAGTCAACAATTAATTCAGTTACACTTCTTATTGCACCAGTCCCAAATGCATCCGTCGTTTCGGTTGCAGCCGAATTTGCCCGGATACATTCCGCAGAAGTCCTGGGTGTTCATGAAGCCACAATGACCACTGGGACAGTAATAGCTGTAGCAGCCCGGCGAGCATTTGTCCCGGAGATACTCGTTGCAGCCGGAGCAATCCAGAACATCTACATAGGGAAATATAGTGGGATTAACTATAGTTTAACTTTGCCAACATAAATCGAACTTACCGCTCTCATTGCAGTCTGGGGTGCTACATCCCACCAGCGGCGGATTGGGCGGCATCACCACCATCTTTCGATTCTGGTAGACGGTCTGAACGGCCTGCGGCGGCTTCAGGTAAACTACACTTGAGGTGCAGACACGCGGATCGCAGAGCTTGTGGTCCTTGCTGGAGCACACCCAGTTGGGGGAGTAGTTGACGCAGATGCGGGGGCTTTTTACCACACAGCATCCCGACGGAGGATTGTATCCCGGAAACGCCTCTGCTCCTGGCGACGTGGTCGTCGGTACTAAGCTGGGATATATCCAAGGTCGCCTCGTACTCGGCCTAACCATTGTTTCCGCGGGAATCGAGGGTGGAGTGGCATCGTAGCTCACGTCCGTGTCGGGATTGTATGGAGCGGGTGTAACGTATTCCACCCGGTTTATATTCTCGCTGGTTACATTGTACCTATGCTCATTGTGGATCAAATTGCCGATCTCCAGGATGGTGGTAATGTAGCCCGGTTCCTGGCACCTACGTCTGTGCCACACAGTTCCCGGTGGACAGGCTGCTGAAACGCAGCGGCCGTCGTAATATTCGCCCTCCGAACAAATGATTTTTCGGCACTGTTCATCGAAGAAAATCGAATCCGGCGGACAGCGGACCTGTTCAGCAGGAGGCGGTATTTCCTCAGTAGTCGTTGTTGTTGTTGCTTCTGTAGTCGTTGTTGTTGTTGGTTCTGTAGTCGTTGTTGTTGCTTCTGTAGTTGTTGTTGTTGTAGTTGGCTCTGTTGTTGTGGTGGTCGTCGTTGTAGTTGTTGGTTCTGTTGTAGTAGTTGTTGGTGGAATTGGAGTGGTAGCTGGTATTGTCGGCGCGAAAGGACAAGGCACAGGATTCGTCGGATGGCACATTGCATCAGTATTTAGGAAATATCCTAGAGTATTAAGAAGACAAATAAATACATATGTATTTATTATAAAATAGATAATGAACGCTTTTAAAACAAAAGTTCATAAGCAAAATGTTTGTAAATGTTTTATTCTCACCGTCGGGACACTTTATAGTTGTCTGCTGATAGCAATTTCCATTCGTGTGCAGATATTGGTCTAAATAATAGGTAAAACGTACTATTAATTATAAATTTGGCTTTTATATCTCTCATATCCTTACGAGAATAACACTTTGCGTAACAATTTCCATCGTTGTTAAAGTTATAACCTGCAAAATATTAAATACAAATTTTTATAACAAATATTAGTTAATTTAATATTAATATAACTTTTATGGTGTAATTTTTACTTAAACTTACCATGGGGACATTGATTGGTCTGTGGATAACAATTTCCATCCTTGTTCAAAAAGTATCCTAGTTAATTAATAATATGATTATTAAATATGTTGTGCATATATTTTGGGAACATGTTTAAAAAGTTAAATTAAATAAGTTAAATTTATGATTCCCCTATAACTTTTATGGAACTGAATTAACATTGGTGATAAGAGTAACACCCAAGCACTTATCAAACTTGTACTGTGAATTATTAAAAGATAAGTGCAGTTAAATATTGGCAAACAATAAAAGATTTGTGTAGTATTTTAATCAATTTACTTATTTGTGTAAGAAAATCATAATTTATTATTAATGTTAAGTTTGTACCTCGAATACCGCTGAAAACACCACTGTAGGAAGCATTTATAATCATAAAACAAACGTACTATTAATCTTTGTAGTAAATCTTGGACACAACAACGTACGCATATTTATTTTTAGTAACCAGAATAAAGTAAACACTGTTTTTTTTAAATAAATAGAGAGAGAGAGAGATAGAGAGTTAGAGATCTTACCCGTAGGACAACTAGACACGCTTTCGCACCGTCCATTGACATATTGATAACCCGACGGGCATGATGGCTCCTAAAAATAGCGGTATATCGGATTAGTGATCATGAATCAAAGTCGATTTATTGACTATTTATTACCACTATATTTGCCAAGGCAATTTCACAGATTACAACGATTACTAGCCAGCCAAGGAGAGCGGATCTTAGCGATTTTGTAGGCATACTAATTGATTTCCTGAACGAGTCGACGGGATCTGTTTTGTGACAGAGATTCGCGATGCACGACTGTTCACACTCAAAAAGAGACTAATCGAAGTGTCGATTTGGCGATGAGCTCACTGAGATGCCTGTGAATGGAAAGCATAATTGCTGGCGCCGCGATAACCTTTTCCTCCAGATCCCGATAACGTTGAAGGTCGCACGGGAGACACCTTCTGGTTTGGGGTGGTTGGGCTGGGCAGTCCCAATCCGCGATCAGGGTGTGCCCTGATCAGTTCTAATCGGCATGTCGGATCGCAAAGTGCTTCCCAGTTGGCCGCTTTTCCTGTCGGTGCTTATCTGCATCGCTAGTCTTCCAGCGGAGACAATCGCCAATCCCTGCCTAGATGGTAAGTTCATCGCGTAGCACTTAAGGCGATCCTGCTAAACCTGATCATCGATATTTGCAGGTGAGGTCTACCTCAATGGCGTCTGCTCGGTCCCGGGCAACGTGGCACCAAGTTCTCTGTGTCCCAATGCTCCCATAAGTCCCACTGTGGTGGCTCCTAGTGCTCCCAGTATACCCACTTGTCCCAACGCTCCCGTAAGTCCCACTGTGGTGGCTCCTTGTGCTCCGAGTTCAGCCCCTTGTCCCAACGCTCCCGTAAGTCCCACTGTGGTGGCTCCTTGTGCTCCGAGTACTGCCCCTTGTTCCAACGCACCTAATAACGCCATTGTCGTGGTTCCGAGTAATCCGCCTTGTACCAATTCTCCCACAGGCTGTGGATCTTCTACGACAACGTGTACCACTAATTGCGTCACGAGTTCCCCAACACCGTGCCAAAATAACAATAACTGTGTCCAAAACCCACCATGTTCTGCTCCTTCATGCAGTAATAATTGCGGTACTCCCAGTGTTAATTCTCCTTGCCCAAACAGTCCCTGTTCCAACAGTCCTTGTCCCAACAGTCCGTGTCCTAACAATCCTAGTCCCACAAGTCCTTGCCCCAACAGTCCTTGTTCCAACAGTCCCTGTCCCAACACTCCCTGTCCCAGCAATCCTAGTCCCAGCAGTCCATGTCCCAGCAATCCTTATCCCATCTATCCAAGTCCCAACCCCATTACTACCCCGCCCACTCTGATCCCACCAACCTATCCGCCTCTTCCGCCTTTGCCAACATATCCGCCCCTACCGCCTATGCCAACATATCCGCCACTTCCGCCTATGCCAACATATCCGCCACTTCCGCCTTTGCCAACATATCCGCCCCTACCGCCTTTGCCAACAACAACAACTCCTCCTCCGGCTAACATTGTTGAAGTCCGTTGTCCAGAAGGAACAATCCGGGTGAATAATCGCTGTCGCCTTCTCTACTGCGGCAGCTACGGAGTCTATGCCGGCGGACGCTGCCAACAGGTCCGCTGTCCGCCAGGATACGTTTGGACGGGTCACAGGTGCTCCGTACCCCAGCCCACGGAGCTGGGCCACATCCACCTGGAGAACACCATTTACCAAAAGTCTGGCAATCTGCCGCACTTGGTCACGAACAATGTTAACAATGTTAAGGTCAATGCCTCCATTTCCATCCAAGGACAAACCTCTGAGGAAGAGGAAGAGGAGGTGGAAGTGGAAGTAGTGGTGCCGCAGGCACCATCGAGACCCTGCTGCCAAGTGGTAGCTCCCAGAACCTGCGCCGCCCAGCCGGATCTCACTTACAGATGCTTCAGCCGGAGCCAGCAGCAGTGCGGTTCCTTCTGCAGTGCCAACCGAATGGTGCTCGTTCCCAATGCTGCCTCCACTTGGACAACAGAGGCCAACAACCAGATGATGGTCGTACCAGCCAACTGGCCGGCACAGAGCTGTCAGTCCACCGGAGGAGTCTGCCAGCAGGCGAAAAGTGAGCTATCACGCTTAAATTCCTTCGAATCGAATCGGTCTTACAATTCCTGTTATTTTCTTTCACAGACATTTACGATTGCAGTGGCTGTGCCAACGGCGACTCATCGACTTGCTCCTCGTACTGCTACTCTTACAAATGCAGCGGCCACAACTGCGGCTATTATGACCAGTCTCAATACTGTGCCCAATATCCTGGCCAAATCGGATGCCGTCCCTCGGAAGGATGGTTCCCAACTGGCTGAAGGACTGGCCTGTCAAGTGCAACTTTAACTTTGAATATGTCAATGAATTTTTATGTTTTTAGAAAAGTTTAATTAATAAATGTAATGCCTATCGGAATACTAATTTTGCATCTTCAAAATAGTAACATATTTGGTTTTGTTGTTATCATTGTTGAAGTTGGTGAGTTTTTGCCTCTGTTGTTGGTGAATAGCAGTTTGATTGTTACTTTTCTGTATTTTCGAAAATAAATATAACAGGATTTGTCGCATATAAAGGAAATATTCTATTATAACTACTGTAACTTTTATATTAACCCTATTAAACAATCAATATAAATATAACTTCCTTGACGACTCAAGCTTTTAGGGGCTGGGAAAGCTATTTCCTGTTTGAAAGCCAATAAAACACGTAAGTACTCGTAGCATTTGACGTCACAGGGCAATGTGCTGATAAGACGCTGATATAACTTGCAATTTGTCAATGAATTTTATGTTTTATAAAAGTTGAATTTAATAAATGTAATAAAAGTAACATAGTTGGTTCTGTTTTTGTAATTGTTGAATTTGTGAGTTTTTGGTTCTGTTCTTGGTGAATTACGTTGAAGTTGTTATTTTTCTGTAAATTCGAAAAAAAAGTAACAGGGCTTTTGGGATGTAAAGGAAAAATTCTATTAAAATATATTATATACTATATATACATATATGTATGTATATATTTGAAGTTATTTATAAGTAAAGACTGTGGGCATTCATGACAAAAAAATCATATTGCCTTATTATAACAAGGTTCCTAATGCATACTTTAAATTGTATATTAACTCTAGACAATTAATATAAATGGAGCTATAACTTCCTTAAAGGCTGAAGCTTTTTGGTGCTGGGCCAGCAAACTACTTACTTTTTGAAAGTCAATGGAACACGCCAGTTGTGGTATCATATATATTGTGGTGCGACATTTCGAACATTCCCTAAATATAACTAACAATTTGAAATGGAACTTCAAGCGGATGTTCCTATTCGTTAAAAATTTGTATTTCAATGGATTCCCCGTTTTTATTCCAAAATGACACCGCATCTAAAAACAGAATAATGTGCAAAAATCCTAATCTTTTGCGAAAATGGCGATAATAATTTGGAATTAATTTTATACTTCGTGTGCAACTGCTAGACTTGGGAGTGACTCAATTGCCTGTTGAGTGAAAGCTTCGCCAATAATCAATTCAATGATAGTGTTATCGGGTCTTATCTTCAAGGGTTGGTGGCGGGCTGGTGTCGGGTTTGTGGGTGGCTATATCACACAAGCACTGCAGTTGGGACTCCACTTTTCACACCAGCGGACGTACAGAGGAAACCAAGAAACCAAGAAAAATCCAAGAACCGCAAAGCCACCAACTCATCGATATGCCGCATTCCAAGGTGAGTAATGAGAACGGTCGGCGGGATCACCAATGTCCCGGAATTTGGCGCCGTTTTAATGCTAAATTGAAATTTGGTAGAAGGTCATTCAAGCATATTTTGCGATTGGAGGCGATAATGGCTCACAAACATTGCCACAAGCATTCAAAGTTTATTTTCGTTCCTTTTTTTCGCAATTTCGTTATCGCTTGTTTCTTTATGAAGTTTTAGTGATTGGCAGATGGTAGCCAATTTAATGGGCCTATTAATAATGAAGATAACATCACATGCTTCTCAGGTATCCCTAAGGAGTCATAGAGCTAAAAACAAAACTATTTATTTAACAACTAGATTAAATAGTTTATCTAACTCTGGGAGTTACCAATATTATTCGCCATTCGGATAGGAACCGTCAGCTTTTATTACTTTAAAGTGGCACTTATAGTACCTATTAAAGGAAAAATAACATCAATCAAACAAAATTGACACTTCAATTCAATATATTAATAATAAATCGTGTCATTCTGAATGGTTTGAGCTTAATCGGCAGCCTGAAAGAAATTATTTTATAATATTATGTGGTTTTGTGGTTATAAATATTGTATTAATGACATTTAAAAATCTTATTATCTTTTTATATATTTATAATCTGTTTAAAGCTAAAGTTTTTATATGAATTGTAATGTAATAAATGGTGGTCAATAACAATTTTAAAGACAATTTTGTCCAACATAATTATTAAATATTTGAAAATGTCAGGCATTTTCCAACGCCAGTCTTTAATCATTTTCTACGAATTAAATGATAACAAAATTAAACGAGATATTCAACTATTCATTCACAATTATATTCCTTTAGATTTATATCATAACTTGAACATTTTTCAGCTTCTCCCGTCTGCGCTGCTTGGCCTCTTTCTGGTGCTGACCTTTGGTACCACCATTGGTGCCGCCATTGACGCCGACAAGCTGGAAAAAACGATTGTGGTGCAGACGCCACTCCAGAACTACGATCAGCCCACCGTCCAGGAATACGAGGAGTGCGAGACAAATAGGGACGGGTGTCTGAGAGTGTGCAACGGGGATGTCTCCTGCATCGAGGAGTGCCCCGTGTGCCCGGAACTATATGAAAAGCCACTGATGGTTCAGGGTGTCAATGACACGGATGTGATTGCGCCTTCCCAGACCCCTGTGAACACCACCAACATCATTAAGTTGACCAACGAGATTAACAACATCATCGAGCACCAGATTCAGAACCGCAACCAGGTCAATGTCCAGGTGCAGCAGAACGTCTCCCAGGTTGGCGGACGCTTCGGATTGGGATACAGTGACCAGGGATCCTGTTGCTATGTGGTGCGAATGAATCGGGACTGTGAGAAGAAGGGATCCGAGGGTTGTCACGAGAAAAGCCGCCAGCGGGTTTGCGGAGAAAGGTGCCAGGCGCGAGTGATGTTGGTCAAGCTAGTCGTCGAATGCGACCCTGTTAATCCCGAAGATTGTCACGAGACCATTCAATATGTGCCCAGGCGGAGGAGAGTTCACTCGAGGAAGCAAATCCAGACCACGAATAGCCAGCCCTGTCAATATTTTGGGAACAATTGGCCCTACTTCACCTGTGGCCAAGGACAGGGACAACCTCAGGAGGTTTATGAACCTCCGAGAGTGAAGCGTAGCACTTGCCAGGAGTGTCTCAATTTGCCCTACGGATACATTGTGCAAAACGGCCTGCCCGCTCAGTGTGGAGGCTGTTTCGGAGCTCCCATGATGCCCATGTACAATCTTCCCTACATGTACAATCCCTATATGCCATCTATGCCATCTTTCCCATCGTATGGTGGCAACATTCCTGGCAATAAGAACGACAAAGACGACAAAGACGACCAAAACGAGCCAAATGAATCAGATGACGATGGCTTCGTTGAGTGCGAGGGTGATGATGATGAGAAATGCCTGAATGATAAATATGGTTCGCTGGAAACCCCTAATGAGGATCAGGATTATAATGTCCAGGCTCAGCGCCGCAAGAGACACCAAAGTGACCGCCACTTTGTCCGATCAATTTACAGCAAACGAAACCGCAATGATAACTGATTTGATGTCTGGTATCTGTACATAACGAACTCTTACGATTTTCTGTGTGATTTTAGTGTTATTTGCAATCCCATTACTTAGATAAATATAACTGAACTCGCCATTTGTTTATAGACCTATCCCCAATAAAGAACTATCTTCACACAGTTTACGCCGTTTGAATTCCTAAGCTCTATGTAAGTGTATTTATTTTAGTGGCAAATATGCTTTGTAGGAACTTGTCTCGTTAAAGTTAAGAAGTATGAGTATATTAAGAGTGCCAAGGTTGCTACTTAAACTGCATATAACCTCTATTAAAAACCCGTCAGCGGCAATCTAAATTCAAAACTTTATTTATTTATAACCTCGATAGGTTATCGCTCCTTCATGTATTAATTAACTTCCAGTGAATGATCTTTAAATATCGATTATAATTGTTTTATATCTAGTTTTATCATTTCGCATGGAGGAGGTGACTGGTACCCGTGGACGAGGCGCAATAAGAGGCACCATTCAAAAAAACTTCGTGTTTAAAATTATGTCTATAGAAACTTGCCTCGTTAGAGTTCAAAAGTATATATTTTGTGTTATATTTGGAGTGCCAAGGTTGCTACTTTAACTGCATTCAATCGCTATTAAAAACCCGTCAGCGGCAATCTAATTTCAAAATTTCTTTCTATATAAGCTCGATAGGTTATCGTTCCCTAATATGTATATAAATCTACCAGTGTAGCTTTAAATAATGATTATAATTTGATTATCTAGCGAGTCTGCTGCATGTCGAGAAAGAATATCTCCGTGTACTCTGTGCACTGTAAGTCATCGATAATAAACGGTGATATTTTTTAACCGTATAAAAGCGCCACAATCAACGTAGCAACGGCAATCTGAAATAAAAATTTCTCCCCATATGAGCTCGGTAGCTTATCCTTCATCATGTTATTATTAACTACCAGTGAGTGTACTTTAAATAACGATTTATTTGATAGGCAGGGTGAGGTGGAGCGGGGTTACAGGGCAGGGGGGCACTCGCTCTCCTTATAGACTAAGCAACGTTTAATAAAATCTTTCCTCGTGCATCGTTTAATAGTACATAATAATTTGATTGGTTGTGTGAAAACATTTGTTCTGGCATTATCGGTTACAGGTAGATAGTTTCGTAGGCTTTTTTCTGGATGGAGGCACGCCGATGGCCTCCCCTTTGCCCGTGGCACCCCTTCTACTCCTTCTCTCTCTCTGGATGAACAGTGGTTGGAACGAAGACTACTAGAACTTATGGTAATATTGCGCGTTTGTTGATTTTAGTTGGTTTTTCTTTTCGCTACAATTTGAAAGGCCTTCCAGGTTCGGCATAACTTTGCCCTACTTGATGCCCAGTTCCTTGAGTTCGGTTTCCTCGTCGACGGAGTCCTCATCGTCTGAACCATGCACCGATGGAGCCGGTGTGGTGTGACCTGGTAATAAAAAAAATAGGTTATCAGACGTTGCATTGTAAAAATGTACATAAAGTCTTGTCAGCTGTCACCAACTTGCACGATAAATTCATTTTATTGATTTTTAAAAACACTTTACAGCCTGACAAGTTATGTTTTGAATATTAAACTTGTCTAAAAGTATACAACAAAGTGTTTTCTGAGGCTTATCAGTAATTGCATACAGTATTTACATAGATTGCATTTCGCTACATATGCATAATCAAATTAAACAAATCATTGTTTACTTTTGGACATCAAACACATTCCTTTTTTATTTCGGGAATAAAAAATATTGAAAACAATTTGCTGGAAGATACGATATGCTTCTTAGGAATGTCAAGAACTGGATTTATTTAATATATTTAAATGCACTAATCGATCGCTCTACTCTCCCTTCCACTTACGCGATGAGGTGGGGCTGGGCGGTTCACTGTGCGGACGCGAGAAGATCAAATTGTTGCGCGATCCGTAGAGTGACAGCTCATCCACATAGTCCGGATAAACGGCCTGCAAGGCCTTAACCCTGGCCTGTCTGTAGTACTGCAAGTAGTAAGTCAAATATGAGGTTAGACTATACTGTTAAAAATTAAATATTTGTGATATACTAACAATGCCCAGGGTGCGCCAGTCGAGCAGGTCGCTAAGTCGCTCTGTGCGATTACGCTGGATGATGCGTTGACGGCGATTGAGGCGCGAGAACTCCATCATGAAGCTGGACAGCTGCTGGACGCTGTTCTCCAGACCAATGTAGCGGCGATCCACGATATAGATGCCGTAGGATTTGGGATCACTGATGTGCTCCTGCATAAAGCAACCGAATCCGGACAGATTGGTGGTTACACTGGGAATACCCATCACCGTGCACTCGGCGGGTGTATATCCCCAGGGCTCGTAGTAGGAGGGGAATACACCCAAGTGGCAGCCACGGACGAACTCCTCGTAATCAATGCCAAACAGGGGATTCGTGGAGGTAAGGAACTCCGGATGGAAGACCATTTTCACACGATCGTGGACCGAGTTGAACAGATGACAGCGTCGAATGGAGGCCAAGACCGGATCGTTCCAATCATCTGCCACATTGTGTGTGGTAACCGGTGGCATTGAGTCACGTTGCATGGCAAACATACAGCGCTTGATCTTCACCAGATCATCCTTCTGCAGCAGATCATCGGCATTGGGAATATTACCCTTGAGGCAAGTATCGAACATCCTTTTGCCCACCGCCTGCTGAACGTTGTTGATTGTGTCGCGAAGCTGCTTAATCACCGCATGTCCGCGCAATGAGTCCACATTGAAGTTGTTCGTCTTGGTTGGGAAGATGAGGAAGGCCACCACTGTGGTGTCAGGCTTCTCGTGCTTTAACATTGCATTTAAGCGAGCCAGTGATTCGATGAAGATGTCGGCGCCCTTATTACCGAACTCGTAGCGACCGGCGATGAAGAAGTACAGGGTCTTGTCCAGATCAAAGTCCATGTGGCTAATGGAAAAAGGTAAGAAAGGGGAATGCTTTACTTTATTTAAAACAAAAATAAACTATTACTATTTCTTGTTCTTGTACATTGAAGCACACACAGAGTACAGTCAGTACGCTCAAGGGGCCCTTGCGACACCAAGCACGTGCTTGTTAGGGTAAATATTGCGAGAATTGTTTGCTTGCATACTTAGTTGGTTAGGACTAAAGTTTTTAGTTTAGGAAGGCTACCTATGTTTGTGATTATTATTTACACATCATTCTAATTTACAATATCATCATAATTATCAATTTAGGTAATTTGTTGCCTTTAATTCTGATTTTAAAAAAAGGTTATTACAAAATCTAATCAATTTTGCTGACACAGAATTCACTTGAAGGTGGGTAACTAATAATATAAATAGTTTTCATGCTATTAAATCTCATTCTATGATTGGGTTCAGTTGCTAATAAATCTCATTCTATGATTGGGTTCAGTTTTATTTGAAAATCATATAATCATGCCATTAGATTACAGATTGTCATGTTTTCGATCGATCGATTAACCTTAATTCAAGGGTGAACATTCTACATTGAAGATTGACCACATTTCCGCATATGATTTACGTAATCCGTCCTCGACATTCGAAAAGTCTTAGGTTATTATAACACCTACTATAAGATGTTTATCAAATATTCTGCAACTCACCCGTAGAAATGTCCCCGCACAAATTCATTGATTTTCTCCTTGGCGACGGCATGCAAGTTCTGGAACTCGTGGATAGCCGAGAACTTCTTGACATTCAAGCCATTGGGCGTGATAATGTCCGGCTTGCGTTTGAGCAGATGCTCCGCCTCGTAGCCCGTAATCTCCGAGACGGTGGTGAACACATGAGCCAAGTGAGTGGCACCGCGTTCGAGGCAATAGCGATGATAGATTTGACGCTTGCCCGCCTCCTCGTCCACCGCAAACTTATCCAGATTGTTGTAGAAATCAGTATTGCCAGCACACAAATAACGTCCCAATAGGGTGGCATGGGTGGTGAACACGGTGGCGATCTCCACCAGACGAGTACGCAAAACAATTAATGCAACGCCAGCCTGCCACTCATGGAAATGGGCCACAATCCTTGGGGGACTGAGCTCATTATTCTGCGAATAGGTCACGGCGAAATTGCGGAACTCCTCGAGGAACTCGGCGATCATGAAGCCCAGAATAATGGCATCGTTGGTCTCGATATCCAAATGAGGTATTCCAATATGGCACTTCTCCCACATCTCCGATTTAAACTGATCCAGCTTCCAGGCGGCGGAACCAATATCGAATAGAATCAACTGCGGATTTCCATCCACAAGCCAGCGACCAGTGTGGATTTTGTAGCCACGCGATCGCATCGAGTTGACGGCGTCCAAAAGGGGATTTCCCCTCGGGAACTCCATCTCCTCCATCTCAGTGCGGGCACAGTTCTCCTTGTAGGGACCCATCATGCACAGCTGTTCGCCCATCTCCTCGGTGGATACATAGGCCTTGGACCGGATCACCGTATAAATGCCGCCCACCTTGTTGGCCACCTCCCATGCCACCTCGAAGTTCCAGCGATTCTCCCGTGAGGCAATGTCACCCCGGTCAAAGTAATCCTTCAGGTCCGCCCCGGACTCTACTCTCGAAAAGCGACGATTCATCTGCGAAAGCAATGGAGGAAATCAAATAACAATTAGTAACAAATAAGCCTAAGTTTGTATTTAATTAGGCGATCACACTTTCAAGGCGTAAGAGGTGTTTTCGTTGTCCTCAAAGCGATAGGACTGTTGTCTGCGCATCATCTTGATATGCTGGGGTTTATTGTTACAATCTAGGCGCCGCTGATCAATAGGCTGAACCTCTCCGCTGAGGCTCTCGTTGCGGACTGATACTGTCAACTAAATTTAGCCACCGGCTTGACCCACATTACAAGCTACGATTTCTTATCAATACACTCTCAAAACCACAAAATTTCGCACTTAAATATGTACATTTTCATATTTAATTTATTATAAATATAACTTCCTCTAATTACTCTTGTTGGGCATTAAATTTGGGGATTGGAGCCTGGCATTTTAACAAGGGGAGAACTGTTTTCTTGATCAAACACTTTAAGGTCTCTCAAAGAGCTTTAGGAGTTAGTAGACCAGCTTTTCGCACAGTGCAGCGACCGCTCTTGATGTTGTATTTGTTGGGCTGGTCATTGCCATCACACGCCGGTTCATTCGTTGCATCACCACGCAGCGAGGTGCGATCGATCCGCTATCAGGCGAATGCAATTGCATCGGTGCAGTTTACGGCCTGATAAGCCCCGGACAACGGAGCTATGCGACAACCGCCGCTGTTCCTGTCCTGCCCCTGACACTCGGTCGCACCGGCACATGCATTTATGTACGTGCCAAGCGCCATTAGCCATATGCCATATAGCCTATATAGATGATCGGACGTTGGGCTGTCCATAAACCATTTTCAAAGTCTATTTTTGGATGTAGGAAATGGCCAGAGATGAGTTTGCCAATTTTATTCCCATATGTACATATGTATAGAGGGAAATGTGCCAAAATTTGTTCATTAACAACGTCACAGATTGTGGGAAAAATTAAAGGCTAAATACTAATTTAAAAAAGGTTTGTCTATAAATTCAACAAAGTAGGATTTTCATTAAATAAGTAGAGTCCCTTCTTTTTAAAGTATATGCTCAAAAAGTATAGCTGGCAAGTCAAAGTGCACGAAATCCGGAACTTAAAAAATAGAAATCAGGAATCTAAAAATGTAAGTTTGCACAAGTTATATCCACGTTTTACGGAGAATATTATTATATCTTCAAAAAAATACTTCCTGTTCGCATTTGCCAAAAAGTAGCCAATGTTATATCTGATACTTAGGCTAAGTACCGAACTTTTATAGAAACTTAACTTTTAAAATAAAATGAAACCTAAGAATAAAAGCTAAGAATTTATTAACGTGAAAACTTAAGCAAAACTATATAAATATTAATTGGACATTAAATCTATTAAATAGTTCTCTAACCAATTAACATTTATTCAGTTTTTATTACCAGAAATTTAAGTACTCATGTGAGGATGGACATTTAATTGGTTTTGTTCGGAACGACCTTGACGAAAAACCAATTATGGCCGAGCCAAAGTAATATCTGAACACTAAAACAAACAATAGTTTCATACTAAAATTGCCTTTTAATGTATTATTTAAGCCAATAAGAAAGGGCACACACCCACCAATTATCTTATCTGTGTTGATATCATAAATTTTAGTTGACTTGTCAGGACTCATACAGTCACAACTATTAGTGACAAGCCTTTTTCGGTTTACACACTTTAAAATAGTAAAATATTGACTTATAATAGAAAAGCATATTTGAAAGGATTTAAATGGTTAATAACTTTTAATGAAATTGGAAAATTGAGCACTCATTAAGCACATTTTGAAAATAAGGTTTTTCCTTTATGAAAACTTTAAGTAAAAGGGACATAAGCTGTATGTATAATTTTCACCTAACTCCAATAAAAATTAATTTGATTTTCACTCAATATTGGCCTCTTTTTAACACTGTGACAAACTATTAGCTATCTAGCCTCTGAGGTCATTAATAAATTATTTGTATTTTTATTTTCACACTTTGTTCGGCCTTTAATCCACTTGCAGCCGCTAGAGGGCGCAGTCGGCCTATCAAAAAGAGAAAAGATCAAGTGCACTTCTCTCTCTCTCATTTCTACACCTTTCACTCCGGAACTTTGTTTGAAAACAATTAACGCAGCAATGCAAGAAAAAGTAAAAGTGTTATTTGGTCACTAGAGACCAATTCTCTCTCACAATTGACAGCAAATTCTTCTTACACTTGATAATTCTTATTCAATTGAGTAACTGGGAGGTGAAAATTAAGGCTCAACGCCCCCTCTCGCTCGCACACAGACACGCGCTGCTGCAACACAACTCCAACAACAAGAAGCGGCGGCGGCAGCTGAGAGGCCTCAAGTGCGCCTGTGTTTGTCTATGTGTGTGGCAGAGATATTTTTTCATTGCCAGAGCGGCGGCAGCTAAAAGTCAAATAAAGGTCAGTGGCAGTGCTGCCGCTTCGACGTCGCTGCGGGCAGAGCATTAAAAATTGTTCACCATTGTTGGTATAGTTTATTCTTGCGCCCCTTTTTGTTATTGTTTTATTTTACTTTTTTTTCCAACCCGCTCAACAAGTTTTAAACTTGATAATTTTGTTGCTGCAGTTCCTAAGAGAGAGAGCAAGAGCGGGAGGGAGAGGAGAGCGCAAGGAATTCGTTTTTTTTGTTGTAGTTGTGTCGTTTTTTTGCAATCTGCCGGCGCATTGATAACGGCGCTTATCACCGCTTTTTTGTTTATGTTTCCCGTTTATCACTTTTCCAGCCAGGTAGTGCGAAAATCTATGTTTATATATGTGTGTATGGCGCCCGCTTGGCGCCAATTGCAAAATGCAACAAACACCCGCTGATAACGCAATTTGTTTATATTTGTATGTGTGTGGGGGAGTACTTTTCAAGTAAATTGGCACGCGCGCAGCTGGTAATTATATTTCTTAAAATTTCACCTTAAAGCTACAGCAGTCGCTGTTGTTGGCAACACGAAACAAAACGAACAACTGAAAAAGAATTTGAAAACATAAAGAAAATCCATGGGCACCCTGGGAGAGTGGCGGCGGCTGCTGGTGTTGTTGGTGCAGAGTGGGAGTTTGCGCAGAGCGGGAGAGGAAAGCAGAGAGAGCAAGGAGGAGAGCGCAAAGGTAGACGGTGTGACCGTGCACCGAGCGGCGTAAAATACTGATTGAAAGTAGATAAAAAGGTAAGTAAATAAATAAAGGAAAGATTGCCAATGTGAATCTTTTTGAAAGCAACATAAATTTAGCGCCTTCTTTAATGGAATAACCCATAGTAGGTAATCGATGGCTTCACCCGCCCTTTCGGAAATACCCGAGCCTTACCTCCAAATGCAATTTTCCTATCGAAAAGATCTTCCGGAAGAGAAGCAGCACGCTGCATGGGCATCCCTGACAAGAGTCATGCAACAGATCCCGATGGATGAACGAGGAGCAGAACGACTAGTAAAGATTACATTGCGAGCTTGTTCAGATGTACAATCAGATTGCTTATAACGAGTTGTTGTACTGAAATACTGAAAAATAATATAGAATTCTTTCAAAATATCTGTACATATATAATTTAAGGATATTGGGCAGATTCTTGTTTAGTTTTAAAAATACTTGGAGCCTTGAAATTGCGACTATATTTCCTAGTATCGTGTCAACGTTTATCATCACTTCAATTTCTGAAAGAGGTTATTTATCAAGGTCTGTCATAATTGTAAAACAAACGTTATTTCTATACCTATGTAAATGTTCTATACTCGTATAATTTATTTATCTGATATGTGTTCTTCTGCCTGTAAAATAAAGTTAATAAACCCTTGTATCCTATGGATTAAAACGAATGTCTTTAATGCTACAAACATCTTCAAGGGTGTGTCAAGTATTAAAGTAATTTACCTAAAAATAACAAAGCATTACCGGTGACTTACAGCTAACGTTAAATAGCACCGAGTCACCGGAGAATTGCAGGGATCTGAACCCCAGGTGAGTTTATAAACCCAACCCCATTCCGGGCCCCCAACCACCGGGACTCTTCGTTATTTACTCGGAGTGTCAGCGCTAAGGACTTCAGCGCGGACACTTGAAGTGGCCAGCGAGCGTCCAATCACAGAGCAAAACAATAATTGTTTACAAATTGTTAACACGCTCGGCAATAGTTGTATGTGATTGTCACTTTTGACGCGCAACGCCTCTGCCGGGAGCGTCTTCGGCAAACAGAAAACCACAAATCACGCTTGGGGCACAATGCACTCCTACACTTTCAATAAATATTTGGTGAAAGGAATCGCATAATCACTTGGAAATCAAGTCAAACTTTCAGAGCTAAAGCTTCTTCTTTAAGTCTATAATTATTGGACTTCAAAATATAAATAGAAAAGAGTCTGTAATTAAGCCCTTCCGCTCCTTTATTCTTGTTAACTACTGAAATTTGAAGCTCAATTTTTGCTCGCGCTTTTCTGTCACGAATAGTTTTTTCCAAGTGTATCTGGTTTGCATATCCTTTGCGGGCGTAGGACATCCGGTTCGCATATAAAACCGCCAATATTCGAGAGCCCCTGATTCAGTCGGACGCGACTCTTATTGGCGGCGGTGACCATGTCGGGTATTATTAGTGAATGCTCAGTTTGCGGCGATCAGAGTTCCGGAAAGCATTACGGCGTGTCCTGCTGCGATGGATGTTCCTGCTTTTTTAAGCGAAGCGTCAGGCGGGGCAGCAGCTACGCATGCATTGCCCTCGCCGGAAACTGTGTGGTGGACAAGGCGAGAAGGAACTGGTGCCCGTCATGCCGCTTCCAGCGATGTCTGGCCGTTGGAATGAACGCCGCTGCCGTCCAGGAGGAACGGGGTCCTCGCAACCAGCAAGTCACTCTCTATCGCGGCACCCGTAGACATCCTCCCCAGCTGCAGCCTACGGCATCAGCTACGCCGCACTCACAGGCGCTGCACTTCCAGATCCTCGCCCAGATCCTAGTCACTTGTCTGCGCCAGGCGAAGGCCAACGAGCAGTTTGCTCTGCTGGAGCGCTGCCAGCAGGATGCTATCCTGCAGGTGGTGTGGAGTGAAGTTTTCGTCCTGCGAGCCTCCCACTGGTCGTTGGACATTAGTTCTATGGTGGAGGGATGTGGCGATGACCAGCTGAAGCGTCTGATCTTCGAGGCTCAGCAGCTAAGGGCCGACGTGCTGGAACTGAACTACCTGGAGACGCTCATCCTGTGCCGGAAGGGTAAGGTGTAGCACTAATGTTGAGCCAAAGCTTTGGGGTTCCCCAAAATGGCTTAAAGAGAGAT
The DNA here is from genome assembly GCA_008042475.1 of Drosophila kanapiae. Classification (NCBI taxonomy): domain Eukaryota; kingdom Metazoa; phylum Arthropoda; class Insecta; order Diptera; family Drosophilidae; genus Drosophila; species Drosophila kanapiae. The sequence goes on from VNJM01001998.1 coordinate 84,149, forward strand.
TAGCCTTTATAATTAGTTTGGTTCCTTCTGGCTTAGGGCTATATACTTTAGTTTGGGTTAACATTTACTATTTTTTACTATCATTCTCACTACGGAACACATCTCAGTTTTCAAGCTTATTTACTGGAGTTTTTTTTAGAATTGGCTCTCAGTGCCGAGTATGCTGTGATCCTGGGAAGTCACTCGAATGCGGCCCTGTTGTCCTTGGCTCGGTACACACTGCAACAGTCAAACTACTTGCGCTTTGGACAGCTCCTTCTCGGCCTGCGACAGCTCTGCCTGCGACGCTTCGACTGCGCCTTGTCCTGCATGTTTCGTACCGTGGTCTCCGATTTATTAAAGACACTGTGAACATATTCCTATTAAATAGAAAAATAATAAATAAATAAGTTTAAATGTGAAACATCTTTTATATAAATAAATATGTAACGTGTTTTTTTTGGGAATATATTCCACGAATAGAGTTATTTTTTTCGTCTTGAATTTTTGTTGTTAAATTTTTTATTTTTCGTTTATGATGGACACTAAGAAATTGTATTCTTCCTAATGGAAAAATAAGCATTTCCCCAATTTCAGTATAAAATAAATATGAGGTCATATGTACTAAATATAATTACTACCGACCTCTCTTTAAAATTAAGTTCCAAAGATAAATAAACAAAAGCTTTTAGCAAATATATATTATGTATAATTTTAAGTATAAAATATAATTTATTACAATTTATTGGCCTATAAGTTAGTTATTTCCTTGCAATTACAAATATTATTATTTAAAATTGTGTTAACTGGTAAATAAAAGATAATAAGAGAGATTCCCATGTGATTACTTTTAATTATGAAAGGTGAATACCTATTTTACTGACTAAGTCATTTGTCTGAGTTAATTTATGAAGAACAAATGAAGCAATATAAGCCAGCGTACGTTTTTTAATTAAGATTGTTTATCCAAAATAAATAATAATTGAACGAATTAATGTTACCTTATCCTATGCGTCAAATAAGCGTAATTTACACGGGAAGACATTTTTACATGCTTTTTACATACTACATTGCTTCTACTTCTACGACGTGGTGATAGCGCCATTGTTTAAATCTTACCGTTACCTAAAATTAGGGACACTTTTTTTAAAGTTACGAAAAGCTTAACTTGGTTTTACCCGCTATTTTCGGTAATCTTTCCCTCCATACACTTTTACTTTAAACAGCTACTAAAAGGCTCACTCTGGCCACTTCTCTATGTAACATATTATACATTTTTTAAATTGGCGCGATTCACAAGCTTTCGATAGGTCTTGAATTCCCAATGAAACTATCGCAATTGTTCTATTCGATTATTAAGGGTACTCTTACAAGAAAGATTATTATTCAACAACGTTTTTTGCTAATCCAGAATATTCGTTGTTTTTTTGGTAGTGAACATGCTTTCTTTAAGGATATAAATACTTAACAAATATATTTCTTCCACCATAGCGATAGCCTGATAAGCAATCGATAGATTCGGCCAGAGCTCATTCATCGATAGAGCCATCGGTGTTTTCACATCACCGAAACAAATGCAAATACAAAAATTACAAAAAATTCGTCGCGAGCGGTTGTGTCGGTAAAGAAAATAGCGCGTCTCGGCGAATGACGCAGACTAGAAGATTCTGCATTTTTCGCAAACGAAGATTACCGTTGCTTTGCCAACAACAACAAGAACTACGCTGAGCAGCAGCCACAAGGCAGCAACAGCAACAAGAACAACGGAGAGAAGAAGGCGCGTCGCATAAAACTCAGTCGCAATTAGTCTCCGAATTCCGAATAGTTTATAAAGAAACGGTGAGTAAATTGATGCAAAAATATATTTGCAGTGTTGCAAAGAGTTCTTACATAATGCAGATGCCGCAGCAGCTGACTTTTATGTGCGAATTGTTGCGTTTTGTTGGTGGTGCACACCCTCCCCGTCCCTATTTCTATCTCTGTCTAGATGCCTCTCTTGTTTTGTTTATAAACATTCTGAGAAAAGCCGCTGCAGCAGCAGCAGCAGAAATAACCAAATTGTTTTTTATCACAAGTAAAGTACAAGGTTATCACAGCACCTAACAGAAAACGCCATCGCCCCGCAGCCACCCCATTTGCTCATTTGTTTTTGTACACACGCCATCATTTGCCGACAAAAAAAAAACACCGCCGTGCTGAAAATATCAACAAAACTATTGATACACATTATGTATACCCTTTCATTTCGAGCGGCAGACAAGACTTGAAGTTAAAGCTACGGACTTCCGCAAAGAATTGTCTTTAATTTATGAAAAATATTATAAATATTTAGCTATTTTTTAATTTTAAAATTTAATGATTATTCTTTTAGTTCTTTGTTCGAGTAATTTTTAAGCTTATCCCACATAAAAACAAAAAAGGAAATACAAATTTTCCTGGCCATTTTTGTATATCCTCGAATTTAAAACTATACTCTTTAATAAATATTTGATTTTTAAATTAAGAATCAGAGGGATTTTCTATTGTGACAGGATAGATAGGACTATGAAATAAATATATTATTATTATCATAAAGAGAGCTTATTACTATTGTTAAATTATTAATAACTATCGGAGTATAGTTTCTAAAGATTTGACACGATAAAGTAGAGCTGATAATAATATTATTTAATTACTATTAATACATTATAACAACAATAAAAGCAAACAAGGCACGTTTGTCCTAACGACAGCTAAGGGATATATTATACATGATTCGGTTTTCTTTCTCAGTTCCAAGAAAACACCTTTTCGGGAGAGTCCCTAATAAGGTTTAAATCCCCTTTTCCCATTAAACATTTAAATCCAAGGGTTTTTTTGCATACACTTAGTAGTTATCAATGATTTTAGAGTTTACATCAGCTACCAAGCCATCATAAACTAGTTCTCATCTAATTATACTATATTAGTTCAAAGTAAACTATTGGTATTCTGAAATCCTCTTTCATTAACTTAAATAGAAGAATATAATAAACAATTTTAAATAATAATATAGCTGAACTAATTACAAAGATTACAAATTCAAGCGAATTGGGGAACTAAAGGCTAATCTCCCTGAAAGAGCAACCTGGTCTCGGCGTGTCTGGTTGCCTTTTCAATGATTTTGAGTCCTCGAATTCATGGCACCCCCCTCTTAACCCCCCCAGACCAGCAATCCTGCAGCAGCTGTTGTTGCCACTGCTCCCCATTACTCTTGCGTGGGTGCTGAATATTTGTTGTTTCTGCGCTGCTGTTATTGAATTTTCCTCCTTCGTCCACGGCCATCAGCTGCTCTGCTCGGCACCACCGTCGTCTTCGTCGTCCTGTCCGCATCCTTTGTTTGCTGGACTCCGATTGGGTTGGTGTGGGTGTGCAGCCGTGACCGTGACTGACAGCCCAGTAACCCCCAAAACACCTACCACATAGTGGACGGACGATGTTATTGTTATCGCATACTTTCCCCAGCCGCAGCACTGTGGTACACTTTAAACTAAAAAAAAAAGACAACTTTAAGATAGTTTATAGTGCGACATTGTAAGCGTAACAATTTGAACTATCTTTCTGTAGGATTTTATATTTAAAAAGCATACTTTAAATACAAACTACACTTTGTAGGTGTCTTTGAAAGTTAGATTCAATTTTTCCTAGCTTAACCCTTACATTATTTTTCTTTAAATAAATGCCGGCTTAGACGAAACTCCTTTAATTGGCCTGGAAATATCTTTGTTTTGTTTAATTTTCTGGGAAAACATTAAAATTCCCGTTGAATGATAACAAAATGTGACGTTAGAAAGAAATGTTTTATTTGAAATGAAATTCCGCCCACTGTTGGGGGGGCGTACCAAAACTCTGCGGTTGCTGCCCGAATTTCAAACGTGCCAAGTCCTTGAAAGATGAAGACGTATTAGAGGAGGGCATTTGAGGTGGTCTTTCTGCCACTGCTGCGGTGGCTTTGTTGCTACTGCCTTTCTTATTTTATTTTACTTCATTTTTTTGTTGTTGTTAATTTTAATTGCTTTGAGGAACCGTAGAAGCCCCTGGTTGCTTCAAAAACCAATGCCGTCGACGACTTCGTCGGATTCCCTTAAATTCCCCAAGCTCGGCGCACAACGAGTTGGGAAATGTAAAGCGAAAGCGAAACCGAAGGCAATAAATTCAGAAATGCAAATAAATTGTGTTCCCCTTGGTCCCCCTCCCCCAATGTATTTGATTCTATTTTTTAGCCCATGTGCGTGGGCATCCCTGCTGCCAGCTAGGCAACACAGCAGTACAACACAATGACCTGGCTGTAAATCCCGACCTTGGCTTTGCATAGCGACCTTTGCGCGGCTCAGTCCTTTTTTTTTTACCCCCTACCAGCTTTGCGCCGCCCTCGTGTCTGGGGGCCAAGACGGATTCAATCTCCTAACCGGGCTCCATTTCCAGCCAGCTGCTTGGACTTGCAGATAGGTTTGGGGTGGAGAGGACAGAGGAGGATGGGTCCTAAAAATATTATGACAAATTAATACTTGTGAATAAGATGGTGAATCATTGTGGCATAGCAACGGCAATGCTGGGAATTACAAAATGATTTGCGAAACGAAACAAGGCAACTATTTAGACAGCAGCTGTTGGAAATAGCAAGAAAATAAAACTGGCTGATTGCAAAGCTATTATATCCCCCATTAAAAGATGATGCAGTTTCCATATAGCATCGTTCTAGCAATGAAATTAAATTAATTATACATTTAATTACCTTACAAGTTAGGAAACTAGCCTGTTTTCTATACAGTAATTACTATAAACCTCTTTACTTTCCACAACTGATAGGAATCCCAAAGCAAAGAAAGAAAATCAAATTTCATTTCCGACAGAAAGATTATAAATGAAATCTATATTTTAAGAACCATTGAGTAAGTTTCCTCTCGCTGAACAGGTGATATAGTTGGAAATCGAAAGGGAAAGTTAAAAATAAATCCGATTAGCATTTAGCTGTTGAAAACACTCAATCACTATAATCATATCAGATAGTTCCTGTGTTTTTTTCATACCAAAACGTGATGTTTTCAATATAAAAGAAAAAGATTAATAAGAATGATGTTGTTTTTATTGAAATATTGATAAAGATGGGATTAGAAAACATATTTAGCTGGTTGCTAAATACACTCGAAAACAAGGCAGTTTAAAGGCATATCAAACACTTTGCTTGTAGTCCAAGGAAAGATCACTCGTCTATGCTTTTGATTGGACGCGACCGGCGCAGCAATCGCCGGCGGACAGATATGGGGAGTGCGTATATTTGCCCAGAAAATTATGTATACGCAGCGTTTCCTCATTGAGCGGCTGCTGACGCAAAATAAATGAAACGATTTTGAAAATAAAAGCAACTCATCTTTTTTCCCCCATCGCCCATCGCGCCCTGTGTGTTGCCGTTGTCGCTTCTGCGTTGTCCATTCTATGCTATTTCTGTGTTTGCCGTCGCTTCTGTTTTGTTTTCTAGCTTCTTTGCCTTCGATTCCGTCTTTTGTGTTGCCTTATTGTTGCCGCGCTTTTTTTTTTTATTATTTTTTCCCGGGCTTGCCAATTGATAAATTTAGTACAGACCCAGCTATCGTCAATTGGCTTGGTTTTGACTGGAGCTCTCGCTGCACTTGCACTGACGTCACGTTGGCCGGGAGGCAAAGTGCCCCTAACTCACTTAACACATCGCCGGTCTGATTGGCATCGGTTATGCGACGGTTCCCCTCTATATATATCGACTATATATATATTCAATTCGGACCTGTACTGTAAAATGTCTCAATTACCGATAATAGGCGCTGGCAAATGTTATCTTCGCGGTCAGAGGCCTGGATGCGTCCATTTGGTGCGTCAGAGGTGATAAGATTTGGCCTACGGGGACTACCGTGACCATGATTTACGATAACCAGCGAGTTCTAACCGGTTGAACCAACCCCCTTGAGAACTGACGTTAGCACTAGTTAACAAATTTAACTTAAAGAGTTTTCTAAACTCTGCTAATATTTTTAAAGGAAATATGTTCATATTATTCGTTTATAGTCCATCTGTCTGTCAGTCTGTTGATTAGCTGGAGCCGCCCACTGTGTGCAAGTCAAACGTTTCAACTTTTTTTCTTTGAACCTCAAAAGGCACAAAAACTATGAAAAAGTAAAAACCCCAACATTGTGCACCTCAAGAAGTTATTTAATTATAGGAAAACGTAGTTACTATTACAAAGTAATATTTTTTACTAAAAATTGGCATAGCAAGTTTGGTAACACCAACGTTAAGCTTGAGTTATTGCAGGCATTGCACCTAAAATTCTCAAGTATGAATTCAGCGACAAATCACGCTCAGTGCTAAGGTCGTGCTGCCATTTCTAGCCTGTATTCGGAGAACAATTTCCTTGTTAGCCTTGAAATAATAAAATAATGATAAAAGAATATTATAATTTAAGTCAACGCAGTGAAAGATGTATTTGTAACTCTATAAAGTATAATAATATATAATTTCGATACCCAGCAAGGATACACAACGGAACATGATCGTTATATGATGTTGGATCTGTCCGAAATATTAAAAAATACTTGGTTTTCCATGTTTTTCTTAGTGATACCTTCTAGAACATTATGTTTTCTGTACCTAAAGTTAAGTTGTTTTCGAAATATTGCTTAATTAATTATTGCTTTCAATCTAATTCCAAAAGACTTCCTCACAAATATTAATTATTTACCTTAAAAAGCATGTAGTACCTTACAAAGATTTCAAATCAAATCGAAAGTTCACCTATTCCGTTTTCACAGGATTTAAGCGGAATTAAAGGGGGGAAACAGGACCTACACCCACATAAAACTATAGAAACCAATGCAAACTAGTTCGATTCCCCCTTGTAAAGGGCAAATGGTTACTGACTTTCGGCAGCATATGTCGGCGATGGGCGGCTCTTAATATAAATCGCTTTTGCATAGCTAAGTTGGCCAAAACTATTTTGGTGTCAAAGCGTTGACAAGACGGACTCGCACAGATACAGATACAGATGTACACAGTTGCGAGTGACAGGCGACAACAAAGGGGTCTGTGCATGGGTCTGGTTTTGGGGCGGGGCGAGAGGAAAGGAAAAACTCCTAGGAAAATCGCCCAAGGACTTTGAGTGATAACAATCCAATTTGTGAAAGTTACAGTGCGGACTGTGGGGGCTGAACTTTGACAAGTGTGAGTGTGTGTGTGGGCCAAATCGAAATTGTACAAATTTCCCAACGAAGGCCAGTTCGGAATGTGAGGAATTTTGAGGAATTACCGAAAAATTGTCGGTAGGCCAATCCGGCAAATGGCAAAAGCCATTTCTCATATTGACTTGCTGCTAATATTTTGCCTATGTGCGGTGTATGCCCAACGGTGTGTGAATGATTTAATTAACAGTTCATGCCTGGAAGTGTCGGGTAATTACGAAAACCTGGCATTGTCATGCAATGCCAAAAGGTAGGCTCATGCCCCCAACTCAGTGAAATTCCCCGGGCTTACCGCATTTCCATCAGCGAGTAGATCGAGTGGGCCGAGGCCGGTTGCGGGATGTTGGGGTGCATGGATGGGGATGCTAATGCCTAACCATAGGTCGCAATATCAACAGTATCAACTATATAGCTGCCCCTTGTGACTGGTTAGGGACTGGGCGGATGCTGGTGGTGGTCAATGAATAACGGGATTACGTTTAATGAGTCCGCAGAGCAAAACCCGCACAGCAGTTGCCTATTGAATTAGCGATAGAGAGAGAGAGAGAGGAATCTGTAGGAAAACAAAGCCAAATTAAGGTTTATTCGGGTGAAAAAAGAACAGGGAACTTTTAGCATAATTAATCCTGCTATTGAGTTATGCAGCGGAACTTGTGTATGCTCTCGATTCATACTTCTTGATTAATTTATAATATTTTCGTGTAGGTAGTAAACAAGTGAATTACACGAATCCGCTGCGCACTCAAAGGACACACAAATTCGCTGATGCATAGCCCGAAAAGCGAAGCCACTTTGGGCGGGTTGTTATGGCTGTGACCCATCAATGTCCCGCCGCCAATCAGTGTCATTTGTTGGCAACCAAGCGTTGCTCCACAAATTCAGCGCCCACCTTTTGACCGTGACCTTTGCCAGTAATTATATCTAGCCACAGCAGAAAGCGGAGATGCCACCTCTTCATCCGAAGCTCAATTACAGAGTGCCTGTGGATACTTTTCAGGTGCATGCCACAGGATAGGGTGTACTTAGATTTCTGGCGTGTGTGCTTTTCCCATAAATTACTGAACAAAATGAGCTATAGACGCTGCTCGAAACAATGGGAAGTTCCAAACTAATTAGGAATCAATTTATTTCTTTCCCTCAACTTCCCTGAGCTTAGCAAAGGCCAAAGTTTCTCCCACAACAACCACCATGACTTCGCGATGCCACATAACTCTTGACAAACGTAGAAATTCAGGAAAACCTAGGACCTCTTGACCTTTGCCATTGCCTTTAAAAAGGAATCCGGTTGCAGCTACATATAATCACATGTGGCAACCGAGGAGACGCCACTTGCAGGCTGGCAGGTTTAAGAGAACCGAGCGAGCATCCACAGCAACCGCAAGTCTTTGGAATAACAAAACCTCGCGCGTTAAGCTCCACAAACAGGAGGCCCTGAGCGATTTAATTAAATTCCCAACAGAGCAGCGGTACACATCAATCGCAAATATCCATGTTGAGGGAAAGTTGGAAAATGCAGCGGAAAATCAAATTAATCTTCCCCTCGTGCTATTTGCATATTCGCTGCAACTGCAGCTGTAATGGAGACTGGATTTGCCTTTTGTCACGAAAACGAGACGATAATGTAAATAAGGCCACAAAAACTGATTAACTCGTGGCTCACATTTGTATTCACACTCACACGCCAGATCAATTTGGAGTGCCGTCTGCATTGGAATTTGAATTCAATAACAGTTCGTTAATTTAAAGCAGGACCCAGGGGATTTCCAGGAAGGACTCATATTGAATGTTGTGTCTGTTGATTTCTAGGAATATCAGAAATTAATTAGTTTGAAAAGGTCAAGGCTTGTGTGAGCTGAACTTGGTATTTGGTACAGACATCAGACAGGTCTGCTTTAATTAAATTATAAATATAAATATTTATTTCAGACAGGCAAGGTTTTTAAATTTCGAAAATCCTTAAGATGTTTGCATTAATAATAAAGCAAATTAGCTGTAATTCTCCTTGTTATAAATTTGCAAAAGATATTAAAATGTTGTCATGATATTTGAAAGGCAGTGAATGAGTCTCACCGACTGCATGAAATATATATATTCTTGCATCACCAGCCAAGATGATCTAGCCATGGCCCTTCTGTCTGTCTGTTCTTCGGTTTCTGCGTAAACTAATCTCTCAGCTATCTTCAGCTATCGCCTGCTTCTTTTCTATTATTATAACAACAGATTTTATAGCTCTTATAGGAACTATTTGACTTATTTGTCTTATTCTGCAAATAATATATATAACCCGATCGAAGTTCGCTTTCCTTAATTGTATTTATTAACAAGGAAGTTCGAAATTGTAAATAACAAGTTCTTTGTTGCTCAATGCGATTCTTTAAATTTATATTAAATTGAGTTTCTCTTTTGTACAAATTTCAAATAGGAACTTAAAGAAATATTGTTCCTTCTGCTGCCTTTGAGTTAGCATACATGCAGGCCACTTACAGCTAAGTCTGCGAAGAGTCTCATGGCGGGATGAGCACAAGGATGGATAGCCGGCTGAATGAATGGATATATGGATGCCTAGATGGGAGAATGGTTGGATTCCCAGGGAGCAAGGGACGACGACGACGGAGACGACCACTTGATATAATGATGACAGCAATTATGAATGAGTGAAGGTCGCTGGCTAACGACCGGCAGGCAATTCATCATCGTGTCGAAACCACGAAGCACAGTACAGCCGCCCTCAAAAAATTTGGAGGGGCGGTGCTAAGAGAGCTACTTTTGTCTAGTGTAAAGTGCGCCTCGGCCTGTATTCTTTGGTTTTTTTTTTTTTGTGGCATGGATTGCGTGCAGGAACAATGACGTCACATTTTGCGACTTGCATGCCAGCAGCTCGTTTATGCTGACTTGCAGTTGCCCGCGTCCTCGGGCTCCCCAGATAGGGATCAAGACCCTCAGCAAACAAAGTGCACACGTCATGAACGAGTTGCCCCCTCGATATTTTCCCTCCAATTCTAACCGCCCACCAAGCCAGCCGCCACATCTCCACTTCCGTAACAATTGTGTGGGTGTGTCCTTTTCGAGGAAATCAATCATTCGGAAATAGATCAACTCGTCGTTGGGTACTTTTTTGGCCTTTGTTTTTATTGTTAGCCAGGCTCTTCTCAGCTGCGTTGAGGTGAAAATAAACAAAAAAAAATAAAACAAAAACACTGAAAGTGAACATAAGATATCCTTTAGGGGGAAAGGGGTGCCCAAGTCGCGTCTGGCACGCTTTAAAACCCCGCACTTGGCCTTGTCAAACCTTTCAAGTGCTTATTCATTTTTCGGAGTGTATAAGTTGGGTGTGTGTGTGTGCTCAAGATGGTTTATCACCAGCAAGGGTGTTGTAATTTAATTAAATTAAAAAGCAATTCTCTTTGCCTGCGATTTGCGCGATTAAATTAGATAGAAATCTTAAAGAAAAGTTTTCATAACTGAGCAGAAGACCATAAAATGATTTAACTCGACTCATTTGACTAATTAAAAACGTAAAGATTTCGCTTTATAGAGCTCTAATGTTCATACCTATGTATATGTATGTATGTGGAGTTATTTTATTTTCTGATTAATTAGGTATGATTTTATCTTATATAATATCTTTATAACACATATTAGATGGGAATATGAAAATAAGTGTGGATTGTTTTCCTGAAAGGCTCAAACTCTACTGTCTCGTTGGTTTTCCTCTCTGGTCTCTCTCATGATTATGATCGTCCATTCATCTTGTTGCTTTTACTCGTCGATTTTACTCGTTGCTTTTGCTCATCGCATGTTTGCTCGTTTCAATGGTTGTTATTTTGGCTTTCTTAATGTAAAAACACACATATAATGTTTTTATAACACATGTTAGCTGGGAATATAAAAATAAATGTGAATTGTTGTCCTGAAAGGGTTAAAATCTACTCTCTCGTTGTTTGTCCTCTCTTGTCTCTGTCGTCGTTTCCTCTCTGGTCTCTCTCATGATTATGATCGTCGCTTCTTCTCGTTGTTTTTACTCGTTGCATTTGCTCATCGAATGCTCGTTTCAATGGTTGTTATCTATGATTAAGTTAGCTAAGAATATGAAAATAAATGTGGATCGTTGTCCTGAAACGCTCAAAACTCTACTCTCTCGTTGTTTTTCCTCTCTGGTCTCTCTCGTCGTTTCGATCTTAGCTTCTTCTCGTTGCTTTTACTCGCTGCTCTTACTCGTTTCCTTTACTCATCGAATGCTTTCAATGGTTGTTATCTATGTATTTTGGTCTCTTATTGTAAAACACATATGTTAGCTGGGAATAAGAAAATAAATGTGGATCGTTGTCCTAGAAGACTTAAACTCTTCTCTCTCTACTCTCATTGCCTATACTCGTTGTTTTTACTCGTTGCTTTTGCTCATCGAATGCTTGCTTGTTTCAATGGATGTTATCTATTGGTATGTTCCCTTTCTTATGCTAAGAACTACCCACAAATATGTAATTAAATTACCAAATTCTCTGCAGTTAAATATTTAAATAGTACCATTAAACCCTTCGACAAATAAATATTCAAAATATGTGAAATCCTAGCCAGAACTCTAATTAAAATTCATACAAAAAAAGTTTCAACCAAACTTCGCCCCTAATGTATGTATGTATTAATAATTTTAATTAATGAATTCAAAACAAACATTTTCACATTGCTCCAATTCCAAACCGTAAGTCTCGTAAAAACTTTTTGCAAATCTCTCGCCCAGAAAACCTTTGCCAATTTTGTCTGCCCAGAAGCGACGCAAATAACCATTTGCATTTGGCCATTAGAGAGGTTAGGGGAAAGGAGCTCACTTTCTTTTGGGGGGGTAAACGGCATATAATTAACTCAGTGCATATTGCTGATTCATGGGTGGCAATAAACGTCTAAGAGAAATGCTATTTTTATAGCATACAAATGGGAGGCGCCTGCGTTCACACAAATAAGAACAACAACTATGCTACCAGCCGTCGTCGGGGCAATTATTATTAAAATAAAACACACAGCGGCGGGTTACCTTCTAGGGAATGGGTTTCCGTGTCGGTCACAGGTGCGAAAGCCGACACACGTCACTGTTCCCCGTTCTAATGACGCCAGCAACGTGGCGCCAGTAGCTCCAAACCAATTCATTCATTCACAAAAAAATTCGCCACTATTAATCAGCCGTCTGGCTCTTTCCCGCTTTCCTTGAAAGACCTAACAATAAAATCATGAGCATTTGTGAATCAACAGTGCGTCACCATCGGATCCCTCTACCCCATGTGACATTCCCGCTCCTCGTAGACCTATTGATTAGCTTCACGTGTCGATACTTAAGTCCCCGGACTCCCGATGGGAGCCACTTCCCTGGCCGCACTTCAGACACGTCTGTAGTTTTCGGTCTCGTAGTTTTTGTCGAAGGACTGCCGGCGACCGACCGCTCTGTACAAGGAGCAAGCCATTTTTATTGTCCTAGCTTGGCGCTCGAAAATTCGCTATAAACGTGTTACGTAAACAACTAACTCTGTTTACCCACAACACCCTCGGGCCTTGTGTACTTACTTGGGTTAGTCGGCAACAGTGTGGAGCGGAATTAATTTGCCAGCACTGTTTACCAATTTCCTTTATTATTTTATTTTTATTTTCTTTTTGACACTGACAGTTCTTATTTTGGAAAATGTCACGAACCTGTTGAATGCAATTACTGTCAATTTCGGGCTTTACATTCTATAATTAGAGGCCCTAATGGTTATAATCCTTTTTTTTTGTACAAAAATAACCCAGTTGACTTTGCACAGGAATATCCGACCTTTAAAGCGTGCTAATTGTTTTAATTAACCGGAAAAGAGCCTTTTAATTAATGTGAATTTTAATTAAACGTGAAAGGCTTAACCGGGAGAGTTTTTTACAAATAATAGAGCTGGTGTCCGTTTGCTTACTTTTTTTGCTGTGCCTTTTTGATAGATCTGGGCTATGATTTTATATTTTGTATTTTTATTAAACCATAGTGAATTTTAAATTTGAATTATAGAAAATCTATTATCTATTTTAAGATAAGCAAATCCTTGTCAAGAGCTCAAGAGAACAAACGCATCTTTTTCGCTCAAATGAATAGCTATTTGATTATGTTTGAAATCGGGACCGCAGAGAACCGGCCTTTTGTGGATTAAAAACGGAACGCAATCTTGCCAAATAGTCTTCAAATACTCAATTTATATCTAAATCAGTCGTTCGCACGTCTCTATGAAGCGATTCAGCGAGTTTCTCTGCTGGCGCTCTGCCTACACATGCACGCTATCAACATTCGTGGGTCTGCGGCAAAAGTCTTCGGAAAATCAAAGCACAACAAAAGTGAATTAGATTTGTTGCTTAATTTAGACGTTTTTGGCAACAAATACAATACTTTTCCATATCTATTTTTCATGCCATATTCTAATCTGGAATAAACAAATATAACTCTTTTAGTTTAAAGCAAAAAAATACCTAAAATACCTTTCTCATTCAATAATTTTCTCTTTTCTCTTTATGTTTTTTAGCCAGCCATGTCCGACGCCGTCAAGTCCAACAACAATGCGTCCGCCGCTCCTCCTGATCCTGCCGCTGCCGACGCTGATGCGGGATCTGGCAAGTCCAGCGATGCCGGCACTGCAACACCGCACAGTGGCAATCACAACAACAATAACAGCGGCGGCAACACTAATAAAAGCCACAAACTGAAGTCAACACAGAATAGCAGCGGCGGCGGAAGCATAGACAAACTGTCACCGGACCAGGACATCTACATCAATGCCGCCGACGGTCTGCCCAGTCAGCATCCGTCGCTGCCGCCAGAAACAGCCGTGGACAGCGACACGGAGCCGGAGGTGGACGCCGATTCGTTCGACGATCTGCCCACCTCGATAATCGTGACCAATATCCATTCGGAGGTGTTCGCCAATCCGGAACTGAAGCACGCCATGGAGGAGTTATTCCGCACATTCAGCGAATCGGCGACATTCCAGTGGCTAAGGAGCTTCCGGCGGCTGCGGGTTAACTACGACAATGCGATCGCGGCGGCCAATGCGCGAATTAAGCTGCATCAGTACGAGTTCAATAAGAGGACGATCATCACCTGCTACTTTGCACAGCCGGTGACACCGGTCAGCAACAAGAACCTGCAGCCGCCGGCGCCGGTCAAACAGTTCCTCATCTCGCCGCCCGCCTCACCGCCAGCCGGCTGGGAGCCGCGCGAGGAGGGTGAGCCGCTGGTCAATCACGATCTGCTGGCCGCCCTGGCCAGCCTAACGCCCGGCGAGTCACACGAACTGCATCCGCAGAGCGAGGATCAGCCGGCCATCATTGTGCACACGGCCATGCTGCCCGAGGGCGGTGGTGTTGGTCCGGGTCTTGCTCCGCCCGCCAAGGCACCGATTGTCCAGACCAAGTGTCCGGAACGGGCATAATCAGGACGTGGAGAGATCCGACATGGCAGCTCGATTGCTGCTGATTATCGAAACCTGAGTTGTACATCCAAAACGAAACGGGGGGGAAATAAATAAGGGTTGGGACCTGGGCGTTCGACGGGGGCTTCGATTGAGTATTTTTTGTAAATATTTTCCCGATTCAATTGTGATTAATTTACACATACTTGCATATATAAATTTAGCAACGTTCGCGTATGTTTGTATTATTAGGCACTCGAGCTCCTTTTCTGCCCCCTAAACCTAAACCTTGCCCCATCAAGTGTAGCATTTATCCCCACAATTGGCTTCTGAGTTCATGCGTTCATGTTCTTGGCAACCCGCATCTAGATGTGTGTGTGTTTATCTCTTGATATTGAGTCTATGTGTATGTTACGAATAATGTCCTAAAGGACTTACCTGCATACAAACAAACAAACATATATCTCTATCTCTGTGTACCTTGGACGGGGGGGATGTCGCTGCCAGAGAGAGAACCTCGACCCGAAGTAACCCTCATCATATAAAGCTACTAACTATATCTTCTATGTAAATGTTAATGTATTTCTAAGCCAGCGAACGATATCGCATCAGATATCGACAGACATACGTATATAAATGTATAATGCCTACGTGTAGTTAAAATTTAAATTGAAAATATATTCAAATTCGAAATGAATGTTCTCAAATGTACCAAAAAACAAAAAAACTAGAACAAAAATAACGAAAAGCGAAAGAAAAAACCAAAAAACGAAACAAAAACAAACACCTCTTTGAAACTAAGTTTAATTGGAGAGGAAAGGGAGTGCAGGTGGGGTTCTTTGCTTGGTTTTACTCGACATTGGAAATGCCAGATATTCGATAGTGCAATTGAGTGGAAATTACGGAAAAAAGTTACCAAGGCCAGCGCAATTTGAAGCCTGTTACAGGTTGAGGAGCTGGCCTTTAATTGAGCAAAAGTTTTTGCAGAAACATTGCAGGTTTCTCCTGCAGCAATTTGGCACTAGAGAAAGGAGCAGCTGTATACCAGATATTCCCATTAAATCAAAGTTTTCAAAACCATAATCATAATGTACTTTCTTCTAGTCAAATTGCAGCAATCGGGAGCAGCATATGGGTCTGTCACACGAGTGTATTTAAGCCTAAAAGTAGGCATTACTAATTTATCGATTTGTGGAAATTGCTGATAAAAAATTTGGGTCTTATAGGCTGGAGGAAAAGTATAGATTCCAGCCTAAGTCCCTCAAGAATAAGTTAAAATCAAGTAATAAGACTTGCCTGCTCAGAGGCATTTTATTCACAAAACAATAGGGAATGGAATGGAAGATCTTAAAGTTTAAACTAACTAGTAGAAGAATTCTTAACAACAATAAACAGGGGAGTGTAACAAGGTATTTGAACTGGATTTGTCGGAACTTGGGACAATCAATCGTCGTCTTTGGTTTTTGGCCCTCACTTCCTTTCGATATTCTTGAGCGGCACCATTTGCTCGGGATCATCGGGATAGACACTATTCTGGCGCTGTTTGCGACCGGCGCACTGACTAAACCAAGTGTCGCCCTTGCCAAAGTTCTCGCCATCCTCGATGGACTCCGGCATGGGCTGGTTCATGGTCTCCGGCAGGAACATCACCCAAAAGCCTGAGATCAGAGCCACCAAACCAAAGAGCACGGCGGGAATCTTGGGATCAAAAGAGTCCAGCAGCGAAATGAGGGGCGTGAGGGCACCGGACAGACGGGCACACATAGAGCCCAAACCCATGGCCGAGTTTCGGACGACGGTGGGGAATAGTTCCGCTGAGTAATTGTAAATGACGGCAAAGGATCCGGCAATGAGAAGCTTGCCACCCATCGTAACCGCCGTAGAGGTGCTGCTACCCTGGGCAATGAAGGCAGCCACAATGCAGCAGAGGCCGCCGCCCAGCATCAGCGTGGAGGTGATCGACCGGCGACCCAGGCGATCCAGAACGAACACAATGGTTATATAGCTGGGGAACTCCACCAGACCCATCAAGAACAGGATTAGGTAGGGATTGCCGTTCAACTTGCCGGAACTCAGCGAGAGTCCGTAGTAGACGAGGGAGTTGGCGAACCAGCAGAGGCACACGTTCAAAGTTTTCATCCGGAGATTGGGCGTACGGAAGAGGTCGCTCAGTCCGGCACTGCTCTTCTCCTGCGTCGCAGCATGCTGCTTGGCCTTCTGCACATAGTACTCCTTGTCCACCGGTATACCCGAACCATTAATCCTCAGGCCCTTGGCCACGATGTCCACTGCCTCGGCGGCACGTCCCTGCATCCAAAGCCAGCGCGGAGATTCATCAAGCCACCACCAGTGGCCGAGGAAGAGGCATCCATGCAGTCCATAAATCACCTGAAGCAGCTGGCGGTCGTGGATGATGGCTCCCCAGCCGGCAACCAGCATGATGCCACCAGCAAAGACAGCCTAGAGGAGATCACGAGATCAGTTATTCATGTTATCTTTCAGTAACCAATAGCTCTCACCTGAAAGGTAATGCCGCACACCGTCCGCTTGCTGGGTCCCACCAGCTCCATGGTCAGCACAAATCCACAGATGTAGGCACCCGCCGAACCCACAATTCCCAGCAGGTAGCGTGCCACCATAAATGAGAAATACTCCGGAATGAACGCCACTCCCACGCCGATGATCAGTTGGAACAGAGCCGACCAGCAGAACACTGTTTTGCGACCCACTTTATCCGCCAGTCCGCCAAGGGTGACGGCGCCCGTGAACACGCCGAGCATGAACACAGTCTGGACAATGGCCCCCATCCACCTCCGATCGCACACAAAGTTCCAGTCGATGGTGCGTGAGGTCTTGTAGTACGTCGTGTCGTATACGTAACTTGTGCAGGCCACCGTTGCATTGGTGCCCGGTGCACTTGGATCGAACATGTGACAGGAGTCCAGCTCACCGTTGGGCTTCAACGGAATGGCAGCGAGTATGGCACTCGAGTTCCATGGCGTCACCGACAAACTGCTATTGTCCACGTTCTCGATGAAGCAGCGGTGCTCCGGGACGGCAGCCACGGTTACCAGGGAGAGCATGTGCATGCCAGCGGTCAGGCCGGAGAGCACCTGCAGGAAGAACTGCAGGAATTGGTATTTGCCAAATTCCCCTAAGAAAAAGAAAGGAAAGAATTCGGTTAAATTGGGTTGAAGAAGGTGCAAGTGTAGAATTTAAATTAGCGGTGGGCATAAAATCAAACGGAAAGAGCTAAGGATAAGACAAGACTGACACAGTCTTCATAGTTTGTTGGTTGTTTTTGCAAACTGTCAAAGCTGCCAAAGCTGTCAGCAAACAGCTCATATATTCTCCATTTGATTCTATAGTTTTTGGCTTTATTAATTAAGTTTTAATAACGCGAAGAATTTATTTAAATTTAGAAAAAAAAAGTGCAAGTTAAAATTTGGTTGAAGGTGCATGCGTATAATTTAAAACAGTGGTGGGCACAAGATAGAACGGAAAGAGCCAAGGATAAAACATCACTGACACAGTCTTCATTGTTTGTAGGTTGTTTTTGCAATCTCGATAGGAATTACACTTCTTTCAGCAAACAGCTTATATATTCTCCATTTGATTCTATAGTTTCTGGCTTAATTTATGAAATTTTAAGAACGGGGATAGATTTTATTTAAATTGGGTTGAAAATGGTGCAAGTGTAGAATTTAAACCAGCGGTGGGCACAAGATAAAACGGAAAGAGCCAAGGATAAAACTTCAGTAACAGTCTCCATTGTTTGTTGGTTGTTTTTGCAAACTCAAAACACACTTTTGTCAGCAAACAGCTCATATATTCACCATTTTCAATAGTTCCTGGCTTAATTAATGTTATTTTCAGATTGAATAGTAAGCAAATTTATTAAAGCAACTGTGCCGAATCAATAGCAAAGAAAGCACCCGACTTGTATGTAGATGGGACATTTTATGGTGTGTCTCTCTGCCCATTGTCGTCACTCGAAAGGCTATGCAATTAAATCAAGCGGAATTTATTCAATTCGATTTCAATTGAAACGCATACAAATGCCCCTCAAATATTTGCACCACACATTGGTTTTGGTTTAGTTTCAGACACTTGGATGTCTTGAGAATGCATTGGAATCGATTATGACTGTGCCGATCGCCGATCAGAGGGCATAGCCGAGGAGGGGCTGTGTAAATTTGTAGTGGCTGGTCAGTTTGTTGTGTAGCCTAGATATGCGGTTTTGACACATGGACGGACGGTGCCGGTCCAATGTTCAATCAGCCGTTTCAATTGATTTGTGGGTTACGTTTATTGATCGTTTAAGCGATGCGATGCTTTCGCCTTCAAACATCAATGTTACGTACCCAACCGAGAGTTACGTTACGTTGTGAGGAAATCGTCGGAGAATTTTTAAGTTTTCATAATTGAAATGATTGTCCCCGGCGAGTGTAAAATTATGTCATCTAGAAGGTGGTGGGAGGGTTTCATGTCATAATTAATCTCAATTTGGAAATTTTGTCACAATCTTTAATTAAATTCAATTACCCGCCCAATATACATAATCAGCGTCTAATTGCCGAGACACGGTTTGCAAATCGATAAGGCGAATGGTGATAGCCAACAGAAAACAAAACCGCGGTATCAAATCATAACGGATTATCAGAGGCCACACTATAAGCTATATAATATATATCAGCACTATTTTGGCTCGAATTTATGGCATCCTGGGCTTATTATGGTTACCAAGTGCCTCTTGGATTGTGACATTTGTTTTGGGGCGTTCCGCTCATTCATTGTTTGTAGTTCTCTTTAAGAGCCCAGTTAACACACACTGATATAATGATGTATTAAAAGCACAGCCTGTATACTTAGTAAGATAAACATATAGGGCTGACTTGGGTTGTATTATATAGTAGGCGATAACTGATTCTGATAAGGGAATATGGCCCCCATAGAAGCCCAATAATCATAAAAAGTGTGCTTAATAAGATTTCATTTGATTAAATTCGATTACAAATATAAAATCCTCGAATCCTCCTTTCTCCTTCATTATCCCCTGATAATAACCAGTAATTCTTCTACAAATCATTTTGTTTGTAGATCAATTCACTTTATTTCATTTATATTATTCAGCAAAAGCTTTTGCTATTCGTTCTTTAAGCATATCAACATCCAATGTAGTTTGTGTTGAGGTAGATCAGGGTTTTATACTACTGGTTTTGTGTGAATCTTCCTCTGAATTTAACTAGGTACAAGCAACATTTTCACTTCCAACACATATAGAAAAATATATGTTTATAATGAAGGTCAGTTTCAGTTTAGTTCTAGCCACACACACGTGGAAGTTACTTTGTTGCTACTTGGAATGTATATATTGGTAACCTTCTTTTGGCCAGAAAGTCACGAATTCAGCACTATAACACGCCTCCAAATTCGAAGTAATTAGAGCTACTTGTCCGCCAAAGAGGCCTTCAACAAAATAATAAATACACCAGAGGAGAGAGAGAGAGACATGTGAACTTTGAGGGACTGACTGAACAAAACCAGTTTGAGTTTTTTGCATTTCACAGATACAGATATGTGCGAATGAATGTATAAATAAATAATACGATTAATACGATTAAAAAAAAGCCTCTAATGTGTTTATTACTCCCTCTCTGCCACTCTCTTTCACTTTCCAGGCAGCACTCCTCACGTTTTTTATACTGCTAAATGAAAAACCAGTTTCCGCTTCAGTTTCAGATTGATTCCCGTGAAAAATGTTTGCATAAATGGAGTTGTTCTACAACTCAGGTGAAAGAAGATGCAGAGAAGATCATCAGGTGAGATGAATACATTTAAATAATGTTATTTTTCTCGGTCTAATCTATGGCAGCCAGAGATAAAGGCTAGATAATACATTTAAATACTTTAGAGAAAAAAAGAACACATTATTAGGTTCTCTATTTATGTGGCCTTGTGTTATCAAGTAAGTATAATAATTATAATTAAACGAAGTGAACCTGTTCGCCCACAATTGTTATTAACTGTTTCACATAAAATTATAATAAAGAAAAACGTATATCTCTCTTAGCAACTGCAGTGCATTAACCGCAAAATTCTACTGCACTGTAAATTATGTGGTAATACCCTCTAGGGATCCCATGATCTTTATGACAGGCCCACCTTACGAGTCTTGTGACAAAAGCAATCTGCAATCCCACGTCGTTCCCCTAATTCCAAACAATGTTTGCTTGCTTGTTAGCCACGCTCGTTTTAGCGTCACTGTGCTAAAGTCGGCCAAGAAGGTTCAACAAGTGTCAGACAGCCGCAAGATGAAAAAAAAAATAAAACGAAGCTGTTCCCCCACGCGAGCTTATATCTAGATTACAATGTAGCTCATGGTAATAGGTTTAAAAAGGTAAAAAGTAAGGATAACTCTGGAAATACGAATGGAATGTTTAATGAAAACCTTACTAACTAAGCTAAGATTATTGTTTACGTTTTATAGTATAAAATAATAGTTTTAAGGGCAGTGGTTTTCCACAATCCCATATTAGACTTGCATTTGCTTGATGCCTTACGACCGCTTACACTATTGGTGTGAGCAGAGCCCGGACAGAGAAACTTTGGTGACTTGCGAGCCATACTGGTTTAGGGAAATAACTGTTTAGTTATAAAAGAAAATTCTACATTTATAAATGGCTCTACATCAATTAATGTTAATTTTCTTGTAATTATTATTACAAGAATTATTATTATTGCTTGTAATATTATTGTATTATAGCAAATAACTAACCATTTATGAATTTGATTGTTTAAAATGCCAGTTATAAGCCATTCAATGTCTTATTATCATAAGAGAGCATAAAGGTTAAGAGTTTTTCTTATTTCCACTACCCACTTTATAACCTACTTCAGCTCTGAACCTGCTAATGCCAATCCGATTCTAAACACATTCAGTTAAGAGACAGTGTTTAGAGAGCGAGTCTGTCTCGCTGTCATAGATGTCTATCACTTGCCTCAGCCTTGGGGATTTATTAAATTCGAAAAAAAAAATAGCAAAAACAAAAGCAAAAATAGTTGCAATTAAAACTGTATTAGAGGCGGCGGCTTTCCTTTGACTCCGTGACGGACAGTTGAAGATTAAGAAAAAATTTAATTAGGGAATTTGAAGGCAGAACAGCGAACGTCCGTCCGCTGGCGGCGAAAATCAAATATTCAAGCGAATTATCCATTATCCGCCCCACGGCAGCTGCTGCTGGCCTGTGGCCTGGGGACAAGTTTGCACCGCTGATAAGACCTCTCAAAATGATAAGCGCCCGGGCACCCGGTCGTCGCCTTATCAGGTCCCGGGGATGGAGACGCCTGGCAACGTAACAGCTGACCTCCCGAAAGTCTCAGTTTCACGCCTCCAACTCACCCAGCTTTCCCATCAGGTCCTCCAGCACATAATCCACGGCCATAATTTATTCTTTTTAATTAATGACCGACCGATTGTATATATTCGAGGATGATAAACGGAAGTTCTTGCAGAGCAGCTCTGGCTTTCAACAAATTCTCATCTTCCGGAGAAGTGGAGTAAACATGGACCGAGCACTGATAGTTGGGGATCGCGAAGAGGCCGAAGAGTTGACGACGGATCCGGGATGGAAAACGTGCTCGAATTGGAAAAACCGCGGACACTCGATCAGCTCTCAACTCTTCCGACCGCCGGCAGCATTTGAACTGGCGAAAAGCTAACTGCGAACTGTGCCGCTCGGAGAGAAATCGAATCGAGTGGGGCCCATGGATGGAGCTCTGGCCGAATACTTAGCACACTCAGACGCAGACACGTCCAAATGGCGATAAGGTCGTGGTGAGCTCCAAGCTCACATGTGGAGAGAGCTTCTCCGCGGCTTGTGGATCGTGGCACTGATTGGCCCACCTATGTTGATGGCTGAAGAGCTATCTGAGTGGTAATAGTTTTATTGTATTTTAATTTATTTTATATTAATTTTGTTTAATTTTATTTGATTGTATTTTATTTAACTTTTATTTTATTGTATTTACTTTATTTTATATGAATTTTTAATTTATATTTATATTTATATTTATATTTATATTTATATTTATATTTATATTTATATTTATATTTATATTTATATTTATATTTATATTTATATTTATATTTATATTTATATTTATATTTATATTTATATTTATATTTATATTTATTTATATAACAGACAGAGCTCCAATATTATAAAGCAATCAAACTTTAAAATGTTTTCTATTTCTATTCTATAATGTATATTATATTTAATATATCCCCTATTGTTCCTATCGTATATCAAACAATACATCTGCATAGTTAGTAAGTTAAATGTCAGTCCAAATGAAACCAAAATAAAACCAAACAAAACGTTTTCAAACTCTGGCTTTTCCTACACCTACCACAAGGAAAATATTCCAAAACATCAAAGTAAATTACGAAATTATGTGTGACGAAAAGTTATCGGATAACCCAATGTCCTTCCTGCACCTAAGCCTGCTGACCGACCTCCTGCAGCGGGACTTGGAGGAATTGCAATCGGATTTCGAAACCAAGATACAGTTCTGTAAAGACCAAGAGCAGAAGTGCCTAGACAATGCGCAAAATGTTAGCTTCAATCGGAAGTTATGTAATATTATATATCTTATGCTAATATGTCTTCCGACTTACCTAGCTTCTCTCCGTGGATCAGCTTGTGGGCACACTGAACGGCTGCATGCTGAGGCTGGAAATGGACCTGAATGCGAACGAGAACAATCTGATAGAGGCGGAGAAGACCGTCTCTCGACTCGAAAAGAACTGCCACGAGGGTCCACTGTCTAAAATTTATCCTTTGGCTCGTTCCACCTACGAGGAACTACTCGAACAGCTTTTGGACACCGAAAAGATGGCCGCGCAGTGCAACAACATAAAGGCCGAGATCGAGGCGTTCCACCAGGAGGCCACAGAGAAGCTAGCACCCAGCCATCTGGTAAGAAATACGAAACCAGATCTTGGGAATACCTCGAACTAATGCCACAGCAGATTACCAAGCTGATCAATTTCCATGCCGACACTTTGGAAACAATGGAGAAAGATATCAAGCAATTAGAGTGCCAGGCCAACGATGTGCAGAGTGACCTCGATAGGCTGATGGTGGACAAGGAGACCAAGAAGTGTCCCTGCCAACCTATGGTGGGTAATGAGTCGATGGACATCCTTCATTTATAGCTTTAGGCATGTAATCTGACGATATAGGTATATATTCTAAATGCATACAGTGCTGCAAGTTCAACTTTGTGCTTAAGATTAGGTTTTGGTCTTCGGGGCGGCGACTTCTATTCTAGTTGTTGGCATCGCGGAAGAAGAGCACATCGTCGGCAATGATGCTGGTGCTGGTCTTCTGATTGCCCTGCTGGTCAGTGATCTCGCCGTAGGTGATCTTTCCCTGCACCATGGTGCGCTGTCCCTTCTTCAGGTATTCCAGTACGGTGTCGCGCAGGTTGGGCTTGAATACCACGACGCGATGCCAGTCCGTACGCTGAGCCCAGTCGCCATTCTCGTATCTGAAAGGGGATAAGTCTTAATTACTTTTTAAGCTCTAAGATTTAAGATTTGAATTTGAAGTGACCGCGACTGTTCTAGTTCTACGATCCATAACTATTTTTTTAGTCGCTACTGTGCTGTCTTTGATACTTTGTTCTCTTTGACTCTGCCTGGCTATAGTTTTGACCGTGACTGTGTTGCCTGGGAGACTTTGTTACTATACTTTAGCCGCTACTGTGCTGCGTTTGTCCTCTCTTACTCCGCCTGGCTATACTTCTGACCGTGACTGTATTGCCGTTGGAGAGTTTGCTCCCTCCTCTCGTTTACACTAGTTTCGACCGCGACTTTGCAGCCTTGATCTGAGCAAAATCCTTTGACCACGACTGTGTTGGTGATCAAGCTTAATGACTCCGCTTGTCTAAAGTTTTTACCCACGACTGTGTGGTTGAGAAGACATTGCTTTTGGGCACTCCGACTCTAACTTTGACCGCGACTATGTTGCTAGTTCTACGATCCATAACAATATTTTTAGCCGCTACAGTGCTGCGTTTGTCCTCTATTACTCCGCCTGACTATACTTCTGACCGTGACTGTTTTGCATTGGAGAGTTTGTTTCCTTAGCTTCTTTACACTAGTTTCGACCACGACTGTGCAGCCCTGATCTGAGCAAAATCCTTTGACCACGACTGTGTTGGTGATCAGCTTAATGACTCCGCTTAAGTTTTACCCACGACTGTGTGTTTGAGAAGCCTTTGCTTTTGGGCACTCCGACTACAAATTCGACCGCGACTGTGTGGCCTCCTTGGAGATTTCGTTTCAAGTTCAATTTCGAACACATGCTGCGCCGCACGCACACACACGCATACTCACTTGTAGTTGGTGTGTGTGGCGACGGAGAACGTGACCACCGGATGCTCCTGGGAGCCGCGCAGCTGCGGATCGGCCCCAACGCGCCCCAAAATGGTAACCGTGTTGACCGCTGCGTGGATTAAGGCAAGCAAACATTAGTTTTATGCTTCGATTACACAGTGGAACTACGCACTTTTTTCAATTTTGGCGGGCGCCGCCGCCGTCGTGGTGGTTGCACTGCGTGCCGGCAAATTTCGCAGGCCGCTCAACAGGGGCAGCAGCTGAAGTACCCAATATATATTTATTGATTTATCTATTTGGGCTTATTACGTTTACTTACTATACGTTTGGATTGTTGCATCATTATTTTAACAAGAGTTTTTTCCGGCAGCAACAAAGGTTAATAACTTGAACGATCTTTAAAACAGCTGATTAGTAGTGCAGCGAAATGCCCAAAGAGCGGGATTTTGTCGTCCTCATCTAGCTGGTCATACAAAAGCGCTAATAACATTGGCGCTGCCAGACTGCCCTAGGAATGTTGTCACTTTCCATTTTTTGTGGCTTTAAGTTAACTGCTTAATCCACTATGACATGCTAGAAAAAATATTTTTGTAGAAAAGCGAAGAAATATAGTATTTTTTGTAAATAAAAATTGGCTTATCTTTTCGTTGGAGCTGCCAGATTTGGCAGCATTGTTTTTAACGCTATTAAGTATATACACATGCGACCTCTGGTGGAGTTTTGTGGGACATTCAACAAATATGAACTTTTGGCTGTTACAAATAACAACCGCTAGGTGTAGCGACTAAAGTTGCTACTTTTAAACGCGAGTTTTTAAGAGGGCGCAACTGTGCAGAGTGGGTTTTCTTCAATTTTTTGTTTTTTTCGTTAAAAATACAAATTTAATACAGAAAATCAAGCTTGTTCTTAAATATTTTAAGCATTCATTTTATTCATTATCATTTAAGTAATACACTATTTTCCTTGGATGGATTTCTGTTTAAAGTGTAAATTAATATTTTCAACTAAAACCTTAGAACTGCTAACCGAAGCTTAAATAATTATAAATAGACTTACATATACATATAAACTCGTACTTAGTTAATAAACGTTTAGGCCAATCGTAATGTTATTGGTAACAAAGAAAACCTATAAACAAAAAGAAAAAGGGGAAAGGAAAGGAAAACAGCCAACACAGAGACGCAGCCGGCTAATGCATTGCACGAAGATTACAATTTTACAACCTCGAAACAGGATGTGAGCCCGACGGCTTGGACTCGCTTCGTACTAAGCCGAAGTTGTCGGCTGCGAGTACTCATCATCTTAGCGTTTTTTTTTCTTCCCAAAATTAGTTTGCGGCAGGCTATGGCTGTGTTTCAGTTTAAACGGACAAGTGTCCGTTAGTCGGGAACCAATAAAATGCTGGACAACCCGAAGAGGCGGAAGAACAGAATCACCCATTTTTATATTCATTCATTACTCTGCGAGCCACGATGCTGCAATAGCAACTGCAGCAATAGCAACCAAAAGACCTTCTCCGCAACTCTCGACTTTGCATTGTAATTCCGTTCAAGCGATGACGACAGTCGTCCGGCTTGTACAAGTCAGCCAGAGTCTCGGAATTGAACTGTTCGTCATCTGCATTGAGAGCGATTCTGGGTAGTCGATATAGCAGCCAGCTCAGTCAGCACCGATTTATATAATTTTATCAAAATTATAGCCAATGAAATACTTCAACAAATAATTAACAATATAATTATATTTATTGTATTATAATTAACTTCTTTTACACTTGAGAATGTTATCTCTTAAAACGGTTTAAGCGAAGCTGCTTAGGGTTATTTGCTTAACTGTAAGGGTTATTTTCTCAATGTCTAGTTAAGGCTAACCTTCACTTTACTATAAACTAGTATTAAGTATTTAACGCAAATGTCTAATAATATCAAAATAATCCATACTTAAACGTTGCGATATTTGTCACATAAATCGATATACTGCTTAATATATCGAACTATGCCAAAGATGCGCCTAAACTTATATAAAATCTAAATCTAATCTAAAATTATATATCACTGTTGGACACAACTATAAACAAGCAATAAGAAAAATTGAGTTTTAATGATGTTTTAAATATAATCGGTAAAAAAAGAAAAATCCATTATATCGATATTCCAACATTAATTAAATTTTTTCGATATTATAAAATTCGATACATCAAGCTTTACGATTTAATCGAATTAACATAGTGTGCGATATTTTTGTTTTACATCATATCGAGCTTTTCCTCTCGATATACCATTCCGATAAGGCATCTCTGTAATTTACTCATATTCAATTTAATTGGCTATCTTTTTATAATTTTTCAATTAAGTTTTAGTCATAATTTATGTAACTTAAATAAGATAGAAAACTTTGAAAAAACCCAGGAGCTATGAAAAGTGCCCAGGTACATTTAAAGTTCTCTCCTTATTTATAAATAAAAGTTAAATCTAATTTTGGAAGCAATCTTAGATCCTTATTAAACAGACCCTAAAAAACCCTACTCCGCCTACAAGATAACATTGCTGTCATTAGTTAATATATTAATTTCCATGCCCCGCATTTCCTGAAAGCCCAGCAAGTCTTCTTGAAAATCAACCCCAAAACCTTTCGGCCTTCCCCAAAAGATCTTTTTGCCAAGCAGGCCAACCCGTCCATTCGTCCGTTCGTCCGTCCGTCCGTATCTATATCTGCAGCCGTAGTCGCAGCGATTCCGTCGATGAATCCAGTGCGCGTGTTGCTGCGACTCTATATAAATATAAAAGTCGTATATGTACGGGTAGCATTCGTATATGTTGCTGGCCTGGCACAGTATCTAAAACCCCATGTGTGTGTGTGTGTGTGTGTGCCCCTCGTATCTGTATCTGTATCTGTATCTGCTGTATGGGGCTCCGGCTCTGAGCGCTCCGCTGCGATACTAACAAACGAACCCAACGAACGAACGTCCCAAATGTCGACGTTGCTGCTGCTGTTGCTTTTTTTTTTTTCTATATTTTCAGATTGTATGGCGCGAGGCTGGCGGGGCAGAGGAACTGAAGTGGTTGCTGCTGCTGCTGCTGCTGTTGTTGCCGTTGATGATGTTGCCTGTTGTTGGCCTGGCCTGGCTGACTGGGCTTGTCGAGGACGTTCGCTAGCTGGCTGACTGGCTGGCTGCCTGACTGACTGTGGCCCGGGTTCGATGGGATGGCAGTGCTTGCCGCTTGGTGCTGTGTGCGTTTGCGTGCCAAAAAGCGAGCGATGGAAAGAAAAATATTCATATGTGCGACGGCCTTATAGTGAAACTATAAACGGCAACAGAATTCCGGCCACTTGCAATGCGGCGAGACTGCGCAAAAGGAGACCAGCTCGGACTTGCCAAAGGACTTATAGTTCGTAAAAGCTAATCTCGAAAGGGTTGTTTATTAAAATAGCGATTTCTTTGTAAATATAACGATATTTTGGAGGTTATGAAGCTTAAGCTACGGATATCGTTATGTTTACTTACAAAATCTTTATGTTAAAGGTTTATTTACTTTAAAACTCTTTAAATTAAAGCCAAATCTTTATTCTTTAAGGACAGTTTCTTAATGTTTTGCTTAATTTATCTCGAAAGGTCTAGCTGATAGGGTAGAATGGTATAAAGGATTTAAGGTCATCGTTAGTCTTAACCGGAAGGTAAAATAACTGTTTTAACTCTGAAAACTTGTATATCTTAGTTATAACTATTAGATCAATTTGAAAATAACCTAAACAATACATTAAACAAATTAAATTTTGTATTACGGTATAGAAACATCAATGCTCCTTAATGTTCAATTAATATTTCTCCCAAAAATTAACTGACACTTATCGATAATTCTTCAAATCCTAAAAGTGAGAGTTAAAGATTAAACCTGCTGTTATTTATTACCTTTGCTTGGTATATTTAACTGACTGTCACGAAACTGACACTTTTACTGGATATTAAGACCCTTATCATAAGTAAATTAAAGTAATTTGTCAATATAGAGATCTAACGAATATTCAGAAAACCCGAAAACCCAACATAACCCTAACTGACCGTCAAGAAACTGACATTTTAACGAAACATTGAGAAACAGGACAGGCAAGTAAATTAGACCTAAAGATCTTAGTTAAGTAATGTTTATATATATCTTTAGGGAAAGCACAAAGAACTTCTAGCCTTTGCCTTTGCTGACCCTATTGAACCTCTTTAATTTAGCAACTCTTGGGGGAAACCTACCATTCTTGAACCCTGTGTAAGGATCCATTTGCAACTGGCAAACCCTGGAGCAACCCCAAAGCGCGTCCACGCCTCGAACTGCATCGCGAGCTGACTGCGCACAAAATTTAACCAGAAAATTTAGCAGAGCAGCAGAAACTGAGACCCCAAAACCGAACGAATGGCTCGCATTAAAGTTTATTTCGAAACCGAGTCGCAGGCAGCGCAGAAAGCAGCGCACAGAAAGGAAAACACACACCGACACACACACACACAGCAAAAAGAAAAAGAAAATGAACAAAAAAAAATCCAAGTAAAATTACGACAAGGCAAAGAGCCAAGAGATGGGAATGGGGACTGAGTCGGGGAATGGGGCTGCCTGGTGGACGGATGATGGCTGTTGGAAGGGGGAAACGCTGAAAGAAAACAAGAAACTCCAGCAGCAGCAGCAGCACCAGTACGGAGAGGGAGAAGCCAAGGGGAAACAGCCATACCAACTGGCGGTGTGTGCGTGTGTATCTGTGTGTGTGCGGCGGGGCGAAGGTGAAGCATGCGATGGCGTTGGTTGGCCTGGCTCGACTCGACTCGACTCTACTCGCCTCGCCTCGGCTTGGCTTGGCTTGGATAGCTTCCATAGCTTGGGCTGACTTGGCTGGCTTGGCTCCGCACCACAGGCAAGACGGCGACGCCGTTGGAAAATAAGAAGAAAAACAAGAAATAATGAGACAGTGGAGTGTCGCGACTATGATATACCTTGTAATCTATAAAATACTCAAGCAAAAAACCCTTTATTAAATGGTTAAAGTAGGTTTATGAATATATCGTGGGGAAAAGTTCGATAGAATATATCGAAAATAAAGTAAATATCGAAATAATAAATATCGAATAATTTGAAATATCTTGTAATGTCGAAACTATCGAAAAATGTCCGAAAAACTTCGATTCTTATTTTGATAAATCCAACAGAATATCGATTTAGTGTCAATTTTTCTCCCATCTCCAGGTTAAATAATATAATTTCCACAAGGTTAGTATGTGTTGTTTAATAAGTATTTATTTTTAATTAATCTATTTTAATTCTGTGAGATATTCTAACATTATGCATTTACTGGCATCATATTCTGCTTGTTTAAAATGTATTTGCTGTACTTGCTGCAAAAACTGTTAAGATTTATAGTTTATGAGACAAAGTTAGACAAGATATCGATAAATCTAGTTATGGCTCTCTATATCCATATCCTTTATCATATCTTTCTGATTAAATTGCACGAATACCATATACCCCCGATACTCTCCAAATGGCGGGTATAAAAATATATATAACCAGCAAATGAACGAACCAACGAACCAGCGGCAGTTCCAACAAAAATGCTGAATAAAAGCACCAGCACCAGCAGCAGCAGCAGCAACAACAACGAGGACGTTGCTGGCGATGGCGACTCTTGCAACTGCAACCAGGCGGCGGCAACATCAGCAGCCACCAGGCACTCTAGGCACTGGGGGCACCAGGCACCAGACCTGACCAAGAACGAGAATTTTCGAGCTGCTTTACAAAAAACAAGCCGAATAGCGAATGCACTTGCTAAACGATCGATGAAAGATCGTTGCAGAGGGTATTCATTTAAGAAAATAAAAATGGAATTTTTATAATGATTTACTATACTTTTATCTTGATTCGGATGATTAATATTAGAGGAAATAATCCTTAAATATATAATTTAATTATCTAGGAAAACAGAGAATTTATAGAATACTCTATGTATTAGCCAAAAACCATCAGAAAATATATTCAACGTTTTCAAATTAAAGCAATTTAAGTCTTTATTTTCATTTACTTGCAAGAGTTTTCTAGGAAAAGGTGTCCTCTAAAATATTATCATATCTTTCTCAGGAATAAATATATTGAATTTATAATAATACTAAGGTAAATATTTGGAAAACCCACCTCTAGAGTATTCCAAAATATTAGAACATCGCCAGAATCGGACTCATGGATACGGTCATCGGCAGGGTTCGCATCGCCGCTGCTCGGTGCTCGACTCAGAGACATCGTCATCATCGTCGCACCGACTGCTCTAAGGTCTCAGCTCGCACAGAGACCGGACCCAGAACGAGAATGAGAACGATACCAAGACCAGAGACCGGGACTGAGAACAGAACCCCAGAGTGGCCAGCAAAGTCGAATAACGAACGACGACCAAAACCAACCGACCCGACCCAACATTAAAGTTAAAGTTAAGTTGGAATTTGTGCCTTAACCGGCGCTCTGGTCCCCACATTTCCTCCCCGGGTACCACCAAACCTTAGTTCTCCCTACCTTCCAACCATCCTTTCCCCCCGGTGCCGCCTTTTGTAATCAGAATAAACGAAAATTCGCTTAAGCCTTGGTACAGTGGGATAAAATTGAGAGTCCAAGGGGATAAACAATACTGTGATTCGTAAAATATTAAGGATTACGATTTAAATCGAATATTTTATAAAGTAGAAAAGTTATTATACTTAAAACTTATATGTTATAAGTTAATAACGGGTATATTTTTAAATAATATATATAAAATATAAATATTTATGTATTTTAAAATAAATTCAAATATTTATTTCATTTGAGATTGATTTTAAGTTGGAAGGGATGTCATTTGTCATATTTATTAATTAGTTTTAAAGCCAAAAAGTTTATATTCTTGGTCAGCATCTAAAGACATCTCGATCTAGCCATGTTTCCATGCCTTTTTACTTCAGCACAATTAACAAGAAGTACACCAGGAGCTAAAGGACCCACTACGTGCCCATCTGTGATTTAATACGTTAATTTCCAAGACTTTTGTGTGGCTTAAATTATATAATTCACTTCTGTTTAATGTTAAGTTTAATTTACTTAAAAACTCTCGGAATAACCTTCCTAAAGCGATAAAAAGAATTCCTAGGTTGAGATTAGATGACCGCATCTTAGCCTCAATTGGCCGGCATTCTTTATCCGTAAACCGCATCGACCCACTGTCCCCTCTTTTTTTTCGGGGCGTATAATTTGGGGTAGGGGCGCGGGATGGTGTGGTGTTGGTGGTGCTGAGGGCAGAGGCAAAACGCAAATGTCAAGACAAACGAACGAATGAGCGAAAGAGCGAACGAAACGAAACGAAACGTTAAGGAGTGGGCGGTGGGCGAACCAAAGTGCTGAGAGCCTCAGCCGTTCAGGGTGGGGAGGTTTGAATGTTGGAGGGGCAACAGCAGTCGGCAGTCGGGAGAGATTGCGAGTGGAGACCTCAAATATTCCCGCCACACCTGCTCCCTCACTCGGTTGCCACCATTCATTCTTGGGGCGATAAAGGAAATGCCACACCACTGTGACAACGCATTTCCCGCTTGCATTGCCACCCAACTTCAACCCTCTGAACCCTCTTAAGCCCTTAACCCAAGATCGAACCCGGTGTCTCCTCTGAGTCAGAGCCTGCAAGTGCAAAACAATAATAACAGCGAAAACTATAATGGTTGGAGATGTGGAGATCGAAGATTTGGTTACCCTTGAAGATCATAATAAAAAATTATTCCCAAAAATATAAGCATAAACTATATTTGGCTTGGAAGAAACCAGAACTCTTGAGCTCAAATTCTTCTACAAAATCTTAATAAATAAATCTATAGTTCCGTTTAGGTATTTTCTATTATGGTAAGTAATGTTTTGTGTTTTAAAGAATATATATAAATTAATGGTAAATGTATTCTTAGTTATATAAAATACATTTGCAAATATTATAAAGTTTCAATTAATTCTTAAGTAAGTTTATCTGAAATGTCCCAGGATAATATTTATAATCAATATTGTAAGTTCGTAATATTCCATGATAATTAAAGTTTATTCGAAATATAAGTTTTACAGGGTATATATATTAGAACAAACAATAATGATCAGTTTTTATCCATGTCTTTTAAACCATACTTCTTCTCCTTAAGTTAAGTCCTGACGAGAAGTTAACTTAACTGTGTCTTTAATTCTACTGTGACTTCTGTACCTCCAGCTCCAATTCGTAGTGATCGGTTCTCATTTACCCTCAGCTCTACTTGTGGCTTTGAATTAAACTTAACAGATTTATCTGTCCTTAAATCCAATGAATATAGAAAAGCAGTAGATGGTATTACTAGAATTTTAATTTTAAAGAATTAAATAGAGCTATTATCTTATTAAAGTCACATGACAATCAGAACAATAAAAGTTGGGAATTATAGGCAAAAAGCTAAGCTTAATGTGAAAAATACTATTTGTTTTTATAAAAGTAAATTAAAGTAACTTTAAGTGCAAACTATTCTTTTAGCTATACCTATATTTGAGATATGTATATTATAAACAGTTTTATTTATTTTTTCCTAAAGTCTAACTTTACTTTATTTTATTGCCTGGCCTGCATTAGGTAATAAAAACAAAAATAGCATCTGTAAATATAACAAAATGTTTGGAAACAATCTTTTGAAAGAGCTCCTAATTTAAATATTGTGAGTATTACAAAATAAAATAGGAACTGTGAGACGTATTTCAAATGCCTTCAAATGTGAAAACCCCGCCATAAGTAATTTAATTCCATTTAAGATCAAGAAGATATGAATATTTCTTCATGTGTAGAGTCGCCTTGTCCCCATTAAGAGTGCCGGCAGTCTTCGGCTGCTGTTCCGTACTCGAACCCAGCTTTAGATTCGGATTCCGATTTCAACTTCAGACTCTGGCTGAGCCTGACTTCGGTTCTGGTTCTCAGGCCCAGCACAAGTGGCCAATGCCGACGATGACGATGACGATGGCGATGACGACCACTTGCCATTTGCGCAACGCAACCGAAATAACAAAGCCAACAGTGGCAAAAACAACAACAAGCACACCACACAACACACTCCCCACACACACAAACACACACACTCCGGAACATGAACCATCGATCCGCCAGAAATAGTAGCGGACTCAGCGAGTGGGTGGAAGGCAAGGAGAGAACTGAGTGTGGCAGGGTAGCCAGGAGGAAAGTGCTCTGCTCTATCGATTGCTCTCAATTGTAAGATGGGTTAATTAAAATTGAAGGGGTTAAGCAGGATCATTGGCAGAGCACACAGAAATAACTTTTGGCGGGTTAAATCAGTAAGGATATTAGGGTCGATCGAGCTGGGCAGGTTTATACGGGTTAAGTAGTCTTATATTGATCCAAAATCTTAATCACAATTACAATATATGAACAGAGTATAAAATTTACTTAAAAGGTCACAAATATCTGATCAACATTATTTTATATTATGATATGAAGGATAATATTTACTATTTCAATATTTATTATTATAAAAAATGTATATTTGGTGTTAAGGTTGAAATGGGACATATCGAAGTATTTTTGCCAAAGTATCGAATGTTATAAGGTATGTCTTAATCGAATGATAATATTTTTAAATATTTATTAAGGTACAAATTATCTTAAATTTAGCAATACAAAATTGGCATCTTAAAAAATTTGAGATGATTTTTAAAGATACAAGAATACGAAGACTACAAGATCGATTAAAGGTCAAATAAAAGACTTCAAAAAGTGGAAAAATACAAATACAAATATACAAATTTATATTAGAATTTGGGAAAATATTGATATATCGATACGGCATTCATATTTGACACTAAGGCCAATATATAAAAACGATATTTTTACTGTGCGATATATGTGCGATAAATCGATATACTATTTGATATATCAAATTGTGCAAAAGTAGATAATAATAAATAGTTTTAACTTAATTTTAGGAAATTAATATACAAAGGTTATCAACACTTAAGGCTTAACGATTTTATAAATATTTTCGGTAACGAAGACAAATAAATTAAATACAATATTCCTGATATCGATATTTTAATGTTAAATGTTTTATTTTTTGATTTTCGCTTTTTTAATTTCGATTTGCTGAACTTAACGATATTGCAAGAACGATATTTCTACTTCGACAACATATATATTTTTCCTATATATTTATTCTAAATGTCAAATGTCTTATATTCAAAACCCGAGAGTATCTTCGTGAATTACTTCTATAGATCGCTTGCTTGCACTCGTTTATTACTCGAGATGACAAAGTGATACTTGGCGATCCCTAACTAGCCAATAAATCATCGAAAAAATCGATTACTTGCGATTGTTTGATTTTATTTGATTGCAACTTTGCACTCCAATCGATTACAAAATCGATAAATCATCGGAGTACTACCATGAATTACAGTTAAGGCAACCATATATGTATGCGAGTGTGAGCTTGCAACTGTGTGTGTATGTGCCCCACTTAGGTCCGCTTCAATGGGGCCTAGCCCCTTCGCTTGTTGTTGTTGTTTGGAGCTATTGTTGTTGGTGTTGAACCAATGCCAAGTCAACTGCGTGTAGTACTGCCATGAGATATTTTTTTGGGACGTTCCCAGAGTTCAGGCTCGGTTCGGTTCGGTTTGGTTTGGTTCGTCACTCGGCAAGCAAACAACGCAGCGCGAAAAAATGTTCGCTTTTTTTCAGCTTTTTCATCGCGCGTTTTTATTTTTATTATTATTTTTCTTGTTCGGTTTTTTTTTTTTTTGTTTGAGAAAGAGAAACACACGCCGATAAAAACCTGAAAGTGTTGGCGATGCGTCATGCGAGGCGATGCGATGCCCTCTTCCCAGCGGCGAACTTGAGCCGATGGCTCAATCAAGGCTGCGCAGTATGTGCGATCCTTGGGGACCGTTTTTGCGCCGCCGCCCCTGCTGTTGCTACTGTTGTCCCTGCTACTTTAGTCCGTCGAAATCCTTCAGCAGGGACCAAAGAGCGAACCTGAAGCTGGATTTCAAGCCGTTGGCGCACACAGATATCGCCCCGAACCACTCGTGGACCCACTTTCGACCCACTGCCCATCACTGCCGCTGCCTCCCACAAAAACTCGCCTCATTCATTTAGTTTTCGTACAGCCAAAGCAACAATAGTTTCCACCAGGGGGAGGAGGGGTTTTGTGGAGGGAAATCGGGTGGAGCAGTCCTTGCTGTTAGGTAGATTGCGCCCTGTTTCTCTTACCGCCCTTGCCGAATGCATAAAAAGCCAGGGGAGGATATAAAGGGTGACCCTGCGCCAAAGAAATCGCGTAAATACGGATTTTGTATGAGTATTTAAATGATTCTTAAAGGTTCTTGTACAGTTTTCCTAACTAATCATTTGTATAACATTTAGAAATGAAGTCCAAAGCACACAAGGGGCCTGTGCAGCAGTGCAACAAGGCCTATCTGTAAACGGATGGTAGTTCAATATAATTCTGTATATCCAAACTAGAATATAAAAAGATCTGTAATATATTATCATTCAATTAATAACCTATTTCTTTTTACAAAATATAAATAAAAGAGTTTTCAATTTGTTTCTTTAAAGATATATTAATAAAATCATTATATTCATGTTTATACTTAAATAAGAGAGGTTTTTGATTTAGCCAGAAGGTTTTAAACAATATCAAAACCTCATTTAAATATTTTGAAATTTTCAAAGGCTACAAAAACAACTACAAGAATTTATAGTATTTTTTACACATAACACAAAGTTAAAACCTACTATTTTTATGGAATTACTATGTATTTTAAATATAATTAACTTTATTATTATATTTTATATGCTTAAAACTATGATTTAAAGTGGGAAAACTTAAGGTTTTCTCGATAAAAACACCCTGTTTAGCGGCACACATTTCAGGCTCGGTTCGCCTGTCAGTCGGTCGCTCACTTTGCTATTCAACAGCCCAGGGCAGGGGCGCTGTGCCGGGGTAGCCGAAGGGGAAGGCGCACGGTTGAGGGTGAATGCCAGTCGCTTGTCCTCCCCCCAGCACAGCCCGCACAGCACAGCACAGCAGAGCTCAGCCAGCCTCCCTGGCCGCCCCTGCTCCTCGTTTGTTTGTCACAATAGGGCAAAAGTTTCACTGTAACCGTTATGCGACCCACAGACACCACCGTACCCCGCCTTGCCGCTGTCGTTGGAGGGCGACAGCCCAAATGTCTGACAGGCAAGAGCAACCAACGCAACGCATCGCCACCCGGCACCCACCACCCACTGCCATGCCATGCCATGCCATACCATCTCATCCCATGCCATGCACCCACCATAGCCATCACCACGGCCACCCAATCAAGCCGGCAAACCCAACCACCCACCAACAACCCACCTTGCCAAGCAGCCGCACCACCCAGCCACCCACCCACCACACTGGCTACGTTGTCGGCATAACGAACACCAGCGCAGGATGGGAGGAGGCGGAAACTGGGCATAGCCGAAAAGGATTGTGCCCTAAAATAGAGGAAAACATTTTGTATATATGTGTTCTATAAACGGTTTACATATTTTTAAACTAAATATGAGTATTCAAAATAATTAAATGTTTTAATAGAACTTTACTATTAGTTTTAATTAACTTAAAAATGTTTCAATGCATGTGTGTAGACTTAACTATAAATTTAGAAGATCTTAATCGGAAATATCTAACAGCTTAGTTATAGCTTAAAATCCAGACTTTTACTCAAAATATTGTAATTAAACCCAAAATATATGTAGATTTACTATCTATCTATCTATCTCGTACATTAGAACCCCTTATAGTGAACTGGAAGGCTTCCAGTGATTATCGATACCAGTAATTATCGATATGTCGATACTGTTTCGATATTTGACGCGAAAGTCGATAAATAAATAAAAATAAATCTATCTTCTAACCTTGCAATATATTAGTATGTGCTATTAAACGGCATTCTGTTCGATATATTGTACCAATTTAATGGAAAAAGAAAAAACAAAATAAATAACATTTCACTAACATACGACGTTGTTCGATGTTTAAAATTAAGATATATTACAGGTTACGATATTTTTTAAATGATATTAGGTACGATTTTTGTCGATATTCCTATATGTTCTTTTTTCTTGATATATGTTCCTACCTAGTTCGCGTAGCCCTCATAAGTAGACTGGTGAGCTTCGGCAAGCATCGTGCGAAGAGCCGATGAACCCGAGACCTTCGCCGTATCTGTGTGGGCAGCTCTGATCTGCCAAAATTATTTCAACGAAGCTAAACATGGATCTTCAGTGTTATTTTATGAAACCAAAAAGCATTCTAGATCGGCTACAGCCGCCTTTGCGATTTCATGGTTATAGAGTAAATGAAACTTGCTCTGAAATACGATGGACTAAACATATACACACCCGTGTACGTATACATACACACGGGCAGGAACAGCGGCAGCATACAGCGACAAAGCATTAAGCTTTCATGTGAGTGTGTTTGTGTCTGTGGGATCTATGGGAGTGTGTGTATGTGTGTACGAAACTTTTATTGTCAGCACAAACAGACACAAACACACAAACAGACACAGGGACAGAGAGCCATGCTTGAGCGAAGGATAAAATGCTGCAAATTCACGGCAACAACAAGGAAGGCAGCAGCAGCAGCAGCGGCAGCAGCAGTCTGAACGTGGCCCACGGTACGTATACGTATCCATCAGATAGAAAAGGCATCGAGCAGCCGCATGCTGAAATAATGAAGCAGCAAGGACTCGACTCGACTCAGCACAGGGCAAGGCAAGGCAAGGCAAGGATGGAACGGTGAACGGCAAACGGCAAGGATACGAGGATACAAGGATAGCCCGGCAGAGGAAGACTTGGCCAGAATGAAAACGAAAATGGAAAATGTGTACGGTCGTCCTGTGTCGGTGTCTGTCTCGTTGGATGCCCCTGTATGTGTGTGCTTCTCTGAAAGGACGACAAGGATATTGCGCACGAGGACAGGATGGCTGCCTGACTGCCTTGCCTTGCCTTGCCACGGCAGTGCCGTGCCGGGCCGGGCCGTGCTGTGCTGTGCCTTTCCTTGCCTTGCCTTGGTGTTGATGATGATTACAGAGATGCGCAGAGATAGAAGCGAGCTGAACTGAAGCTGATTCTGAAGCTGAAGCTCTAAGGCTCTGAGGCCGAGAACACACAGCGAAAAAGCAGAGCAAAGCTGAGCATTTTAAAAAAACTTCATATTTTTAACATAATTTTAACAAATTTTTTAAAGTAAACAACTTAACTCTATTTTACTTTCAAAGAAAGCCCTGAGCTATCACATTCTATTGTAGGTTTTGTTGCATTATAATCTCGTTTATTCTTATTCTAGCATTATGTTTCCTTATAATAATTTTATTGTTTAATATCAATGTAGTTCTCTGACATTAAAAATATACACTATTATTTACTATTATTCCGAAAAATCCTTTGCAGCCTGTAGTGTGAGCTTAAGGGTTAGCACTTCAAGCCGAACAATGTCTCAATTAGCCTTGCGGTGAAGTTTCCTAGGATTCTGAACTATTGCTAGCTAAGGTTGTATATCGAGAGCAAAATACAGATATGATATATCGAACAAAATATCAACAACTCATCGAAAATATTGATATAACTTCCTTTTATCCTTTAATTTCGTAAATTTTAATATTATATTTCAATCAGTATAATATCGGAAATCACATTGTATCATATCATAACTGCAATATATCGAAAGTTAAAATATTCAAACTTATCGGATTTAAGACTAAATAATCGATATTATATAAAAATATCTGAAAAATACTATTTAATTTGTTTGTGTCCATTTCCGATTGTATTTCTTTGTTATATCAAACATAATATGTCATTATTAAGCATATATGGCAACTATAAAATATCTATTTATATATAGAATCGACTTTCTTGTCAAATATCGATTCATTATAGCTTTATAGATATTTAACCAAAGCTAAACGTTGAGGTTGTTGATTTTCCTTAAATCAGCTGCAGGAAAATCCAAATTATTGTTTTTTGAAAATATGTTAGCCAGTAGTACTATATTTTTTTCACTGTGCACAGCAAAAACCAGCAGGAGCAGAGCTTCGTCCTTAGCTCCGTTCGTTTCATTTCGAAGCGAATTGCTTGTTGTTGCTGGGGAAAAGTCTAACACGCCAAGAATTCGCATTGTTGTTGTTGTTGCTGCCGTGGCTGGTTGGTGTTGTCGTAATGCTTCTCTATCCTGCTTCCACCTCCGCCACCCTGCTGCTGCTCCTGAGCTGTCCTGGCCTCCTTGTTTTTATACAAACAGCAGGAGCAGGAGCGGAGGCAGGAGCTGGAGCAGCAGCAGCAGCAGAAGAAGTGGAAGCTAGGACCTGGAGCAGCAGTAGAAGGAATTGATGTTAGGTTTGGGGGGGGAAATGGAATGGTAAAGGAAAGGAAAGCAAGGACCTGAGCTGTGTTGGAGGACGAGGACTCTTGCTGGTAGCAGCAGCAGCAGCAACACACAGAGAGCCCGAAAATATATTCCACTAGAATTGTTTATTAAATTTCTGGCATTTAAGCTGCGAGCTGTCGTTGGAATTGGTAAAACCAAAGCTCCGCTCCGGCCAGAGGAAAACCGAAGAACCAACGAAATCAAATTGCAATCTAGCAGAAGAGAAAGAAAGAAAGAGCCAAACATTTTTAATGAGGGGGAAGGATTTGGGGGCGATCTTGAAAAAGGTAGAATATATATGACTGTGCCTTGTGGTTGCGGCATATAATGGTAACTATTATAAACCTTGTTTTGTTAGGCTTTAATGTTTATGGCAAAACATTTTTTCAAAGCAAATATCTCAGGTTTTATTGTGAAAAATTTAGCAAGGATATTTGTATTAGTTTTGCCTGAATTAAAGTATTTGTTTCACATTTATTTAATATGCTTCTTAAGTTTTTCCCAATAAACTGCATTTGTTTCTACTTTTTAATGCCAACAGCTGTGCACTAGATTGGGATAACAGGAGATAACTATCACATCAGTTCCCTTGCCATCGATGATGACTGTTTTGTGACAAATAAAGAAACCCTTTTGGGGATATCCTGTGAAACCTTTAGCTAGAGATAGTTCTACATTATTTTATTATTAGAACATTCTTTTTCCTGTAATATTCATCACTTGGCTTCAATTTATCTGTCAAATATCTTGTCTAGATACAGATACAAATGGAGTGTTACCCACTAACTGTATTTAAAATGTGTGTTGCTTTGTGCTTCCGGTTTCGCATATCAATATTTATGTTCGGATTGCAGCGTTGAACAGTCGGCAACATGACCCACTAATTGGTTTGTGCAGAAAAGCAACGAAATGACTTGACCTGGTAAAAGTTTTCGGCAGCACCAGCAGCAGGTGAGAGAAGGCGAGAGCAGGTGAGCAGGTGAGCAGGTGAGCAGGTGAGATGTGATGTGATGACACCTCGGAAGGCTGTGTGATGGCTCCCCCATCCCCCGCTGACACCGCCCGCTGTGCGGAAAGGTCAGCCAAGGCAACCGCAGGCTGCGGTGCAATTTGCCCGAGAACCAGCCGTGTCCTGCTGCTCCCGCCTTCCGCCTACTTGTTTGGCGGCATCCCCGTCTGTGGCCCCGTGCGTGTGTCCATGTGACCCAAATACATACAAACAAACAGGACGCGCACAGGAGCTGGCAACAAGCCCTAGCACCAACACACAATGGCTGTGTTCATTCATATGAGCCCAAACACTTGGCCTGCCACATGTCAAAGTGCGTCGAGGAGTTATGCAAATGCATGAAGTGTAGGCGCCGCCGCCGCCATCCACGGAGTTCGTGTGTGTCTGCTTCTGGACTCCTTTGGGCTCCTTCTCCACGCCTCCCTTGGTGCAGCATCACTTTCACGCCCCTGCTGCATCTCATTCCCTCCACCCCCCTCCCATTGCGTGAGTCTGGCAAACCGCAGCAGCAGAGGCCCAAAGCCGAGAACAACAGCAGAGAGCCAGAACGAGACTGCAGACGGTGACGACTCCTTGCGGCGCTTAATCAGCGGGGTGGCAATCCAGCACGGCAGGAGTCGAAGGTCCTCGTCCCCCAACCTTGCACATCTTCCATTCCATCCTCTATATATACTGCGAAAAAAGTTGTTCCAATATAAAGAATTTATGGCTTGTCACTGCGGTCTCTGGAGATTTGCATATCCTGAAAATGCTTCATTGGGAAATTACATTATTTCTTGACGTTTTAAAGTTAGTTTTAAACAGGTTTGTGTTGTTTTGGTAAGACATTAAGCCCTGATTCGGTTATTGGGAAGGTTTTATGATTGGTTGAGTGGTTCTTGAATGTTTTTATTATTAACTCGAAAGAGTTAAAGCTTCTATAATAAACAGTTGTTTATATATTCATAAAATGTTCTCTATTAGTTCTTAAAATGAATTATAAACCTATATTTTAAGTAACATAAACGTTTAATGAACAAAATCAAAACAAAACATTAAATCAAGGAGTTTATTTACCAAATGTATGATGACATAGATTGTTTCTGTTCGTTTCAGAGCTTTTTTAGGTCTTGTAAATTCCAGGAATATTTGGATTATAACATTGAGTCATTTGTTTGTAAATTAATTTAAAGAAATCTTGAATAAATTGTTTTATTTTCAAATTTAAATTCAAGACTAAAGCTTCTTTTGAAATAAGATAGAAGTGCGGAAATTTATTAAGGGAAAGGCATTTAAGGTTTTAGTGGTATTAAAACGATTAAGAATCGATAGGCAATGGTTTCTTCCATCCCTAGGAGGAACATATCGATGCAAATCACCGAATCTACATACGATATTTTCGGGAAAACACGTCGATATTTATAGAAAAAGTGGAGTTTAAAAATTGTCTTAAAAACTATATAGTTTTAAGCGCTCTTCAACCTTTGAGGGATGTTTTCCATGGTTTTTAAGGTAATGAAACTCAAACTTGATGTATTTTTAAGATCAAGCTAATGCTTGGAGCTTTCCTTTCTGTTTAAATCCCAAATATTAACATATGTTAAACTCCTCTTTTTTTCTTTGTGTAATATCCCGGCGCTGCCCCCTTTTTAAGCGAAAGTTTCTTCTGCCGCCGCTTCTTTCTTGGCAGGCAGCAATTTCGGTTTTTATTATTTTTTATTTTGTTTTTTTTTTTTCTTTTGCGCCGCCGTGAAAAGTGAAAAACTTTAGCCAACCCCTTTAAGCGTGGCGGCGCTGTCAACGTCAGCTGCGGCAGCGCTGCAGCATCGCTGCTGACGTTGACGTCAGCATCGAAGGCAGAGCGTATTTTCAATTTATGGTTTTGTATGCAGACTCAGACTCCGGGAAAAGCCGCACTCTCGCACATGTGAATCTGTGTGTGTGTGAGTGTGTGCTTGTGGAAAACTGCAGCCCGCAGGGGGTGGGTTATTTTTTGAGGGGGTGGCTGCTGCTGCTGCTGCTGCCTCGTTCGCTCAGTGCGTTTGCCTTTAAATACATTTTTCCAGCTAAACTAAAGCTTCTATGTCTGCGGAGCGCGAGGGGCGGGTGATAGAAGTTGGTAGGGGGTTGGGGCAACCCCACCAGAGCAGAGGGGCTCGTCGGCCCTCGCATGTGAATTATGACAGACTTTTGTTGTCGCTGCAGACGCTTGAAGCCGAAGCCGAAGCCAAC
Organism: Drosophila kanapiae; assembly: GCA_008042475.1. Lineage (NCBI taxonomy): Eukaryota > Metazoa > Arthropoda > Insecta > Diptera > Drosophilidae > Drosophila > Drosophila kanapiae. The sequence continues at coordinate 127,848 of VNJM01001998.1, forward strand.
GTTAGCTGCGCTGCCTCAGTCGACGGCGACGGCGACGGCAACGGTGACGTTGGCGTTTGTTTTGCATTTTTCATGCTCGAAAGCAGCAGACAAGCGGCGACCTTGAACAATTTACTGCCTCCCGCCCCCCACCCACGCCAACTCCCGCCGCCTTTGTGTTTGCTGCTGCTGCCACTGCTCCTTTGGCTGCCTTTATTTTTTTTTTGTATTATTTATTTATTTATGGGTGTTGCCACTGCCGCCGTGTAATGTATGCAAGCGGCAAGTGGAGAATGGGGCAAGGTGACGCGGAACAACCGGCGAACCTGTCACTCAAAAACCATCCACATCAAGCCAACGAAAAGCATCCAACAACACAGCCATCCATCCATCCATCCATCCATCCATCTATCATTAGTCAATGTTGCTGCTGCTGCTGCTGTTGCTACGTCATCAGCGAAAGTGTTACGTTCAATGCTCTTTCGGCCACTTTGACTTTGGCGCTTTCCCAAAACGACAAGAAAAAAATTCAACGAAGTGAGAGCCCAAAAGTAACAAGTGGTTCGCGTTCTCCCTTTTACCTTTCCTGGGGGCCCAGAACGGAAATCAGGTTTGTCTTAGCCAACAAACAAAGCGAAATTACGCTGGCCAGTAATTAGGCGTGAAAATCCCTCAATGAATTCGGAATGAATGCTTCTCGTTGTTGTTTCAGGGAAAGCCCCTATAAATTAGCCTATTGAAGTTATCTAGGGTGGGTGGAAATATCCTTTAGATCTTAGAAGTGATAAGAATTAATGTTTAGTTTCCTGGGGAAACTATCTTTTGATTGGAATTACTTTATATATTTTAATAATAATAATTAAATAATTAATCTTGAAATTCTAGTCTTATAATGAGGTAAGTTATAGAATATAAATATATATAAAATATATAATATAGATATAAACTGGAAATCCCTTAATGAATTCGGAATGAAAGGTTCTAGTTGTTGTTTACGGGTAAGCCCCTATTAATAAGCAAATACAAGTTATATAGGGTGGGAAGAAATATCCGTTAAGTCTTAGAAGTGATAACAATTAATGTTTAATTTCCTGGGGAAATTGCCTTTTGATTAGGATAATATTAATAATATTAATCTTAATTTGAATCTTAATTTAATCTTTCTAGTCTTAAATTAAGCACAGTTACATAAAGAAAACTCCTAGATATAAAGTTCCTTTCAAGTTCTATAAGAACTTAAACATGCTAGAGTGTTAATATGCTTATAAAAGTAAAGTTTGAATTTAATAATAATTCTCCTAATTTTCTTATTAAAAGACATCTGAAAAAACAAGTTTTAAGCCTAAAAACCCTTCAATATTGCCCATATTGAATATGAAAACAACTTATTACAAGCAAACAAGATGTATCTTTACGTTCCTTAAACCTTTTGCCCTTATTTATCTCAAAATATAATTAATCATCAGCAAATACACAAAATACAAACATAAAATACAAAATACAATATTACCTAAGTCAGCACATCTCATTAACCCTGCAGGCTTGGCCCATCAAGACATCCAAATGAATCCTAATTTGCGAAACAGAACGCACTTCTATTTTGTGTTATTGCATAAAATATATTTCAATATTTTCCTGCCAACCGAAACAAAAGGGATAGTTTTAAGCCGCAACAAAGCTGCTTGCTTCCTTTTAAATTCTAGATGCAAGCTTGAACTCTTTCGAGCAATCCTATGCCCCTATTGTTCCAAGGAACATCCAACCAGAGCGTTGCCATGGCAAGGACTCCACTCGGTTTTGATCCAAGCCAGCTCTCAGAAGGAGACGTAGGCCGGAGAGCCTGCCGCAAAACTTAATGTCCGAGGAGTTCCCTTATGCAGCGGTCAGTATTTCATATGCACGTGGCCATGTTCATGTTTATGAGTATCCGATTCTCTGCCAGTATCTACGTATCTACGTATCTCCGTGTATCTGTGTATCTGTGTGTATTTGCATTTGAGTCTGCCCCGAAATACCACACACACACACCGACGACTACAGTACGTATACGTAACATGCAACTATTTCCATCTGTGCGACCAAGCTGAAATGCTGTTCATTCCCTCATGGTACCCATCGTCATTGAAGTCGCAAAAAGTCCTGGACCGACCACTGGTGACCATTGCAGCAGCAGGACGAGCACATCCCCACATGGCATTCTATTTAGTTTGGGGAGCCCCGAGTTCAGTGCACAGAGTCGCCGCTCAACCCATTTCCAACTCAACGCTCGCTCAGCTGCCCCAGCAATCAGTGAACTGCTGCCCAAAGCTCTTACAGCAACGACGATGGCGTCGGCGACGGCGACTATGGCATGGCACCGGCTCTGGCTCTGGCTCTGGGTCTGGCTACTATGCCCTTCAGTTCCGATTCCACAGCGAATGGAGTGCACCACCCGTTCTCGTTTCCGACCGCCTCCTCTAACCAGAGGGCTGGCTTTGTTGCATTGTTGCTTCATTGTTGTCGCCATGGCAATAGATGAATAAACACTGCGAGAAAGATACTTCAAGTGCAGTGGGTCTAATGCGGATTAAATCTTTGTAACATTTAAAAAGTTATATTTCCTTCCAAAAATTATTTAGGTGTTGATTTTTATCCTATTTCTTAGAGCGTTGGAGCGTTGTTAATTATTTGTACAATATTATACTAACTAAATAACTAAATAGGATCATTCTAGTTGTCGATAACGTAATTAAATATATTGATTTCTAGGAATATAAATATAAATAGCAAATATTAAAATGTAATATTAAAAATAAACACTAATAATTAATAATTAAAGTAAATATTAAAAGAGATTAACGTTATTTTCCAATAAATATATTGCTCTATAGATACAGAAATATATAATATTATTAAAACAACAAACAATAACAACTTTTACTCATTTTAATAATAAAAAAAAAAACAAACATAACATTTTATAAATAAAATAAATAAATAGTATAGGTTTATAGTTATTGTTTCTTCCTTATACCATAAAAACAACGAACAAAAACAATAATAATTCATATTATTAAAGAAATACAAAAACTATATAACCTCTTATCGTTGATATGCATTTATAACCTGATTTCCATAATTGCTTACATAATGGACATGGCAACCCTAGTAAAACTGTACATTAAACCAAGAAGAAGATGAACAACTTAGGCAATGTGTCTTTATAAGAGGGCTCTTAACACATTCTTCACAATATTTTCACTGCTTGATAATTAAGAACCCAGTTTCAGATATCCCAATGAACTCAAAACTGCAAAGTTTGGCAACACTAGGGTAAAAAAATAAGAAGAGAAACAAATTCTTTAGATTGTCCCATCTGGCATTATGCAATTTTCCTAAACAACTAGACTTCTCAGTCTATCTCTTTTCTCCTAGCCTGAAAACTAAGCACCCACTTTCAGCAGCCCTAATGAACTCACAGAAGTGTGGCAACTCTGGCCTAAGCTCTGCATAGAGAAGTTCGCGAACTGAAGACTGCAGTTTCGTCATGAATTTATTCGCTTTCCGGATGGAAAAGGGAGGGGAAAATCCTTTTGTGCTTTTCCAACACTACGCACTATGAGTTACACTCTGTTTTAGTACCACTCACCCATTCACCACTCCCCCTATCATTTTCCAGCCCCCTCGGGCTGCGATTGCTCCTCCTACCCACCACCCCAAACTCGGCTTACTGACAGTTCAATTGTGGCGCCGTCGTAGTTGTCGGCATACACAATGCCACACAGAGGCAACTAGACGAACAAAATTTATGCGGCTCCAACTCAGACCCGAAAAAGCAGCAGTCCAATCCAATCCAAGCCGGAGAACCAGCCAGAACCGGAGTCAGACCCAAAAGCAGACCGAGACCCAGAGTCAGAGTCAGAGCAAGCGCCAGAGACCAGAGCCCTGTGCCCAGCGCCCAGCGCCCAGTGCTGTTAGCTATAGTCAAACCGAAACGAAACGAAACGAACCATACCCAGTCTCTGCTCCGTCCCATTTTCGATTCCCAACTCCCAACTGGTGCCCTAGCATCGTGTCATTGCTCATGGAGCAAGCACAGGCAGTGGCAACCACCCAACAGCAGCAGCAGGAAAAACAGCACCCATTCCCATTCCCAGTCCCAGGCCCATTCCCATTTTCATTCGGAGTCCCTGGCCCATCGTACACCCCATTGCCATTTCGTTATTTGTACGGATCGTCGGCGTTTGTCGAACCGACAACCGACGCACCCACCAACTGACGCTCTCGCCCAGCAACCCACCAACCCACCAAGCCACCCACTCACCTCGCTCGCCCACTGACTCACTCACTCACTCACTAAGCCGACGGACGACTCTCTCCACGTACTTTTCGGGTGGGTTTTCTGTTTCTGTTTCCCTCTGCACAGTGTACGTTGTACGGTGTGTACGGTGTGTATGGGTGTGTGTATTTGGCTGATGTCGTAGTCAGATAGATTAAATCGATGGAAATGTAGGACTGTATACACACACACACACACCACACTCGCACACGTACAAGTAGAGATACAGATACACACACACACAGAGCAAGTCATCTAACGAACGATGTTGTTGTTGTAGTTGCTGCGGCAAAATACAGCAAAGCCAACAGCAACAACAAGGGCAGGCAACGCATCACAGCAGCAACACCAGAGGCGTCCTCAGCCAAAAGGGGGTTTTCTTAAAAAGCCATAGTCAGGGGTGGTCAGGCGGAGCACCCAGCAGCCAGGCAGCACTCGGCATAAACCGAAGGCAGGACGAAGTTAAGACTCGAAAAGAGAGAAAGAAGGAGAAGAAATGGAAGAACGCAGTTTTTGAAATTCCATTTTTTTGAAGGAAATTGGAATGACTAATTTAAAAATCTTTCAAAAAGCATAGCACACATTATTAACTTGATCCTTTGAATTATGATTGTAAATTATTGGCCCTAGAAGGGATCTATACCATTTTAAATAACAGTTTTGAAAAGAAAATCGTATAATATTCGAAAATATTAATATAGTTAAATAGTAAGAACGTTTCGTGATTCTATTCGCAAGAATCAGCCTTTTTATTACTCCTAGTAATTTTAAGCCATAGAAGATATATCCCTTCTTTTTCTACCATCTTAAATAACATTTGCTAGAAGAAAATCGTATTTTATTCCTAAGTATTATTATAGTTCTTAAATATGTAGTAAGAAGTCTTCGCGGTTCTACTTGGAAGAACAAGAACCTTTTTAGTAGATTAATGTCTATAACCTTATCCTAGAATCCTAGGACATTTAAGAAAATAAAGAGTTTCCTTATTTATTAAATATATATTTCATATTAGTAAAACAACTAATTCAGAATCAGATATAAAATGTTAACTTTAAAAGGTAATAAAGGATATAGATGCTTATCAGTTCGCGCAAGAGTATGCAATGATTTTTGTTTAGAACCTAAAGAAGTTTAATTATTTATTTAAATATTGTTTGGAAAGTTGAAAGCCTTGACTTATTTCTCTTTTATTCCGTGTATCAACTGTGCTAAATATTGTGACCGATTAAAAGCCATTACAACAAACCCATTAATTATTAGTTATGCATTTAATTTGAGGAAAGTCCCTCCATTTGCTTTAAAACTTCTGGAATACAAAATGTTAATAGCGGATTATAGAAGCCCCTTTCCAGTCGGCCCCTGTTGAAGCCCACGCCCCTGGCTTACCGCATTTTCAGTTTTGTTTGCCTTCATATGCTTACTTATAGATGTGTGTGTATATATATGCCTGGAGTGTGTATTCGTGTGTGTATGTGTTTGTTTGCGTGTGTGCCTCTGTGCCCATATAGATGCATATGTATTTGAGTTTATCATGCATGTGTATATATAGAGGCCAGGCACTTGTATGCGTAAGCCCATTCAGGCACATACAGTGAAAGCCCTGGCCTAACCGATTTCTCAGGCCGAAATCCTTTCCCAAGATCCCCCAATAAATGGATGTGAATTGAGAGAGAATGAGAGATATATTCCATCGACCTGAGACGAAGCGGAGGGTTGACTGCCAACCGAATATCCACTGTGCTTCTCTGTGTGTGTGGGGTGGATAAGCCTCGAAAACAAAATCATCAAAGCGAGCACTCAACCCCCAAACCAGACTACATGGGATGCACGTTGTGGACACGGCTCGAGTCGGGCATGAGAAGCGCGTAGAAAGGCCTGTGGCAGAAATGAAATATCAATAAATGATTAACATTTCGGGCAATCAAGAGAATTTTATTAGAAACACAGAATTATTAAAGCCTTCCCTAGGCAAAGTTGCTTAAGTCTTTAATGATGCCACATCAAACTCTTTTAAAAGAATTAAAAGGCTCTTAAGGTTGATGGGAGGTTTAAAAAGGATTAGTAAAGAATAAAGAATGGTAGATCAGTTGAAAAAACACGATCGATGCTTTTAAGTACTTAAATACTTAGGTATTATTATGCCAAGTAAAATTTTGTCCAAGCACCAAAGTTATAGCCTGATTTTAACTCTGATCTTGTATTCCTAAATATAACAATATATTTCCTAGTTCTTTAAACAACCTTTGATATTATTTTGATATTGTTAGGTATCCTATCATATCATTTCATAAAAAATACTATTTATTTTACAAAATTAGGGTATTATCGTCTTTATTTTTGGTGTTATCTTGGTTTATTCTTTATTCTTCTGATATTATATTATATTGAAGAATCAATCTATCTATTTTCTCCTTAATCTCACTACCTCAGTTAAGTATTCCATCGGGAGATCTATACTTGAACACCTGACCATAGCCCCCTCCATTATAGATGAGCCAATTCTAGTTAGCCAAAGATCCCTTCATTCTGTGTCTCTCCTGGTCTTTACCCTCCTCCCCATAACCCAAGGCAATGCATATTTGAACTCTTTCCTTCTTTTTTTCCCTCCCTTCCCCCAATTCGGACACTGCCAAAGGCGACTGTAGTCTCCTGGACTCCCCCTTAGACTTGGTCGGCGACAGAGACGGACCACAGACTCCGTCTTCGACCTTTCGTAGACAAAGCAGAGCCGCAACTGGCGGCAATAACCACGCGACAACAACGGCGCTCGTTGACGGTGACGCCGCTGTCGCTGCCTGAGTCTCGTTAATGTTGCTGATACTCGACTCGTACCATAGGTTGCTATTGCCATTTGCCTCTTGCCACACTTGCTCACGTTGCTGTTGCTCTTGTTGGCCGCTGCCAGTGCTGCTGCTTTGGATTCTGTTCCTCTGCCGGTGCGGCGATGCCACTGCGATGTTGTAAAAGTTTTGCGCACAAATCAGCAGCAGCACCAGCCAAAGGATACGCAAAGTGTATGGGATAACAGCGGCCAAGACGGGCCAACAACAGCAGCAGCACACTGTTCAAAATAATGTACTCGCAATCTAACATTATTTACATTTCATATATCAATACAAAAATTTGAATACAAACATATTATAGTTGAAATAAAAGTGCTTTTCTTGTAAATTTCGTCTATATTATAAACAAAACTTGGTATATTTACATTAGTTTTAAATAATTATCTAAAAACTATATAAGCTTCTAAAAATTGAACACCAATATATGATAATTACAAGAAGTTGTTTTGTACATGATGCTGTTATAGTCCCTCCTTCCTCCTCAATAACATGTTAAATACAATTTTAGTTTATAAATAGCAAGAATTTTCTTTTATTAAAGGAACTTACTTTACAAATACTTTACAAATCATGACTACTTTTTCTTCTCAATAAACTTTAAATAAGAAGAGAAAAATATGTAAGAAAGCTACTGTTGAATGTGCTCGACTTTAATATACCCGGTACCTATAGCATTGTGCGTAGACACATAACCATGGCTAAATGACATTGTTTTATTATGCCCAAATGTATGAAAAAAGGTTGAAGGAAATATTAACAAATAAAGACACATGTTGCTAAGAACAAATAGAGTTCAATATTGCTAGGAACAAATAAAGACACAAGTTGCTAGGAACATGTTGACCAACACCCAACAAATGTAGATGTTGATGACGTTTATCACACACAGAAGCTTTATTGTTTAGTAAAGCCCATGGTTATCATCCAATTTCTCTTCAATTTTCACAACACATCCTCACAAAGTTATCATATGTATAACGACTATCACGACTATCAGTACGATTTTCATGATTTTCAAGGGCGGAAGTGGGTTTGCTGAAATTTTAACAGAAGGTTTATCTGCGAACAACATTTATAAGTGTTGTCATGAAATATTGTAGCTCTAGCTCTTAAAGTATCTAAGATCTATTGTTTCACAGGGACGGACAGGCGGACAGACGGACAGACGGACATGGCTGCTGATGCTGCTCAAGAATATATGTAATGCTACTGGCACTAAACTGTAATACCCTTCTACCCTATACGTAACGGGTAAAAAAAGTGACTTAGTTCGTAAAAAGCATTGCTTTGCTTTAGGTATTGTATTTGAAAAGATAATACCTCCTTGAAATAAGCTTTTGGTATTGTATTTAAAATCTAAATAGGTACTCTCTTAATTCAATCTCAACATCTTAATTAGTGTGCCGCATTCAGTAACAAGTTTTTTCGCCCAGTGCACCAAGCAACAACAGCAAATGGCATTTTCAGTGCTTGGCGCTCGAAGGCGAACAATGAATGCCGCAGCCACCAGAGCGGCCAACATCGTTAGAGCTTTAACCGAACCTCCAATTCCCCATCCCCTCCCCCCCATCCATTACCACTTCGCTGATGCCACCACCCTCCCCCCTAATAACCCCCTTTTGCCATTTTCGAGGCTGCGCTGCGTCGCACAATTTTCAATGCGCTCTTGCCTCGAAATGGTGGAAAATGCGCGTCCGTTGTTAGTCGGAAAACGTCGTCATCCGTCGACGGTTGTTTTGGCTGGCTTTGGACCAGGAGTTCCTCTGCCAGCGGCGGAGGCAGCAACAGCAGCAGCAGCGCCGACAGAGTCAGAAATCTAGCTTTGGCTTTTGCCATTGCTGGCCCAACGGCACAAACAACAACAACAAACTCAGCTCCAGCACGAAGCTTCCGACGCCACTTCGGCTTTCGAATCGGCAGCCGAGGGCGAGAGATATGGTCTGAGGGAGATGGGTTGCTGTGGGAGAGCGTGCGCCCGAACAAAGAGCCCACTTGCTCCCCCTCCCATACTCCCACTCCATCCAACTCCATCGTATGTCTCTGTGTGCGTGCGTGTGTGCAACGGAGCAGGCAAAGCAATCAGCAGTCAGCGATGGGGTCATGGGAAAGGGAGAATGGGAGAATTGGGGGGGGAATTGCTCTCATCGAGAGCCAGCGAGTGAGTGTGTTTGTGTGTATGTGTGTGCGAGAGCGAGTAAGCAGGATGGTCTGCCTAAGCCGATGCCGCCTCGCTACCAAAACCACCCGAAAACCGCCCCGAAGCCACCCACTTTTATCAGTCAGCAAAAGGTCGTTCGGCTCTGCGGTCGCTCTGCTCCAAAAGCACCTGACTGACTGACGACTCGCTTGGCGCTGATAAGAATCGCAAGATCAGGTGCGACGCCATCCAGCTTTCGTAATCAGTACAAAGTAAAATGAATACTCTTATGATCTCAAGCGTTCGCCTATCTATTGTCTTTGAACTGATTTTATTTTAATAATAACTACCCTCGAATTCTTAGAAAATTGGTTATTAACAAACTAATTGCATATTTAATAAAATGTAATAGTAGTTTTTAAGGTCATAAATTGGGTTTTGGAATAATAATTTTCTCTGCTCCTTGCAAAAATTGTATCAGATATGGGCACTTGGAGGCTCCGTGGGCTACCACAGATTTTTGTATCCTATTTTTTACCTCTATCGGGCTTATAATTACAAAAAAATAAAAAATTAAATATGTATTTCTCTTTATTTATAAATACCACACTGCGTATGCGTGATATTTGTTCATATAATACTCATACGCCATGTGACCTTTATTTTTTTTTCTTAACTTACGGTTTTACCCAGATTATTTAAAATATATATTATATTTATTCTTTAAAAATCAATTTGAGCTTGGAATGTTAAACATTAAATTATATATGTATATAATTTCAATAAATAACACATTACGATCATAATTATTGAACAGATTTCTTATTTTTATTAAATCCAATAGCATCTGTACATATATTTCAAAATCCCCACCCTATATTTATCTTAAAGCTCATTCCGTTTCGATCAACACCAAAATCGATCGTCCCGATTAGTTTGCCAACGCAAATGTATCGATACAACCGCTCGGCATCGATTAGAAACCGTTAGGCGCCAATCACAATTATCGACTTTATCAAAACGGGCAAAGCGACCAAGCCAAAGCAAAGCAAACCCAACCAAACTCTGGCCAAACCGAGAGCCGAATCGAACCGAGCCAAGTTGAGTTGCTTTTGTTTGTTGGTCTCTTGGTCTCGGGGCCCACTAAAATAGTTCAGGAAATGGTGGAACGAGAGGAGGAGTTCGAGTAGTAGCAGTTGTAGAAGGGAGCATTGTGGGGCCGGGTTGTGGAACTGGGACTGGGGCTTGGGATTGGGATTGTGGCTTGTGCGCCCGTTTCTGTACCAGCCTGGCGGCTGGCTTTCCACGGCGCAACTGAAAATACGAAAATGCGAGGCGGAAAAGCTGGCAACAACAATGCTCTGTGTGTGCGCATGTGGCAGGGTTGCCGACGCGCAGCGAGTTTTTGCCATACAGCACACCCGACAGAGCGGTGGCAACCCTGGCGCTGCCTGACTGCCTAACGCTGCCCGGCGCGCTGTCGAATGTGTGTTGGCCTGGCCGAAAGCAGCGCTCAGTACGAACTCTGCACTTCGCACAACAAGACGCCAAGCGACCAGCGACGACGACGCCAAAGGCGCTCGGCCAAAGCCACAGAGCCCGAGCAAAAACTACGTAAATTTTCCACACAAGCCATTTTCCAATTTTCCCCATTCGAACTGAGAGGCACAGCAAAAACTCTGTGTGTTTGTGTGTGTGTGTGCCAGTGAGTGTCCTCTTGTTGTGTGTAGTGTGTGCAATTGTTAATTGTTCTTCTTCACCGGCGATCACTCCTCCTACAACAACAACAGCAACAAAATAAAGAAAACCCGGCAAAAATGAGGAGCTGCGGCTAAGAGCGAACCGAACCCACAACCAAAACGACAAGCGGACTCGTGAAAAAAGGCGCCAAAACTAAGATAACCGCCAGCCGAGATTACCTCCTCAAGATCCTGCGGCAAGCCATGAAAATGTGGACCGAAGCTAATGTGAGTAGATCGAGATAAGATGGGGGTTTATAGTCTACTCCCTTCAAGTGAGCTGCCCATGATCGGTGTCTTTATGATATAAGAAAGGGATTTGTTTTTGGTTTTTTATCTTATTATTAAATATTTAAAACTTAATTAGGGTTAATTTGGATATATATTATGTTTATACCTATAAATTTAACTCCGATCTTGTACTTCACATTCTCGTATTTGCGTAATCTTAGTTGGTACTTCATATTTCTTAATTTAAAGGTTAATATCGTAAGAAATTTCTATCATCATTATATTGAAAGTTGTTTTACAAATTAATAACATTAAGTGAACTATTTTGAATTAATTTGGATATTGTTTCCTGTATAAACAAGTAGCATAATACTACAATTAAGATAACATGGTATACATCATATCATATCAAAAATATCCTAAACATTGATAAAAAATATCGCATTTAACCTGAAAAGATCAATATTATTCATCCAATATTCCAAAATATAAGTTGTCAATTTTTCCTATTATATTGATCCCAGGATTTCGATTAAAATATCGATTTATATATAAAATACTATAATTATACGATTGTCCCATTTTTCTTATTATATTGGTCTCATATATCGAACAGAATATCGATTAAAAAATCGATTTATATACCGACTTTTGCGTTTGCGTTTATATATCGACTATTTTTATAGTATAGAGTTTATAGCAAACGTAACTTTATTGCGGATTATATGTATTTTTCACTATGGGGATATGGGAAATGATAAGGTTCTGAATTACCAGTTATAGTAAAATTACTACAAATTAAGTTTAATAAATTATATTATTTACAGTGGTCTAAAATTAAGAAATAGTTTCCTTTTATTTTAATTGATATAGTAACCCAATATCTTCTACAAATATCTATCTACCACTCTCATTAATCACCTTCAAGTGCCCAATTATTTCTCGATGTGTAACAGAGATGGCAAATGAGGAGCACATGTTCCTCCCACCTGCAAATCTTGCAATGCATTCGCTATCTTTGTTTTGATTCTTGAGTTTCCTCTATCGGCCTTTATGTTTTGTGCGCGTGCTTCTTTTGCCGTTTACCGGCGAAACCAATTGAAAAGCCATTTGGGTACGACTGGGAAATGCTCAATGGATTGGTCAGGGTTGGAGCCCCAAAGGGGGGCGGGCCTGCTCCCAGCGGAGGAGCACGCATACGTACATACGTACGTACATAGAGACATGTGGGTGCATTCGTAGTAGGCACGCACAGCACGCAGCACGCGTCGTAGTCGTCAGTTATCCATTTTCCCCGCTCGATTCCCGATTTCGATTCGATTTCCATTCGCAAGCTGAGGTCTCAGCAGACCCCCTACGACACCCACCACACCCTACGCCCCTGGCACAATCGAAGCAAAGTAAACAAAAGCCAACAACAACAAAGACTGCAAAATGTTTTTTTTTTTCTCGCTCTCTCTCTCGGCCTCTCTCTCTTTCTTTTCTTTTCCCCACTTCCACCGCCTGCAGCAATTAAATGAAAGTTTTTGTGATGATGGAAATTGAGGGAGGGAGGGGTGGTCGTAGAAGCCGGCGAGCAAAACAAAAACTGCAAAAGTGTCATATATGCGTCGAGGGTGGGGCGGGGGGATAGGAGGAGTAGGGATGTAAGGTGCCTTCTTCTTCCGTTTTTTGGGGGCGTGTAAAGTGCATTGGCATTCAAGAACCGTTGCAAGCATCGCGCAGTTCAAGTTTTCACACAAATAAAACAGAAAAATGGGGTAAAATGCAATTTATCGAAATAAACTTGACCCACAATTGGCCATAAAAGTGTGCTCCTGCTGTCAGCAAAATTTGGGCATACTTTTTAGGGTGGAACATCTTTGCCAAAGGAAGGAGTACGCCACTTCAGGGGTGCCACAGAAACAGTTCTAGATTAAAAAATCACTTAAGGGGCTATTACCAGTGGGAAATTTTCATAAAATCGACTTAATTCTTTACCTATTCGATAGTTTATACATTCAAAAATATCCTTAGAAAGCTGCTAAATCATATCTTGAATAGTTTTTGAATTGCACCTGTCAAAAGAGCTAGCAGCCACCTTAAACTTTGAACGTGTTTTTTCTCGAAACGATAAATTTTGTTTTTCTGCTGACATCATAAATCAACGACATTTTGGCATTAAAGAACAACAAACTTTTGCGCCAAAACAACATGTTATTCAAAACTAGGCGAAATATGAATTTTTGAATATTTTTATTTACTTTAATTAAACGTTATATAACTTTAATAACCTTTTTAATTTTTTTTTTTGGATCAGGTACTCACTCGGCCTGAATCATGTCAGCATTTAGGGTACTTTTATTTTTGGCATCTCCGAAAAAAGGAAAGAATATAACACACTTACTTTTCAATATTTTTTTCAAGACAAAAATCTTGGAAGTATACCGTATTATGTTCAAGTTCCAGAAAAACAATCCCGTAAAGCTTAGTAAGGGTTAACTAACTAACATTCACTGTACATCCTTCCAGTTTACTGTTAAAAAGTCAACAGAAGATCCGTTTGCTCTCGCTCCATGTTAATGATTAACCGCAGCAGAGGTCGTAAAACGGTAAATCAACAATAAATACGCTAGCCAACTTACGCATACACACACACACACACCCATGGAGCCATGCAGGAGTCCACTTGTCCTTGACACAGTGACGTACCAAAGTCCAACCGTTGTATAATAATAGCATCATGACTTGCGCCTGTCCCGTTCCTCAGGCGGCACGGGTTGATGGTGGTGGGTGGTATGTGATGGCCGGGGTCGCCCCATTCGCAACTCATTTTCATTATCGGTCCCATGCAAATGCCCGTCGCATACCTTAGGTCAGTTTCCGTCCCATAAAAAGGCACAAACACACTCAAAGCACACTCACGAGGGAAGAGAGGCGGCGGCAATCATTGGCGGACAAACCCTTTTTTTCCGGTTCATAAATACAGGGAAAAATGTCTAATTTGAATAAGCGGGAAAAGAGCTATTGGAATTATTGAACCTATATTGGCATTTAATTAATGGTATTTGGTATTTTTATAGGTATTTAATATTAAAACATGTTATTATTAATATCATTTATGATATTTAGCTAAGTTCAAACTATAGAGGTTCGACTGTAGCCTTTTCATAGGTGATTTTTATTCTCTTTAAGTTTCTCAAGCTACAAATATTATTCTCTTAGCATTTGCCTTACAGAATTCCGCAATTCCCGTTAGCTAGGATGTACCGTATAACGGTTCTATGTGTATTTACCATTTACGCTTTCAATGGGCAATAATAATGGGCTGTGCTCGCTCCTCCTCTTCTTACTCTTTTGCTCTTGCTCTTGCTGGTCATAATTTATTGGCCACTTGTTTCTAAGCGATGGCAGCAGCAGCAGCAGCAGCGGCATAGGCAACGTCAACGGCAACCTGCCGTCATGAATGAATAGAGGAATGAGCGAGTGAGTAAGTGAGTGAATGCCACTCACTAATAAGCATCAAGAGCAGACACACAAAAGGGCAAAGGCAGAGTCAACAATAACAGCAAAAGCAACAACTACAGCTAGAAGAGACAGAGAGAAAGAGAGGACAGACAGATGGGCAGAGGAGGAGGCAGAGAGAGAGAGGAAAGAAGAGGCCGGTCAGGCGAAAAAAGAGCCGCAGCACGTGCTAAGCACATTTAACGACAACTACAACAAAGAGCGGCCACAAAAACGATTAAATTAAAAACCAAAACAAACTAAAGAAACGAGGCAGCGCAGCGCTGCCACTGTCGACGCCGACGCCAACGCAAGGAGAGAGATACAAAACAATGTTGAGTACCCACACACACACACAAAATAAAAGAAAAATAATAAAAAAGGCAAGGAAGCAGCGCATAATAAACGTCAATTTAAAAATGCTAAAAGCTCGCGACGCCAGCTGCGAAGCAAACAGCGCAGTCAGCCCAAGCCGGCGACAATAATAATAAAACCAACAAAAAAAAAATAACAAGGGAATCGCCGAAAGTTAAGAAGTAAACACAAGCCCTCACACACACACACATAAACACGGCGAATGTGCAGAGAGCAATAAAAAATAACCCTTTTTCCGGTTTTTGTTTTGCTTTGCAGTTTCTAATCAAGAGAAAATACATGAAAACGGGAAAAAATTCCGCCACATTTCTTTTTTTTGTTTTTTCGGTTAGGAATGGGTAGCGGATTCTCTTTTTTTTTTTTTGACATTTAACAGCGGGGGAATCCCCGTCAATCCTTTTTATGTTGTGCAAAGCAGCGGAACCAAGGGAAAAAAACATAAAATAAAGAAAGCAAACAAATTGCTGGGCGAATAAAGTTCTTGAGTTTACGGAAATGTGTGGCTTTAATTTGTTCAGTGTAACTGTAAAGCATACTGTATGTACATAGAGCTGCCTTATTTTCTAAAAAGTAGCCAAAAATTAACAGAACAGTTAGAACAGTTAGATTTTTATCATTTCTAAAAAAATTTACACGAGGAACCTTTACAAAGGTTTTTTTATCTTTTGATATTGGAATTAATGTTAAAGCCCCGCAAAATTGCTTTATTTATAAATCCCTTACTTTTAAACAATGTAAAATATGTACGAAAAAATATTCTCTGATATATTAACACAAAGATATCAACAAAACATGCATTAAGCTTAGAAAACAAAGCAAAATTTTACAGTTAAGAGCATTTGTGATTAGATCAGCTGCTTGTGGTTCTGTGTGGCATTCATTGAGCACTTTTTAAGAGCCCAATGATAATAACCTAATATTTACTACGAGTCCGTCGTCCAACACAAACACCGGCGGCACGCGATATATTTCACTATCAAAAAAAAAAAAAGCTCAACCCACGCCGGCGATTATTCCATGGCAATATAAAAACAATAAAAATCATCTCGATGCCACCATTTACATAACGATCAAAACAAAGCGTCGCCCCCCCCCCCCCCTCGAACAGCTGTGTTGGGGTAGGGTCCAATTCGGACTCGAAATCGGACTCACATTCGATGTGCCGGGTGTCATAAATAATTTCGATTTGACTTATATTATTAGCTAAATAAATAAAAAAAAAAAAAAAACAAAACCAGGCAGACGGAAGCAAATAAACAATCAGCGGGCATGAAAATTGAATGAATGAATGAAGTCAATGTGTGCGTGTGTGTGTTTGTGAGTGGAATAAAAGACAAAGCGGCGCCGACGACGACGCCGACTGCGCTGCCTTAGCGTGAGAAAACCCATTGAAATTGTCAAACACACAAATGTCTACGTAATGATCGCCCCTAATAAATGACAATCGAATTGGAATTGGAAACGGAATTGGAATGAATGAAAGTGGGACTTGGGACTGGCTGAGAGCGAAAGTGCGACGCCAATTACGAAACAAAAGGAAAGATTGTTAGAATGCATAATGGGGGAATCCCCAGAAATACCAGGTGGTGTAATGAACTAAGGTGAACCAGAACTAGCGAAATTACGCTTGATTTTAGCACCTAAAAATAAGGGGTTTGTCGTCTAGATTACCAAAATATGTATCTTCCATAATTAGGAGTGATCATTTTCTGCAAGTTTTATAGAACTAAGCTTAATACTAACAGCGACGATAAAATTCGATAACAAAAATAAAGACCGAACACTGTTCTGGAACAAAACATCATTAAATTTCGCTTATGAAATGAGCGATTTCCGTCGATGTTAGTACTTGGCTTAAGAGTGAACCTCCTCTGCTAGTTTTATGTATGTATATCCCAGGACATTTTCCCACTTATCCTTCACTTCTACTTGCTTCAAAGAAGCCATTAACGCATCACTAATTAGACGTCTGCTAATCAACTGCCAAAACTCTGTTAAATGCTTATGTTAATGTTAATGTCTAACGCGATATCTTTGCATCTCTATGGCCATCTCTGTCTGTCACGAGGCTCAGCACATGCAGCCGTCTCCTCCTACTGGCATCACTGCAGCCGTCCACCTCCCACTGGGGTTCCGTGGTGACATATCCAGAAAGTCTGTGACGTGCACAAGCGCTGTGTGTGCGCTTGTGTTTGTGTTGGCCTCTCGACAAGGAGTTGCAATAAAAGTAACAACAACTTGTTTCCACTCTCCAGCTCCATTCTTCACTCCACTCCCTCCCTCCGCCAACCCTTTGCCAACACGAAGTGGCGTATCAAAACAAAAAAGGCGACGACGACAACGACAGCGACAGCGCTTCACGTTCTGAGCACAATTAATAAATTATAGACGGCAGAGGCAGAGGCAGAGCAAAGGCCGGGCAGAGACCAAGAGCAGCGCGACGGCAGAGCCAAGAGTCACGTGTAGCGCGGCGAAGCAAGTGATCAAAACAGAAACCGAAAAAAAAAAAACGAATTTATCATTACAACAAGCAATAAAATTAATCAGCAATTCAAAAACTGCAAGTGGCTGTCGTACGGGGGTTGTTGTTGCTTTTGTTGTTGTATGCCGGCTGAGTTGTTTTGCGGTTGGTTTAATAACCCGAAAATAATCGCGGGCGAGCAACAGAGATGCCAATAGTTGGTTCCAAAGGAGAAGGCAGAGATTGGAAGCAGAGCCATTGGCAGCGACGCAGGCAGAGAAACAGATGAAGTAGAGCAGACGTCGTCGTCGTCGTTGTCGGCGGCGGCGTCATTAAAACAACATAAAAAGTAATAAATAAATATGAGAGTGTACGTACGACCGAGCGTGGTGTGTGTGTTGGTGTGAGTGTGACAGGGAGAACGAACGACCTTCAACTTCCTGCCCCGCAAAGCTCCCCTTTGGCCATTGAGATAGACAGATAAACCCGCACACAGTGGTCGCTCGCAAATTAGAAGCTCTTCGGTCGGGTTCAAGTGCTTGGATTTGCACACAATAAAAAAAAAACACTTCTTCAATGCGAAGGTCGGTCTTCGTTTGACTTCAGTGAATCCGCAAATGTATTGAAACCGAATATATTTCTCGTTTTTAGACATTATTTGGTATGAAGAGTCCACATTTAGCTGACAAAGAAAGAAACTAAAGTCTGTTCATAAAAAATGTTTATATTTTTGTTAATTTCAGTAAGTCCTATTGGTAATATATGGTAAAACATAATATAATCTTAGGTTATATTATTCAAATATTAACATTATTCTTAGATGGACACTTAGTGGGTCTTATGGCTCCAAACGCTCTTTCCGTTATGTTTTTGGTAGGTGGTACAGTCACCTTGTGCGTTCAAAGATGAGCTTTGCCGGTTTCTTTTTTATGTACCCATGTCCTTGATGGGCGCGTAGTGGCTCTTTCCGTTATATTTGGTGCCCATGCTTGATCTATGCAATCAGGAGCAGATTTTTGGGCTTCTAATTACTTAAAACTGTAACTTTAAATGTTTAAAGTAATATAATAATGTAATAAATATAATTACAAACCTAAAACAACCAAAAACTTAAGAAGACTTACTAAGGGTATGTTTGAAATGTTATATTTGGCAAGGTAAAATCTACTCCTAGTTCATTTAAAAAAGTTTATTCCATATTCGCAATTTTTTAAGTTATATCCCTAACTAATTTTAAAACTATTCTTATTTCGTAAAGAAAAAATTCTAATTGGCGAGCGACTACTGTAGCTTAGGCGGGTGTGCGAGTGTGTGTGTGAGGTGGCGCTACCTGTCCGCCTGTCTGTCAAGCGATGACATTGATAGCTTTAACTGTAAACGCAGAGCTGCACGGAGGCCACAGCGCGAGTCGCCGGCGAACGAGCGAGATGCCAGATGGACTGGACTTGGGGGGAGTCCAGAGTGAGACGGCTAGCGAGCACACACACACACACACACAATCGGCATAAATTAAAGGCGGAACCGAATATGCAACATGTGAGTTCTCAGTTCTCCAGTCTCCGAATTTTTGGCTGCGCTGTGCCAAGTGCTTTGCATATATGCAAATCCCAAAACGCCGCGCTCCGTCGCACTCTCGAAATGGTCTCGATGGATTGGGGCACATGCCAGCACCTTGCAACGCCGCGAATTCGAACTTGTTTGAAGTCGCCTCGAACAGTCGCCGAAGAACTTCAAAGCCAGCAGCAGCATGTTGCATGCCATAAGCGCACCGGAATGAAAAAAAGATTAAAGGAAACGCAAGAAACAAACGCAGAAGTGTAGCGGCATCCCAGCATCCGTGGCAGCGGCAAATTAAACTAATAAGCGTTGCAACAACGGCGAACAAAAAAGCTGCGCTGTAACTGCGAAGCCAACGCCAACGCTGACGTTGCGGCCGGAGTGCAACTCTCGGACTGTCGAAATCCATTATAACCTCAATCGGCAATCGCAATTCTTCCTTCGAGTGGCGCGGTCGTGGAGCTGCAATCGAGCCTCCCCCCAGGCCTTGTCTCCATCACCTATTCCCCTTCGCCAAATGCACTCGAAGAAAAAATAGAGATCTCACCAGGGTTTTGAAAAACTTTAAAAAGTTGTCTTACATTATGCTACAAAATATTTCATTTTAAAAAGAAAACGAAGTTACACTGAATTATTTATTGCACACTCTTAGACATCTTTTCAGGGATTATAAAAAAGCTAGTAAGCATCCTAGATTATCAGGGGTGTACCGTTGGACCTTAAATCAATGAAAATGGTGTAAAAAATTATGTTACAAAAAATTCAATAATATATCTTTTCATATTTATGTTTACCTTTTCAAAATCAATAACGAGTTTTGGGAAGTTTTTTAAAAACCTACCATCCCAATATGTGTTTTCTATAGACCAGACTTCTTCGTAATACTCATTGTAAAAAGCAAACGAAGTTACACTGAATTATTTATTTATGCATTATAAAAAATCTAGGAAGCATCCTGGACATTCAGGGGTGTTTCAAAACTCCCTTTGGACTTTAAATCAATGAAAATGTATGTTACAAAAACTTAAATAATATTACTTTGCATATTTTTGTTTACCTTTTCAAATCAATAACGAGCTTTGGGAACTTTTTTAAAAACCTACCATCTAAAATCTCTCAATAGGTGTTTTCTACAGAAAAGAATTCTTTTTAATACTCAGCGGTGATCTTTTAAAATCGGTTTGGATTTGAAACTTATTTCGAAACTTAAAGTCGAAATTTATGCAATAAAATGCTTTTCTAATATTTGTTACATATTTTCGGACAGCATTTAAAATGACTTAGTCACTAGAATTAGTAAATAAATTTAGATTTATAAGATATTAAAAATATAAAGTATAGACTTCCTAAACTAAAGTCTTTGATCTTAATAAACTTAATTCGCCTGCAGCAGATAATTAGGCAGAACGGCAGTTAATATCCTCGTATTTTTTACCTATACTTTCTCCCATCGCTCATTCTAACACCTAACCCTAACAAGCACGTGCTTAATTACGGAAGGGACACTGGAGTGTACTGACCGTAAAAATACATCTTTCGCATTTTTACACATGAAGAGATATTTAGAATAACCCAGCATTAATAATAATTTCATGATCATATTTAAGATCTCTTTAAACTTTATACACTTTGCAGTGTATAAATCATAAAAGTAGAGCTGCATCGATGCTCTAAGCGTACTCTTGCCACACTCCCCCATTCTGTGCAGCAAGAACCGATGGGAACTGAACTGAACGTAACCAGCTTTTGGCCCTGGCCAAAACTCTAATCCGACAGGGACAACTCGGACGGGCAATGGGAATTGGCAAAGGGCTAGTGAAATGCGGAATGGAGGGAAGAGCCGGATAGTTGGACGCCACGGGGACTGGCGGGAAACAGAAGGGGGAGACGGGAATCCGGCTAGGTGGGTGGCTGCAATGCGAGCTTTCGGAAATTGAAACTGGCATTAGAAGAGTGGCATTAGAAGAGTGGCAATGAAAACGAGCCAATAAACAGAGTCGTGGCATTCTTAGCAACTAACTAAATGCAGAGAAGGGCTTAAGGGACCCGCCTTTACAACTAGGATTTGTTTAAAACTATAAACAAATCGTTTAAATCTATGAATTTTATTTTATTTAATCGTCACAGTAATAGGAGCTTTTTAATTGTATTAATTGTTTTATTATTATATAATTATAGTCATGAATTCAAGTACTAGTTGAGAGGATAATAGTTTTCGAAATAGAAATCACTCAGGTCTTAAAATCCCTTAGAAATGTGAGTTAATGTATGTATTAAAATGTTTGAGGTAACAAATTCATTGAAAGTTAATTTGTAACATATGTATGTAGATTTCGGTACCCCTTTTGAAGTCTTTCAAACTCTGTTCTCAAACTTCCTATCTTTGAAAATTCTGTCTTAAAAAAATGCTTTAGTTTATTGAAATATATCATTTTTCGCGGTACCTCCTTGATACCAAAAACCATTTATATATATTACTTTAAAATTCAATATTTATCACATGTTCATTGTTGAATTAAGCCACAACTCATGAAGAACGATCTTAGCGATACTGATCCATTCCGAAGTTAACTCAGTGCAATCAATTCCATATAGAAATTCATCGTATAACGATCTATTTTCGTGATGACCCAAAAACCAACTGAAAGAACACTTAAGCTAATAAAGGAACGAATCCGGGCAACCAATCATGCAATGGGAAACCCCACTATTAGTCCTGATTCCTGACTGCTCTGCTGCACCTGATCTCAGTTATCATCAATGGAGGAGAGTGGAGATCACATAAGTCCATGATTATTTCAACAGTCGCAATTCCAACCGAACGAACGGTCGGTCGGTCGATCGGGCAAAAATAGCCAGCGCCGGCGAACACAAACATTATTAATGCCTTTGTTGTTGTTTGGATAAGTTTTACTCAATCGCATCGAGTCATCATCCAGTCCACATCCACGGAGAGAGCGAGATTCGAGTCTCCAAAAATAATGCCAGCCAGCCAGCCAGCCAACTAGCAGCGCCGCGCCGAGCACAAGGCCAACAGCTGGTCGCTTTAGTCTTGGGGCCCGAATCTGAATCTGCGTCTTCATCGGCATCGCATCGGCATCAGCATCCAACATCTCCGAGTCTGTCTCCGTTCCTCCCCCCGGCCCATCTCTGCCCCGTCCCTGGCTGGCATCGCACCCATTCCGTTCGCTCTGTTTCGACTCGGCGTTCCACATTCACATCGACATCCACATGGCCACATAGCCGTGCACTGAAATTCGCGAAAAACCTGCAGCACTTTTTACCCTAACCCTGTGCGTTCACAGATTCAAATTTAACCAGAGGTTTGCCAAACTACGATTGACTTAGATTTATGAACTGATAAGAAAGATCAAAGATTATGTCACCAATAAAACTATAGAACCTGTAAATAAACGTTTAACGTCAGCTTGCGCTAAGTTTGCAAAACTGTAGATTATATTTTAACCAAAGGTTTGGTATCAGCATCGTATGCCTCGTATTTCAAAAACTAATTTTAAAGAGTTCATACTTTAAATATCAAATAATATTAAATTTGTTTATAAACGATTTAGTTATTACATCTTTGGGTTAAATTTCCCTTCGGCATTTTGATTATGATGAAGGGATTGCAGAGATTATAATAGATTTGTACATGGTTTTAAATTACGCTTTTATTTATTAATAATTACGCTATATTACGCTATTTTATTAATTAGGTTTATATATTTAAGACTTTTAAGTTTATTTTTGCATTTGTAGACTTATTCCATGATCTTATTAAAAAAAGGTTTACTGTAAAGAATTTTTAAGTTTCCGGGCCTAGTCGAAATACTTTCTGTCAAATAAAGTATCGATTGACAAAAATAAGAATTACCGATACCATAAATCACTTTAATCAAAGCAACCCTGCGCTATTCACACTCTGTTTTGACCTTAGGTTACCATTAACTGACAGTTAAGGAACTTAAACAATGAAAATTCTTAATTAAAAGTTTGGAAAAGTTCTCAGGTTAAGTTTAGTGCCTTTATTGAGCATATTTCTTTCTGGTGACATTTTAAAATATCCATATTTATGTATAAAAATGACAGAAACAATCCCCCTGTTAACCTTTTAACCTAAAGATCCCAAACAAGCTCAGTTCCATGAGACTTTTAACAGATCCTGTAAAGTGTTTGGCAAAATGGAATCTTTGTGTACCGTTCGCAAGGGTATTTGAAGCTTCGGTCCCATCGGGTTAACCTCCTCCTATTTTGCGCTGATATTTCGAGTAACTAGCACAGGCAACAACAACAACAACGGCACCGAACATGTTCAAAGTTTCTCGGATGCGACGGCGACAACCAGCAAAAAAAAACGAACAAAAAAACAGCGACAACAACAAAAAACCAGCCGCCTCCGCCGCCGCACACTCGCATCAAATTTTAATACAAAAATGCTGCCCAAACATTTGCCCACCCCCGCAGCAGCAGCGCCGGTGGCAGCGGCCGAGGCAGAGTCAGCGACGGCAGCAGAGACCCATTACGCAGGGGCCTCTTTCTTTCTTTCCTTCCATCCTGACACTCAACTCAACTTGCCTCGCCGTTCAGCAATTTCATTTCAACATGTTTCTAACAGAGCCGCGCTCTCCTCGGTTGCAAACAGATCTTGGTTCGCTTCAGCTCAGCAAAAGCATCTTAAATTTTTTCTGTTCGCCTCCGCCTCCTCCATAACCCCCCTCGTTTCGTAACCCTCCCCCCTGGCCAACGTCGTTGTCGTACTTTATAGTCGTACTTTGTTGGTTTTCTACCCACAAGTCTTTCTCTTTTTCGTTGTCGCTGTACCCAGCCCAGAGCCGGGAGCTGGGGAAGAAGCAGCAGCACAGCACAGCACAGCACAAGCAGGGGCAAAAAACCGAGGGAAAAAGAATTTTTTTATAGGTATTATTTCGTTCCCACATACGACGACGCGCCGAGGCGAACGACAGTCGGTCGGTTTGTCGGTTCGTTCGTCATTCTGTCCCATAGTCGACGGTCGAACGAAACGAAACGAAACGAGAATGAGTGGAGTGGATGAAGCAGCGGCAGGGATGGGGTATGCGACGAGGCAACAACGGATGAACGAGGGAGGAAAAAGGAAGGGAAGCGGGCAGAGGCCGTGACAGCGTCAGCGCATGTACATATAAAACCCGATACTACGTCAGCCAGGGTTGCCAGCGCTCCAAAATTGACAATAGAAATATACATAGATAGTTGTAAACTCCCATTACGTGGATATAGGGATTTCCACAAAATAAATATCGCTAAATAGCATTAAATAATAACAGAAAACTAAATTAGGATGATACAATTATTATATACATATGTACATACATATGTATGTATTTATAAAATCTTTTGAAAGATAAAATATCCGATTAATATACATACATATGTATAAGAAAATCCTAGATTAGTTTTTGGTATTTTTTAAGATAAAATATATGATTATTGTACATACATACATTACATACATACAGTATGTTTAATGTTTTGTTTTTCATAATTGGATCTATTAATCACCCTTACAATATTATAAATTAAACTTAAAAATGAATTTCAATAACATTTTCCATTTTGCAAAGAATTAGTTGACAAACTGAAAAATATAAATTCATCTAAACTATGTATGTACATATGTATATTATAGTTTTACTTATCGAATTCTTTCAAACTGTTGTTCAGAAGATATATGTATGTATGTACATATGTATGTATATATCTTACGAATACATGCAAACTTAAAATAATATATAAAAAATCTAACTCCTTATCCAAACTGTAAAATTCAATCGTTTGTATTTTAGTAACTACATTTTTTAATTCTGTAAATATATACAATACTGAACCCAGACCATCACAATCAGATCTATAGTTCCGCGTAACTTATTATAAAATACCCGCAATCTGGGCTCTGTGAGACCCCGGGTTCAATGCCGTTTCGTATAGCCAAATCGCCTGCCCTGGCAACTCTGTGCACTTGCGTTGCTGCTTTTGCTGCTCTGCCTCTGCTGATGTTATGCCGCCTGTCTGCCAACCAGCCTGCAATGTCCCGCTACCCGCTCTCTCCGCATCATTCCGCTCCCGCCACCGCCCCCGCCCTTACACCTAGTATACGGCCATCAAGCCATTTGCCTCTGACAGCGCACACGATGCGCCGCACAAATATCGCAGAGCAGAGCACATACAGACATACAGATATGTACAGGCTGTAGCTATATATTTTTGTAGGTTATGTGTATATAGCAGGCGGTCGGCGGAGC
Source organism: Drosophila kanapiae (assembly GCA_008042475.1). Classification (NCBI taxonomy): domain Eukaryota; kingdom Metazoa; phylum Arthropoda; class Insecta; order Diptera; family Drosophilidae; genus Drosophila; species Drosophila kanapiae. The sequence continues at coordinate 153,249 of VNJM01001998.1, forward strand.
GGTGTGAGTCAAGCATTGCGATTGTGGGAGAGAACGACCGACGAACGAACTTCGTCGGCAACGAAACGAAAACGAGCTTTGGTCGTCGGCCCTCGCTCTCCCTATCTCTCTTTCTGCTACTCTTATCCTATGTAAGTATGCGGCGTTTGTGTGTGGGGGAGTGTATAAATACAGTGAACACTGACAGAGTTCGATGGACGTTATCGAAGCTTGTTCTTGAAAGATTTGTAATTAGTAATAATGGTAATAAAATAGTTTATTATTTTAACACATGTAATTAAATAATTTAGTTATTTAAGAGGACTATTTTTTATTGCCAAGATGTAAATATTTATAGTGAATCTACATAAGTTTCAATTCCTTGAATTACAAGAGGAAAACAGTGGATCTATAATATGATTTACTTCTATCCGGATTTGAAAAGATAAATTGTAAATGTTGTTTATCACCAATTCTTAATTGTCGTTATTAATTTCCGACTACAAATATTACAAATTACAAAGTTAATACAGTCGGATTGCGTTGGAACTCTTAGTGAGTGTTGCCTGTTCTCGCACTGTACATAAAATGTTAAAACTCTGATTATGACGATGACGTTGGGCTGCGGGACGGGTGGTGGGCGGCTGGGGAGAGGTGGTGCTGTTGGGACGGCTGTTGGGAATCGGGGATGAGCAACGGACAGCACAACAACAGAGAAGAGCGCTCTGCACACACAAAATAAAGCAGCAGAAGAAGAAGCAGCAGCAGCAGAGGCAGAAGAGGGAAAAAAGTTTCAAATGGAAATTTTGAATTAATGAACGAAACGAAACGAAATGAACTAAACTGGTTTCATTTGTGCTCTGAGCTCAGAGTTGTTTTTGCCTGCACCGTTCCATACACACTCTTCCTCTATCACTCGCCTGTCTCTCTCTCTCTTGCTTTTGCTTCTTCTCTTGTTATTGTTGCTGTTGTGCCGCTTTCTTGGCGGTCGTTTCTGTGCGTTTCTCATTTGAAAATATTTTCGCCCCGAACGAAAGAGGCTAATTAAGCCAAAGGAATTTCTCTGCAATTTTCAGCCAGCGGCAGCAGCAGCACCAGCAAACCACAACAACAACATCAGCAATTGAGTTTCGAAAACTTGTCGTCAGCTGAGTTTTGTAGTTGGCAAGAGGAAGAGCAGGAAGTGAATGAGAAGAACTCTCTTTTCTGCGGCGAACCGATCGCCAGCGAACTTCGATTTCGCCGTGAACTGATCTTTTTTTGTTCACGTTGGTTTTGTTTATTCGCTGCGACTTTGCTTGTGCCCGCTTTTCAAGGCAATCAGGTGCAATAGTTTCTCGCTTCGGTCGGCGGTTCCGAATGGCCGCTTTTGTGGCAAACAGCGCCGTTTGTTGCTGTTGTTCCTGCTGCGAAGCAATAACAAAACTCTGGCCAAAGCGGAAATGAATGGATCGGATCGTCCGATGACGATGACGATAGGTGCCGCGAGCAGGCGGGCGAACAAGTGCAGACATGTTTTCTTTAGTTTCAAATGCAGGACGTTTTCTAACAAAAGTCAGAGCTAGGGAATCTAACGAATTTAATATTAAATGTTGTTAGGGTTTCAATTTAGAAAAGTATTTCAGATGGCTTTGTCATGAAAAATGTTATTTCGAGATATAAAATATTCTACCTTTTTAATTCATATGTTGTTTTTTACTTAGTTATAAATTAGTAGATTTACGTATAGTGTTTCAAAACATCTTTTAATGTTTAGTTTTATGTAGATCTTAAATTTGTCGACTTGATATTACCATAGTATTAGAACGAAAGTTTTTACAAATTATATCTTCACTTCTTGGTTATTTTTTAGTTATGAGTTATAGTTTTCAAAAACTACTTTTGATTTAAAATAGTCTTGTATGCAGTAGAATATCTTAGAGTGAAACAACTTTTACTTAGTGGGAAGAATAGATTTATTTATAACTTTTAGCATTCTAAGACATCACAAAAGGGAAATAATTTATATAATAAAATACCTTAAAAATGTTCTTAATATTTTTACTTTGGCTTTCAATTGTAAAGGTTCCCTAAGTCGACTTGATTCCATATTTTCCCTCAGTGGTTCCCAGAAGGTTAGTTGTCTGCAGCTCGTTGTGGCATGTTATTGTTCCGCGAGTGCTTCCTGTTCGAATGCTTTCTTATCAGCTCGTCGACGTCCGATGCAATCGGTATCGGTCAGGGTCGTTGGTCCTGTTCCTGCCTCCTGCTCCTGTTGACAGATTGTATAATTGGCATGGAATTGATTCGATTACTGAGCGTCGCTCGCTCGGCTGCCTTTTATTTTCTTTTACTTTTATTTTAATTATTATGCGACTGCGTTGCATGGCGACAGGGACCCATATGAGCGGCTGCATGATGCAAGCAGTAATTAGGTAATGAATCCTTCAAGAAAAATCTGAATGGTATGAGAATAATTAAAATGTGCTGAAAGCCAAGGAATTATACAACCATTTAATAAGTTTGTGAGAGTGAGAAGCCCCTAAATGTAACTTTTCTCATCATTTGAGCCAAACTTTGAGTATCGGATAACTTAATTAATAAGTACAAATAGGCAAAGGTCAGTGGATAATCAAAGTTGTATCCTTTTTCCAGTTATTAAATTATGCTTCTAAGCAATAATAACCTTTTAAAAGGCGATTCAAGTAGTTAATACCATTATTATCGCTTTTTTTTATCAACTTATCAGCAAAAGGTTGCCAAATTTTGGCCAAGATAAGGACAGACCTACTTTCCATGAAGGTGTGGCAATAAATTATTAAACGCTTTGTCAAAGACTGCATTTATATGGGATAAAGTATAGCTTTAGTAATAGGCCTACATAATGCAATTTATAATTTTAATTAATTTCCTTATAAAACGTGTTTTTAAGTTATTTAATGGCTATTTCTGTTATAATTTAAGAAGCTAAACTTTACGTACATATCTTCATTTTTGTTTGAAAAATTGAGTGACTGAAGTTTGAGGTGCAGTTTTTAGTGTCAGGCTCCGAGCTTGACATTCGGTGCCCACTCCTGTTCCTATTATAGAAAAATAACTATAGAAGGAAGTATCCTAACTGTATCCTGATCCCAATATGGATAAATAAGTGTAGAAGGTAGTATCCTAACTGTATCCCGTTTCTAATATAAAAAAATAACTATAGAAGGAAGTATACTCAATTTTATAGAAATATTTCTATGGTTATAATTCGGAATAATCCGATAAATTATACCCCAAAATTGTTGGCTATAACTGCTGTTGACCAGGCTCGGAAGCTAACCAGGCAATTGAAGTCAAATATGCAACTGCGGATGCAAGACTATGCAAAGCAGCCACCTGTTTTTGCAACACGATCGCGCAGCTATTGTTGCCGCCGTAGATGTTGCAGGTGTATCCATGTTCGTATGCATGTAGATGTTGTTGGTGGCGGCACAAACGGTGTCCTCCTCCTGCGCCATTCAACCATTTATTTAGTAGCATTCAAAACTCGTCTAAATCTAAACCGAAGCAACATGTGTGTTGTTTTGCGAGTTGCGAGTGAGTGAGTGCCGCCGTGCCGGCAAAAAGCGGACACGTTTTGGGAATTCGACGGGGGCGCTGAGGCGGGGCGTGGTTTTGGTGGCACTCAGCCCGGGGGTGGCGCAGCCTCTGGGTCGTATGTGTGAATAGCGAATGTTGGCAAAATATTTGCACGACGCAGCCTCGCACACACACACAAAAGCTAACGGCAGGCGCAGCGCGTGTGGGCGGTTGCGCAACGCCGCTGCCGATGTCGACGGCGTCGCGTTGCGTTGCGTTGCGTCGCGTTGCTTGCATTGAACTCGGAAGTAGACGCAATAGAAACAGAGAATCAAATAAAACCAGTTGGCGACGCAAGGGGGCAGTGGCAGTGGCAGAGGCAGTGGCCGCATGCAGCAACAACATCATAACATATTCAAATCGCCGACCAACAAAGCAGCGACGCCGACAGCGCAGCATACGAAGCTTTTACTCTCACGTGAAAAGCGATTTTTTATCACTGCCGCAGCCGCCGCCGCCGCTGACGTCGCTGTTGTTTTGATTTATTTGCTGCTCTGCATCGCGTCACGAATTAAACTAAACAAGCGGCATGGAGCACGGAAAAACGGAACTCTCGACGCCACCGCTACTCAGGGAATGGGGAAATGGAACGGAATCAATGGAATCAGGGGTTCTTTTGTTCCACTTCTGCATTCCCAATGATGCAATTTATCGGTGATCGATCGTCAGTTGATTGAGGCAAGCATTTGTAAGAGAATAAGTATTCTAAAAAAAGGATTTATCAAAAAGAAAGATACAAAAATATATCCAGTCAGTATTACCTTTCTTTTTCGGTTTAGAAGACTAGATAAACGAATCAGAATGTCTCTCGAAAACTGATAGTGATCAGAAATCATAGTATTCAAAGCCCAATCGAGTTTTAGAAAACATGGAAAGATTATGAAGTCATAGAAATAAAGCTTGGGGTTTGCTTAGGTTTCTTCCATTTCTGCATTTTAAATGACACTCTGGAACAAGACGATCTCAGGATCAAGACAACCAATTGGGGAAATTATCATGAGAAATACGAATTTGTAAAGGTCAAAACAAAAAACTAAAGAATCTAATTTATAACTTTTCTTTTATTACCTTGAAACATGTAAATTTAAACAAAAAACCAATGAAATACCAATTCTGCCAGATCTTTATGTCTTCTGTGATCATATGGAACCATTTTCAAGATGATCAATCTTAAAATCTGATTTTTTAATCAATTTAAACAGGAATTTCCTTCTAAAGATATACTAAAAAAGTTTTTATACAACAATACCCTGGTACAGTCATCACTTCTCCATAAAAAAACCCTAAAAGACGACCCCGATAACAGTAAACCTGAGCTATCGATAGCCTTCCGACCAGTTGCATGTCCGTGTCGTCAGCTGGAACGGAACACGGGACTACCTTTGTACCCCGTTCGATTGGGAATAACAAAAAAAATATATATATATGTATAAAGCTCATTTCTCGCAAGTGAAGTAATGACATCAGCGGCAGGCAGAGCACAACCGGCAGAGACGGAAGCGGCGAAGAAGCCAGGATACGGCAAAATATGCGGCACGGCGCAAAATTCATTGGGGGACTTTGGTTTCGGTTGTAGGTTGCCGGTTGCCTGTTGTTGTAGCTGGGGGTTGTGGGGGGTTAGGGGTTGGTGGGGTTGGAGGTTTGGGGGATTGGCGATTGGGGTTTCTGTTTCGGTTTGGTGCCATTGCCATTCCATTCCCGAGCCAAGCCAAGCGCGCCCCGGCCAAACTTGAAAACAATCAGTCAGCGCTGGTCCGCAGCCTGCGACGGACTGTTGCTGTTACGGTTCCTGTTCCTGCGCTGCTGTCGCCGCTGACCTTCGAAAATCTGGCAAATTAGAATTTGGCGCGCTGCTTGCCGCTTGTTTTTGTTTTTTTTTTTTTGGGCCAAATAAGAGAGATAAGCGAGCGAATAGCGAAGCAACAAAAATAATAATGTTTCAAGGCGAAATTCGCACAGCAGCAGCAGCCGCAGCAGCAGCAATCTTGGCGGTATAAAATAGCACAGAGCAAAAGCAACAAACAGAGCCAACAGCAACGGCCGAAGCGACAGCTACAGCGGTACGGGTACGGGTACGAGCCATGAGCTCGAAAGCAAAAAAGTACCTGGCAGATACAGATACGATGGCGACGGCGACGGCGAGTGTGCGAAGCGAACCAGTCAGCCAACATCTGAGATACAGATACGACGAGCGCGCAGCGCTGAAATAAACAAAAATGTTTCCAACAAAGCACCAGGCAGGCAGGCAGGCAGGCGAAAGAGAATGGGAGAGGAGAGGGAGAGGGAGAGGAGAGAGCAGCAGGCAGCGCAGGCACTCGGGTTCAGTTTTAGTCTTCGCCGCATACCACACACACATACATATACTTATATCTCTATATGCAGCGTGTGGAAATGTACCTTTATATAAACGAAACGAAACGAAAACGAACGATGCGATACGATTCGAAACGAAACGAAGCGAAATCCCAACTGACAAGCGCACACGGACACACAGATACTCGCACGTCGAGAGATACTCTCGCTCGGTGGTATTGGTGTAGACTGTTAGTCAGCATTTGTCCGGCACAGCGTTGCCATATGTCAGCAATCGAGTCATCAGAGGGGGATTACTAATCTGACTAATATGGGAATGTTAACCGAGCTGATCTTGAGGTTTTACTTTTGTGTCCTTGAATAGGATTAAAAAAATATTATGAAATAATATTTTTGCCATATATATTATTTTTATATATTATATATATATATACATACATATATATATATATATATTATATAAATATTATATATTATATTTATTTGAACTTGTTAGATATTGATGATGTTATATTATACTATATGTTATAAATGTTATATTATTCTTTTCCTCAATATTAAGATTAGTTTAACTACATTTTGCATTACAAAAAATTTGTTACATATGTACATATCTGACATTATGTACACTTTCGCGCTGGAGATAATAAAGTTAAAGCGTTATTTACGTTTTTAACTGATAAATAAAAAGCTGGTATATTTTTGGACTTTAAAATTATTAAAATATATAGGTTTAAGAAAATTGTATTCTTTTTTATAAGTAAAACGACACTGTTCAATCAACAATTCAATATTAAATATTAAATATCAAAGATCAATGCCTCGAATACGTATTTATAGAATCTATGATTTTAAAATTAATATAAAATAAGATACTGATCACAAAAATATTATAACATACCAATTAATGGACATTCTATATTATTGCTTTATATTATAAAATAAAAATTAAATATATAACAACTGAATATTAAAATTTCTAGTCAGGAATATTATGCTATTTATTTATTACTTTAAGCCATAATACTATATATAGCATTGATATATTTTTATTCCGTGTTTAAACTCTTACTCTTAAACCCTTATCCATAAAATCCATATAATTTTCAAAAACCCACTGAAGACTATTCCAAAATAGCAGTAAAAGTCCAATACAACTCTTAAATCTCGCTCGGCACTCTGGCAACACCGCGACGGTTGGTTGGCTGCTTGGGTATCTTTTGAATACCCGCTCCCACAATCGAACCGATCCAAACCGGCGGGCTAAGGCGCCTGCCTGGTTTTTGGTTTGGTTTGCTTTTCGTTTGCACAACGTTTCGCTTCGTAGTTCGTTATTTCGTTGTTGGGATTTCTGCCTTGCCATCCGTTGGCTGCGGCTGAAAACTCGCAACTGGCAACGCTGACTCGCCTCGACACACAGCTGGCAATGCCACTGGTATTGTGTGTGCTCGCTCGCTCTCTATCTCACCCGTCCGCTCTCTCAGCCCCGCTGTGTGTGTTGTTTGCCCAGAAACTCGTTCAGTTTCAATGCTTTTTACATAAGTGCGCGTCGCGAGAGCGGGTTAGCAATATATATGGCTCTCGCTCTTGCCCTCGCTGCGGGCCCGTGCTACGTACAGGGGTGCATTTACTCGCACGGCAGTGAGTGAACGAGTGTGTGTGTGTGTGTGTGTGCGAGCGACTGTGTGGCGTTTCGTTTGTGCCAGCCTGCGCTGCCTGGCTGCTTCTTGAGCGCCGAGCGTTTTATTTGTGATTTTAACACGGCGTAGCGAGGTCCACGTCGCTAGATCGCTCCGTCAGCTCCAATTCGAAAACGACGTAAACGCCAGCGCGCGTAATTCAAAGTTATCAAAATTCCAGTTGCCCCGTTCACTCGTTCTCGTTCCCGGAAAAGTGCTGAGTGCGAAAAATACCCAATTCAAATATAACACAACAAAAAAATAAATAAATATATTAAATCTGGCTTAGTACCAGAAAGTGAACACAAAAAAAAAAAACAGATATAGCAGTGCCAGTATGTCATACCAGTGCTGTGATGCCGCTTTGGGCCGCTCCTATGCCTGCTCGTCCCGCTTCCCTTCGGGACACCTGCTGGCCGCCCTCTGATCCGCCCGCACCCAGTGACTTGACTGACTCACAGGGATCTCCATCCTGATATAATCGAGATCCTGAACACACAAGAAACTCCAAAGCGAAACATTTTTTTTTCGTTCATCCATATCTTTTTTTTTGGATACACTAAAACGTTGTGAAACTGAGAACGGCCCAGCCGAAAATGTGCACTGAGGTGAGTCTCGAAAGTCCTCTATAAGGAGGGATATCTATAGTTGTAGAGGGTTTGGAATATCTATAGTTATAGTAAGGAAATTATGGGATTTTGTAGTGTAGAAGAAAAGGTCTGAAACGGTCTGGAAACCTAACTATAGGTTATATTCGGACTTGGGTTGAATCTTTCATTTGAGAGTTTTGTTTAAGTTAAGTTTGATGAAAGAAACCCTAAGTAATTAAGTGAGTAAAGAGTTTTTAATGGTTATACATAAGGTATTTTAGAGTATCATATAGTATCATATAGTAACAATTTATAGGGTCATCTTGCAAGAGGATTATGTAGAAGAAACTGCTCCAGAAGTCTAGATAATTTTCTTAAAGATGTGTATAAGGTTAAGGTTCTTCAACCTTAGGAAGTTAGTATTAGGTTCGATCTAGGGTTAGATCTAAGATTTTAAAGTATTTATGTCCCTTTTTTTTTTGTTAAGCAAAGGCTAACAAAGATTCTTAGTTCTTCTATATAAAATATATATATTTTTAAAACACAAATCAAAATAATTCGCATTCGATGAGACTTTAAGATTAACTTCGAAGTAATCGCAATACCAAGAATCGTCTTATCAGCGACTTGAACTTAGGGCGAGTTCAGTTCAACGCAAGTCTTTTGATAAGGCGGCTTTTGGGGGGTTTTGGGGTTGTGCCAATTGGTGAATCACTCAGGTGGCATGCCCCGCACCTGCAGCAGCATCTTTGCGAAATGCGCGTAGCCTCAACATGTGGTTTGTGCCACAGCTTATTGGCAAAATGCGTGGGCGCCTTTGTGGGGGGGATGGGGGTGGTTGCCATGACATGCAAACTTAGAGGCGGAGTTGGGAAGGTTAGCCAACAACAATGGCAACAAAGGTGCTTGGCAGGAGCAAAGGCAAAAGGGAACAACAATAACAACAACAATCGCTGGCTGCTGCTGCCATTCAGAGCAATGTAAACAATGCAAAAGTTGCACGTGCAGCCAGCAGGCTGCTGGCCAGTGCCCCCGTGTTAACCACCTCCTTACACCGTCCCCAAAAGAGCACATAGAGAAATGCAATGTGATTAGAAGTAACATTTATTAACAGTTCAATTATGCTTCAGTTTATTGTACTTACTTACTTAGTTATAGCTTAAATAATTCATTCAAAAATGCTTGTAGTTAATATATTAACTCTTATTTAGTACAAACCCCTGATTGATTTTCCAGTGCATAAAATAACGGTCTAGGCTAGCTACCTTTCTCGCTCGCTCTATGTGACCGAGGCGAGAGCATCATGCAGCGCCATCTATTGGCACACATTCGCACAATATGCTAAATAGCCGCAGCCTGCGTCGTAGTCGCTGTCGCGTCGCTGTCGCCGGCTAAGCCGCTGCGCTGCGTCTAATGCAACGCAACAATTGGACAGCCGCAGCAGCAGCAGTGGCGACGGCAGACAGCTGACTTTTGGGGCCGTTTAATTAATTACATGCAAAACGCTCTTTTTTTTTTGGCTCTCCCTCATGCTCGTTAGCTCGCTCGCTTGCTTCGCTCTCTTTGGTCACCCGCCGCCGACCCACGGCCGCTCTTCCCTTGTCGACATCTTGCGCCCCCGCAGAAAAACAGCAACAAACTTTTTGGCGTCGCCGTCAACGTCAGCGTCACTGCTTCACTGCTCTGTTTACGTTTTCTCTTTCGTTGGCGGCAGCGCGGAGCAGTTTGTATTAATTTCTTAGTTCTTCCGACAGTAAAGAAAAGTTTTACAATGCGTTCAGGTCATGGGGAATTCGTCAGGCAGTTTGTTCGGGAGTTCAGAAACCCTAAAAATATGTAGAACTGTGGAAGATACTCCATTTTCTATTAGAGTTATTATATTATATCGATTATGGGTGTGGAATAAGGGTTTAATAGCTGAAAAAATATAATCAATATTTAATATGGCTATAAAAGTGTCTATTTGTATAGAAAACTTTATATATTTTAAGGTAAATGCTTTATTAAACTCTTTATTTATATTCCTGAAGAATCGGTTAACAATGTAACTTGAATTTTAGGTTAGGAATATTATAAACCACATTTATAAGATATCGTTAAGTGGGTATCAAACTTAGGACTTAATATAAGTTTCTTCTTAAGTGTAAGAAGTTCTTTAGATGATTATTAACAGAGTTGTGTAGTTTCTGTGAGAGGATTTTGTATTAGATTTTTAAAAACTATATTTTGAAACCATTTTTGCTGTATTCAAGTTATAGTGAGAGTTAATCTTAAACAGCTCACCAGAAACTTAACCTTAGAGCTAAGAAAACCATCTTTCACTTCCTTAGTTACCTTTATTTTGGTAGTTTATATAAAGTAAACTATAACTTAAACTTAATTGACTTAAATTGATATATTTACATATACTCTTAACCCACCTAACTCTCAATACTTACCCTGAAGTGCCACATATTTGACTTGACATCTGTAAAGATATATTTCCTAGAGTTTGCAGAGGAAGTGGTATTATGAAACCCACTTATAACCTTTCTCTGGTTTAATAATACATTTTTACCTTGCCAACTATTGTTTACCTTTTGCCACAAAAGAGCATTTGCAATTCGTTACAGCCTTTGGAGAGTCTTTGTGCGCCTTATCTTTATATTCCTTTCTTGTTCTGCCTTTTTAATTGTTCTTTATGGTTATGTGTCGCTACTGTTGTTGTTGTTTTCGTTCCTCTTCGTTGTGGGGTTTTTGTTTTTGTTTTTTTTTTGCTTTTTGGGGTGGTGCAAATTCCGGCACGAGACTTAATTCACTTAATTGAGCAGGCAGAGGCAGCGACAGAGACGCCAGCAGTGGCAGTGGCGAAGGCAGAGGAGCTGGCCGCGTGCCCTGGCAAATAATAGTTTGAAGTTGGCGCCGGACCCGGCATGGCACGGATATATACATACGTATATGTACGTAACCAGAGCCTGCCTTTTGGTGATTTCACTTTCAGATACATTAACACAAGTGCGCTGAAATGCGCGCGCCTTTTGAGTTATTGGTAGCAGCGGCGTCGCAGCGCAGCCTCCTTCGCTGCCCATTTTCCTTGGCTCTTCGATTTTATGAATGAAAATCGCGACTTGGTTGGTTTGGTTTTGGTTACGCTTTGCTTGCAACCAGCAGCAGGCAGCAGGCAGCAGGCCGCCTCTGTTATTTGCATGTGTGCGGATGTGAGGCGAAGGATACGTACGCACACACACACACACATGGATATGCGTCTGCTCTTGCCATAAAATAAATGCCTTTAGGGGGCAGGAACCCCGCCTGTGTGCCTGTGTGTGTGTGTGTGCTCCATTAATACCATTATCCTTGGGTTGCTGGTGGCTTCGCTTAATTTGCCCTCGCATCTTCTCTGTCCTCGGTTTCTCGGTCTTAACTTGTTGCCGGCTCTCCTTGGGTCAAGTGCAACACGAAAACGCAAATTGCTCAATGAAGAATGTATAATCAAATAAAAAAAAGAGGAGAGGGGAAGAAGAGGCCCTTTATTTTGTCTGTCTTCTAAAAACGTAAACAAAAGGTTGAGCACACAGAGTGGTATTGGTGGCAACCACGGCGAATGAGCAATTTGCTTACCAGTCACGACTTTTCTCCCACAAGAATTCCACCTTTCAGGGCTGTAGAAGAAGAGATAAAGATGCAAAGGGAACTTGTATCATTGATAATTTGCAATAATTCAGGGACTTCTATTGTATCTTCTCCTAAATCCAGCTATCTTTCACTCTTAATAACTTAAAACACTCTGGAAATAAAGAAATCTTGTAATGTTAAGCTAAGATACATTTCCATCTTGCTACAATTATTAGCTATAGCGCAATAATAGTTCAAATCCTTTAAAACTGCTGTGTCTAGTTCCTTATATTGTATCTTCTACTAAATCCAGCTGTCTTACACTCTTAACAACTTAGAATGGAAGAATTTCTTGAAGTTTTAGCTAAGATACATTTCCATCTTGCTACAATTATTAGCTATAGCGTAATAATAGTTCAAGGCCTCTAAAAATGCTGTGTCATAAGCACATTTTCCATATCTATCGAGTAGTAGTCAATCCCCCCATCAATTACTATACAAACTGTGCTGTATTAGCCACTATAAAATCCAGGCCCCCTTGTTAATGACACATTCGATTGGCAACCAGAGGGTTAAGTTCCAGAGCCCAAGATAAGAGGTGTGTATCGTAAGAGTTTTTAGGGTGGGAGGGTTCAATAAACCTCAAAGTTGGCTAGTTTCGGGGGATTTCAAGAACTCTCGTTGCTTATCGCCTGATGACACTGCAGGTTTGTGCCAAACAAACAGCTGTTTTGACCACAACAGAGAGCGGCGTCCAGTCGCCGTTGTTGGCCATATTGTTGTATCTGCGATTGAAAGATTTGCTCACGCTCACTCTCGCACTGCAGCTTATATGGCAATGAGCGCGCGGTCTTGACTTGGCTTAATGTATGCCCACATGTAGTACACACAAAGACGGCGGCGGCGGCGGCGAGTTGCAGCACGAAATCTTATCAATGAATGCGCATCACTTGCACTTGTTTGCACCACCTAAGGGGGCATGGCCATGGCATGGTGGGATGCGGATAGCTATGGCTATGGGTTCGGGGAATTACCGGCTGGCGACGACGTAAATGGTTCGACCGATGACGATGACGATGACGGAGGCAACGGATGATGATGGTGATGATGATGATGACGTGACTCACAGACGCTCCATAAGCCAACAACTACATCTAGACCGATGCACTCGAACTGGACGCACTGTGTGGCACACGCACACCATTAGCATTATTAAATCGCCAGCCGCAAATTTGCGGTTGCGTCACCTACTTAACACGCGGACGGAGCCATGGACATGGACATGGACACAGACATGGACCATGGCCAGCAGCTGGCCGAGAAGGTGGGCAGAGAGTGGTTAAGGCCACGAGGACGAGCACGAGGACAAAAGAGAGAGAATGGCATCCGTGAGTTTGCTTAAGGATAACAGCACCAACAAGAGCGCCAGCGAAAATTTCCATTAAGCCAAATTAAAGTTATCGTGAGCAGAGCAGCGGCAGAGTCGCTGTGGCAGCTACGCAGGCAGCGGTACCATCAGGTTTCCTCCCAACTTACCACCCACTCCGAGACACTGCAAAAAAAAAAACAGTATGCCATTAATAATGGCTAGAAATTAGATTGAATATTGTTGAGGGAAAATAGATCATAGTAGGTTGTATAAAACCAGTCTATCCTGGTGTGCCTCCCCATCTGAATCAAATAACACTTTTCAATTACTTTCGGAACCTATAGTTCCTATCATATATTTGTGATATAAAAATATATTCCAATCCTGCTTATTGGTGAGTTTTTAAATCTTCAAAAACCTTCTTTTACATAATTTTAACATAAATACATTATTTTTCGTATATGCACTCATATATGCACTGTATCAAAAAACACCTTCGATTTACTTTCGGAACCTTTAGTTCCTATCATATTATATTTGTGGTGTCAATATATTCCAATTCTGCTTTTTGGTGAGTTTTCCAATCTTCAAATCTCTTAAGAAACCCTTCTTTTACACCATTTACCGTATATAACATTATTTTCCTCGATGCACTGTTGTTCTTCGTCCTGCCCTCTCTTGCCTGTCCAATTTTCCATTTTCATTTCTCTCATTGCTGTTCTCTCTGACAACAACCGCCCAAACCACCCACCCACACAACAACAATAGCAAGAAACACCAACAAAAGTGGGGGTTGGGTAGGAAAGCATGCTTTCTCTCTCCCTCCCCGTATTACTCAGCCCTCGGAGTGGTGGTGTACGTGCAATTGGAAAAGTGGTTTTCATACTAGTGGATGTGGATGTCCCAAAACCACCACCACCACCATCAGAGTCGACAGCACACAGCAGCAGCACCACCAGAGTACCATCAGCAGTAACACCAACACCATACCATGCCATCATATCAATCCACCGATCCACCCATATAACCCAGCAAGACCGTATTCCTCCTCGTCGTCCTGTTCGGTAGGCTTTATTATGCCAGGACTTCGGGGGGATGTATAAGGTGGGTGGCATGGCATGGCATTTCACCCAATTTCATTATATTTGCCAACGTTTTTAGCTTTTATACGTCACACGGCATATCTCACCACACCCAGGACGAGGAGGAGGAATATCCATTCACAGTGGGTGGTGGTGGTGGTGGTTCGGTTGCCTTCTCTTTGTTTTTTTGTATAAGAGGGGATATCGGAGTGTGGAGGGTTCGGGGGTCGTACGATAGAGAAAAGCCGGCTCGACTTTACTGCGCAGGGTCGCCAACTCGACTCGACTCGATGAGCGATAGAGAGAGGGGTGAGCGGAAGGGTGGAGGATGGTCGGGTGGGTGGTTGGGTTGGTGGTATATGGTCTGTAGGTGGTTTTCGGCTGCCAGTGCTGCCAACCCATTATTATAAGGAATATAATATTATAATAATGTCAGGCATAAAGTGCCAAAGAGAGACAGAGAAAAAGCAGAGCGAGCGAGATAGGAAGCGTAGGATTGAGGAGTGGAAGAGGAAGCACCACCCCAACCCCGTGGGCGCTGATGGAGCTTACACACACACACACACCCACACAAATGGCCCGTGTATATGTACAAAATAAGGTTATTTTATAAACAGTTCAGGGTGTTATAAGGGGGGAAACGGGGCTGCCATCGGAGGGTTGTCAGTGCTGTAGAGTGTGTGTGTGTGTGGGCAGAGCCGGAATATAGGAGAGGAGTACGGGTGGGGAGTACGGACAGTTCGGGAGTCGGCGTCATAGTCACGGCTGGGCGCTCGTGGGCGGACATGGGTTAAAGCGACAAGCAGTCCTTAAAGAGGAGCATTAACCATGGAACCGTTAAAGAAAGGACACGCAGATTGTGGGTATCGCGATTTAGCTAACTTTTCTAGATCAATTGAGATGTTACCTTGAGTTTCAGTAGCAAAGAATGGGGTATAAACCCCATGATTTATTAAAGAAGATCGGAACTAGAAGTCTTTTTAAAGGAGTAAGGGAATTTTAAAGTATTCTAGATTCTCGAGATCATATAAGAAATAATATATTAATTGATTTTCATGGATAAATAGATAAAACGTAATCCAAGGAAGTAAATTCGATCGTTTCTTTACAAAAGATCAAACGATCAACATTCTATACGTGCTTGAGGAACTTACAAATCATAAAAACTCTTAAATATTACTTAAAAGGGTTATAAATATGACTTACAACTACTTTACTATTAGTACCTAGAAAAATTCTCTAAATCAGGCATGGGCAGCAAATAGAACGAAAAGAGCACTGCGCAGCGATTCCAAGAAAAAGAAAGAGATTTTGTTGTTACTTTTCCTAATGGATCGCCGACCTGCTCCGCAAATTTATATCGAAAAGAGTAGCGGGAGCTGAAAGAGCCACTACGTGCCCATCAAGGCTTTAGATTGACTATAAAATTCCGTTGGCATTCCGCTCGACTACGAAACACTCTTCTTTTTTCTAGTTTCGATTGCCTTTGGCAGCGTACAATGGGCCTTTGGAAAATGCCAGAGGCCAACCTTGGTCCGATCCGTTCGCTTTGTGTTGCGCGAATCCATGTCCAAATCCGAAATCCGATTCAAACTACGTGAATTTGCGCGCGCTCCGCTGCAGCCGTTGTCCAACATCATCCAACGAGTCTCCGTCTCCAACATCCGTTATATCCCACCACGCCAGCAAAAGCGGCAACCTTCGCTAAATCGAGCATGCGAGGCCGAGCGCCGTACTTACCACTCACCACACTACGCCGCTAAAAACAGAGCTCGATGTTTGGCTGGGGGTGGTTGGGGGGGCTTGCTGGGATTCATCGTCTCCTTTGAGATTTTCGTATTTTTGCCATTCTAAGCGAAACGCACTAGAAAAGCGGTCGCTGTTCGCATCATCTTCTTATTTCCCCCCTTCCCCATCTCCATCCTACAACTCTTCTTCTTTAGCTCTTCGAGTGTTTTCGAAACGCAAAAAGGAAACAAAAATATTTTCAACAAAAATCGGAACGCAACACTGCCAAGTCAGTCGTCGGTGCTGTCGTTGTTGCTGTTGTTGCCGCCATCATTTATTTTTCGTCGTTTCTTTTTTTTTTTTCTGCTACGTACAAAATTAAACTCGAGTCTCGGAACGAACGAACGAACGTTCGCTTGGAACGGCAAAAGTTGCGATATCAACAGCACAGGCAGCAACGGCAGCAGCAGCAACAACAACCACAGCGGCGACAGCGATGGCAGCTCTTACCCTGTACACAGTGTACATGCACGAACAACCGAACAAACGAACGAAACGATTTTAATACATGAAATTTTACTGTGCAGTATACACACACAGGCGCACACAAACACATACATACATACAGCACTGGTTCCATCATCATTATTTACCAGCCTTTGCTTTGTTGTTTTACCCTCGCTCGCTCGCTCACTCTCTTTGCCAGCCGCCTGCCTGCCAGCTCTCCCTCCTTCCATCGCCCTCACCCGTCGCAGCGGCCCACTCTTTATTTTTAACTGTGCGACTGTACTTCGTGTCGGTCGTTCGGCTCTGCTCTCGCCTCGTCGGCTTTGCGCATTGCCGTTCGCTGTTCGTTCGCTTCGTTCGCATCATCATCGTTGTTGTATTTTTATATGGCATTCTCGCACATACATACATGCATACATATATGCGTTCGTTCGTACGTCTGTCTGTATGTAGGCAGTGAGTCGAGTCAGCAACATTGGATGTGGATGTGGAAACTGTGTGTGGAGTGGAGTCTTTGTTGGTTGGGGCTGTGTATATTTCGGTATGTAGCCAGGGCGCATACATATACATACATATATATACAGATATACATATACATATATATATACCGACAGTTTTTTCCATAGTATTTTTTTTGTAATTTTGTGTTTACCAAGCGGCTTGGTGAACGTTCGTACGTACGCCTTGATAGCTGTTGTTGTTTCCTACACTGCGCGATGTGCAATTTGCGCAGTGTGCTGTCGCTCTGTCAATTGTTAACGGCGATTGTTGTTGCTGCCGTTGCTTGTGCAGCCCTGGTTCCGATTCGGAGCCAGCGATTAGCGCACTTGACGCAACGACGCCCTGGCTTTCGCCTCGTCTCCTCTCTGTTCGCTCACCTCCTCGCCCCGTTCTCTCTTGTCTTATCAGCTGGGCTCGTGATAAGAGCCCAGCCAGCCGCACGGCAGAAAATTTCGCATGCGAAAGCCCATCAACGTCGTTGATGATCATCGCTTATCTGTCAGTCGGCGTCTGTCAGCTGGGGCGCGGTAAGTGGAACAGTTAGTTCCGGGAAACGATCAAGGGGATCCCCAATACCATCCGTAAGGAACAGAAGGTTATTATGAAACCGAAAGATAGGTGGACAGTGTCCAGTTTTGAAGATTGCTGAGATTATAGAGTAGAAGGAGAAGTATGATATGATAGCAACTGATACGATATGATGTTCGGAACAGAATTGAATAGAAACTTGGGATTCTCGTTATATAACATCGTTATATATAAGATATAAGAATTAACCTGTATGTTATGTGGAAGGCTAGATTGAAGGAGTTTTGAAAGTTTTTAAAAATGCTTGGCGATTATTAGAATTAAATAGTTTCTCTTTTCTTGGTAAGAGCTGATATAATGCATTCGATACTTACTTTTGAGATAATTCTGGATATCTTAAATGGTACTAGAAACATCTTATTAATTCAGGTATAATTTCATATAAAGATGATATGAGGGTAATATCAGAAAATTTGTTGAAGTATGTTTAATGTAAAATACTTATAGATATTATTGGAATACAGAAAACTAAAGAAAGTTTTAAAAAGAATTTATTACATAGATATACAAAGATAAATAATAGCTAAGTGCTTTGAATTTGTAAGAGGTGGGATAAGCCCTCAAAAGTCTTAGAAGTCCTTTGCCGAACTAGAGTTTTTAGAGTTAAACCTGGAGACTATAACTCTTCTAAAAATGCTTTCGTACTTGGTTATCTCTTACTCCACGCCAGACCGCTCTCTTCAGACAATTTCCCAGGGTAACCCAACATTATTTTTGAAGTTCGAGTTTGCCAGCCCAGTTGTTGGACTCATAGACAGTCCGCCATTCCGGCGAATTCTTATTAGCTAGGCTATCAATCGACCAACAGGTTGATTTCCACGCAATTGCATTCCCATTCCGAGTTTTCCCCCCCTGCCACTTAGTAAAGCGGTTCAATCACAGACGAATTCGTCCTTAGCGTCCCGACGCTCGCAATGACATATTGATGGATCGGCAGGGATGGTCAGGTAGCAAGGGATTGGCTGCCAGAGTGGTAGGGAAGCCAAAATCGAACCCGAATACCGGAGCCCTCGAAACCGAACGCACTGGCGTGCCTAATGCGATGCATCCTTTTTGAGGATTACGGTCGACCTTAGGTAGAGACGGACTAACAAAGCAATGGGATGGATTTTGTTTTTGGGAAAGGAAAGGTATTGGGATTTGTAGACCCTCTACGGAACGACGACTCACGTTTCACGAGATGATGCCGTGCAGTCGAATAACACAGCTGATTTGCCTTGTTCTTTTTTTTTTGGCAAAGGTGGAGACGGCGAAGGAGTCGCGGTTCATTGACCAAAAGTCACCATTCTTAACCGGGAGTTTCCCCCAACTCGAGCATGTGTGTAATGTATGCTGTCAGCTGTTTTCCCCCATTCACACACACACATACACACACGTACGCAAAGTGGGGAGTGCGAGAGATGCTCCATCCGTGCCTTGCAAATTTTCAATGTCACCAATTGCGTCGCGTCGTCGCTGCTTATAAATCTTCGACGTGAGGCACGAAAAGCGGCAAACAAGCAGAGGCGGCAGGCGGCAAAAAAAGCGAAAAAAAAAAACAGAAACAGCAAAGCGGCGCACATTGAAAATTGCTCTAATTCGCCAAAAACAGCTGATTTGGTCGACGACGCCGTGGCTTCCTGCTCTGCTGCCAATCGACGGTCCCCCCAAAACGACACGGGGACTCGGACTCGAACCTCGGGAATCGGACGCGGATGCGGACTCGAACTCTGAATCGGAATCGGGGGTTTTGTGTCTGTCAGTCGTGCGGCGAACTCCGTGGTGCGGCAACATGAAATGGCCGACGCTTAATATGCGCACATCAAAAAAAGCCCCAGCCTTGGCGTCGTACCATAACACCATCACCACCACCACCCATATTCTCCTTCAGTTCGAGCCAAATATCTCACAAAATTAGCCTTGTTTATAGCAAAACACTCTCAAGTATCCTTAGCGGGAAGTTCTTTTATATATCTGAACTTTTTGATCTAATAAGCTAAGCTATATAACCATAACTTGGTTATTATTGGTATCTTGTATTGGGAAACAGTCACAAAACTAAAAACAACCTGAATGATAAGCTGAAAGATTCAGAAACTGAACTAGAGAAATGTACTTCAAAGATAACTTTATAATAACTTGAAAATGATATTTATAATATGATATTATATACAGATTCCATCTCCTTATAACTTATTATATTAGTATCATTCAATAATAATTATTACTTTAATAATACAGTTATTGGAACATCAATATTACTCTAAGATATATCAAAAACTAAAGATTCCCTCTCAGTGGCTGGTCTTAAGAATCTAAAATTCTATGGTGGCGGGAAGACCCGCTTTCATACATTTTCTTTCTTAATTCCCACAACAACATCATCATGTGCCGCTATAAGAAAAATATGTGTGTGCAGCCATCGCTCTGTTATTGTTGTGGGTGTTTTTCGGCGTTCCAAGTTTTCACCATTGAGGGGGAGGGAAAATAACTGAGCCAGCATGGGAAACACCGAGAGACAAGCCACCATATCGGCGTCGTCATCTCGACCGCTTCCCAGCTAAAGAGAGCTGCAGGAAGAAAGACTGAACGGGTGCGTCTTCTTCGTCTTCGTCTTCAATTCAATTCATTTTTATTATGATGAGCGAACCGCTGTCTTCTGTGCTTCTTCGTTGAACTCCGGCTTGGCTGGCTTGTACATTTTTTCTTTCTTTCTTATTTTTTTTTTTTATTATGCCCCGTCGTCTTCTGAGCTCGGCGCGCTCTTTTTTATGTTTCCAAAGTTTCTTCTTCCTCTTTGGCTCGTACACCTAAATTGCTTTGGCGGCGGAGATCGCGGCTAAAACTCAAACCCAGCTCGAAAACCGAAACTCGGCTTTTTGCTTCTACTTGTATTTTTTTCTTGTATTTTTTTGTTGTTGTCTTTTTCGTTCGTCTTGACGTCTTTTCTGTGTGCGGCTCGAGCTCGGGTCTCGGGCCCGTTTCGCTGGTATCGCACGTCAAGCGCCCCGGCCGAAGAATTCAAAGTGGGGCCCCCAAGACCCGCGAGACTCGAGGCCCGAGACTTAAAACTCGAGACTCGAGACCAGACCTGAGCAGAGCGTACCCGATCCGACCAGAGTGGATCGGAGCCACACAGTCAGAGGCAGAGTCAGAGCCAGAGCCAGAGCCAAAGCCCACGGCCCAGAGTTATAGCCAGAGTCAGACACTGGAGGGAGCGACAACGACAACGACATCGTCGACCGACTTAAATGCTTGGAAGTCAGCTCTTAAGCGAGCACAGTGGAGCGGAAAGGGAGTTTACTGTAGTCAAAAATTTGGGAAGTACATGGATAAATCCATGAGGTTATATCTTAAAGTTAAATGCTATTAAAAAAAAGTAGTTTATTGTCCTTTGAATATATATATTGTTATATATATATTTTAAAGAATGAATTAACCAACAAGAACTTCATAAATCTATTCCTATTATCACTAATAGCATCATATAACTAAGATCTTTTCAAATTATGTACTTTGTTTCAGAAAAAGATTTTTATATTATTAATGCCAACTATTTCCGAAACTTTAATGCTGAAATCTTTTCAAATTATGAAAGAAAGCAGCATTCATTCCAATATACATATGAAATATTTGTATTGCACTAAGAACTAAGAGATATAATATAAATATGGGTTTTTACTGGAATACATGACGTGTATGTCATCATATAGATACCATTATATGGCTACATATTAAAAGTATCAATAGAATTGTAGGAATTAATAGTTTTTGTATTATTTTAACTAATTTGAGAATCTAAAAACGTTTAAATTAAATATTTCAAATCGAAATATACTTAATATTTTAGCATATCTTTAAAGATAATATAAATATTAATATTTCGCCTTGATTTATAAATAAAAGCTGCACTTAAAGTGACGTTTTCGACCACAGTCCCTCCACAGCGGACGACGACGTTTCGTTTTGTTGCCGTTGTCGTCCCGGGCTATGGCTCTGGCTCTGGCTCTGGCTGTTGGCTCTTGGCTCTGGCTTTCGGGCAAACATTTCGTGTTGCTGTTGTTGCCACTGACGATGACTGGCTCCGGCTCTCAGGTTGGCTTGCTTTCTGCTGGCTCGGTGGCTCGGTGGCTCGCTGGCTGGCTGGCTGACTGGCTGACTGGCTGGCTGACTGGCTCCGGCTGCTTGGTTGGCTCATAACCTGAAACTTGAATATTGTGGAATTTGAAGGTAGCGACGACGATGTTGCTGTTGTTACTGCAGCAGCAGCAGCAGCGGCAGCAACTGCAGCAACGCTGCGTGCGAGCTTTAGACTCGGCCCGTCAATTTGGAGCCAGTCCCCAGGTCCCGCTCACCGCACACCGCTCGCCCTGTCACAGTCGCCAAACCTCCGACTGCTTTTCAGTCCGCAGCTGAAACGAGTTGCTGGCGAAGCGTAAAATGCTGCTGCTGTTGCTGCTGCTGCTGTTGCTCTTAGATGTTGCTCGTTGCTGGTGGGTAAAAAGCAACGAACGCTTGACGGGGCGACTGGCTTTTGTGGTGCCTGCCGCCTGGTTGCCGCTTCGAATTGGCCAGAGTGATGTTGGTGTGGCAATAAAATTCAACTTCCAGCAACATCAAGCTGGCGAACGCAGCTCGAAAAATCATCATCATCAAACCGTACCAAGATGAGATGGCCAGGCATTGTATAAATGCTGCTGCTGCTGCTGCTGCTGCGGCTTATAATGATGGCCAACAACAGCGAGCATTTCTCCATTCGAACGAAAATTAGCGTAGAAAGTTTTCTTTTTTGTTTTGTTTTCGAGTTTTTATTTTGGTTTTCCCGTGCGATTTGATTTGAGCGAGCTTTTTGGCTTGCTGATTGGTTTTTGGCGCAGCTTTTAAGCGAGCGAGCGCACACACGGCGTATGCGCAACGGCTTCGGCCGCATTACACATACGACCAGTTGTCGCCCGGGAGAACAATGAGCAAACCCCACTTCCCCCCCGGGCCCAACCCAATGATAAGAATGACTCAGCCGGGGTATGGGTATGGGTATGACTATGGCTTTGGGCATGGACATGGAGCAACCAAGCGATAATTCCGAGAAGGGAAACAACTTTCGTTTCGGGGGATTCTCGCTGTGACGACCAAAAAGACGTCCGTCGTCGTTCGTTCCGTTCCCAAAAGGGCGAGAATCCATACGGCCAGCATGTCTAGACTCGCTCCAGCCCCTATACCAAAAATAACACCGAAAATACAGCTGCAGACGCGCGAACCAAAAACGAGGGATGAAATGCGATGATGAGACATGCTACAGAGTCAGAGGCAAAGGCAAAGGCAAAGGCAAAGGCAGTGTGGCAGAGGCAGAGGCAGACACAGGCTGAGGCAAACAAGGGACAGGCCATTGGCTGGGAGGGGGTAGAAAAATGCGAAACACATGCGACTCAGCGACGACGGCGACGACGACCTCGATGACGATAACAGCGGACGGAGCGAAAACTCACCCTCTTTCGGGTTCGGGTTCGGGTTCCGCCGTCGCACCAAGAGACTCATGTTCATACTGCCAGTATGTTTCCCCCATCAAATGCTGAGCTGCAACAGCAGCAGCAGCTACAGCTACAGCAGCAGCAGCAGTACCGGCAAACAGAAAATATGCGAGCATATGGCAACCCTTATGGATATGGATATGACAAAAGCCGTTCGCCGTTCCTCGTACTCGACCGCCGTTCGCACAGATGTTCAAAACTCAATAGGGAAAGCCGCCGCTGTTGTGTGTGCCGGCAATTGCGGGGTGGCAACACTGAAAAAGGGGAAAACTCGAAAGAGATGTGGGTTTTAAATCCCAAGCATGATTCAGCGATCGATGGGCCAGACAAGATTATAGTAAATTTGGCTAGGTTATATAGGGGGAGGTTAATAAAAAACACGAAATGATCAAGATTTTGCAAACAGAATTGACATTTTATGTCTAAATTTATATTTTTATAAGCATTTTTCATTTAAATATATATTTATTATAAAGTAATAGTACAAGAATTGTATGACAAGATAAGTTTTTAATTATAACATTTTATACACAATAGTTAAAGAAAGCGAGAAACTATACAAAATATAATGAATCTGGATTCTAGATAATCAAAATATGATTAATATGTCTTCCTAATTAATATTTAAATAAGTACAAATATTGTGAGTATTAGAAGTATATACCATTAATTTAAATAATTAGTATATAATTGTTATTTTGTAATGCAATCTATTAGCCAGTGAAGATTACATCAAATATTATATAGGGGGAGATTGATAACACACAAAATATTTAAGTATTTGAAGCCAGAATAGTAATTTTTTTACGTTTTAAATTATTATATAATTCCTCTATTTAAATATATATTTATGATCAAGTAATTGTGCCAGAATTGTATGATTAGCAAAGATTCTACTTCAAAACAAAAAAAACTTTAGTTAAAGTAAAGCCAAAAAGTATATATAAAATAGAATGCATATAAAAGATATATTACTTTAATTCAAACAACTCAATTATGATTAATTTGATCTCGTAATTTATATTTTAATAACTCTACTAGTAGAATTACTAGCAATTCCCACTTTTTATAATTGGGGGAACCTAGTCTTTCCGAAGAATTCTTCCCTGCCATTGTTCCGTGTTCCCGTGTGTTGATCCAAAATCCATGCCTGGAGCAGAACTCGAAAACCCAAAAATAGTTTCAAAAAAAAGAAGATGTAGAAAAAAACCAAGGAAAGACTGAAAGGCAGAGAGAAACGGAGAAAAGTCTCACAATAAATGTGGCGGAAGTTGGATGGGAAAGAGCCCGAGCGAAGAAGAGGCGAGAGACTAAGGCAATCGTCGCGCTGCCCACACAGTTTTTCAGTGCGTTTTATTTTAAGAAGATTTCGAGCAGCGTCGATGAGCAATGCCAGCCAGGCGGGAGCAGCAGGGGGATGGATGTTGGTGTCGAGTGGGTGGCGGGATGGTGGAGGGTGACTGACTGACTGACGGACGGACAGCCTCGACTTGGCCCGGCTTGACTGGCGCTCTTGTGCCGTTCTTTGCTTGCCTCGCTGGCATTTTCCATTTCATTTTCATTTCCATGGCTCGAGTGGGCGGAAGGAATCGGTCGGGGGTTGCCAGGGCCAAAAAAAAAAAAGGAAAAGATGGGTGGAAAAAAATACGTACAGGGGGAGTTCAAGTCTGCCGCCCTGCCCTGCCTGACTTCCATTTTCTTGATAAGTTTTTCAGCTCGCTGTGCGCGGTGCTGTGTGTCCTTTGTTGGGGTTGTGACTGAGAACTGGGAGAAAATTTATGATGCACAGAGGGAAAATCTGGCAGAGATCTAAGGCAATAGAGTTAAGGATATTGCGATGCAGTATTTAAATATGTAAATATCTTAGATCTTGAGTATTTTCACAACAAAATTTATATAAATAGATTTCCTCTATCCTCCTTTTAAATTCAGCACAAAAGTATGCTACGAAGTTTGTAGAACTCAATCTTAATTATATTGCATACTTTTGGATGCATTTTGAATCGATTTCGAAATCTTACTGACTTTTATAGTTTTCAGACAAGAAACAAGGCCTTTCTTGTTTTTTATATTTCCTAGTTTCCCAGAATTTCCCCTCAGTGTAGGATGTCTTTCGCTGTTAACTTTTTAAACTTCTTTGTATGTTTCTTTCCTTCTTTTTTGGCGGCAAATCACTAAATAAATTGTATTCTTTCCGATTTGCAGGTGAATTCCGCGATGGGTCTTCAAGCAACAGCCGCCACGAAGCGGAAGCATGAGCTGACCTTCGATAGCAAGGATGCTAACACCACCTACACGGGCACCTGTGCCCCGCCCCCCGTCAAGGCCAACAAGTGGGCCATAAGCAACAACAACTACCTGGAATCGCTCGAGGAGCAGCAGCAGCAACAGCAGTCGCCAGCGGAGCCAGCTGCAGCGGCCATCGAGTCCAACAACAACCATATTGTGGTGGACACATCCATGGATATGGATATGGATGCCATGAAGCCCACGGAGCCAAGTATTAGCAATGGTCATGAAGTTACTACCGCCATCGCAGCCGTTGCCGCATTGAAGAGTCAAGCGGAGGTGCCGCTGCCACCGACGGCAAGTGCCGCCATACCCGAAGACAGTATCGCCAAGCTGGAGGTGGTGACATCCGCCGTGCCCTGTGAACCCTGGACCGGCGCCGTTGGCAGTTCCACAACGCCCTCGGTGGTGGCTGGCGGAGCTGCCGCCTCCTCGGAGCCCGTGGATTGCATCTCCAAGCTGCAGGCAGTGGCTGTGCCCAGTGATCCTTGGGGCAGTATTGCCACCCGTTCCACGCTGGCCACGACGCTGCTTAGCGCCGATGAGCTGGACGACGATGATGATGATTTCGAGGATGATTATGAGGAGGAGGAGAGCATCATACCCACCTACTGTCCCATGCGATATCATCCCTTTGTGCCGCATCCGCATCCGCACTCGCATGCGCACCAGCTACCGCCGCATCCGCTCCAGCAACAGCAGCAGCAGCAGGCACATCCCCAGCAGCAACAGCAGCTCTCGCAGCAGCAGGCGCATCCCCAACAGCAGCCGCAGCATCCCCAGCAACAGCAGCAAAGGAGCTATGCCCCGGGCTATGGCAGTCGGCAGCCCAACTATTATTCTGAGCCCTTCCCGCAGCAGAACTGCTCTCGGACTGGAGGACCGCAGCACATGACCCAAGCGCCGCCGACGCCGCAGCAGGCGCGCGGCTTCGCGCCACCTCAGTGGGCGACAGCGGGTGCGGGCAGCAGTCCGGCGAATCCCCCTGCCGGAGGTCAGCAGTTCTATGAGACAGCAAACGGAGGCGGAGGACCCTATGCCCAACCGGCGGCGCCGCCACAGCAGACGATACGCTGTGCCGAGAATGGCAAATCCTATTTGGATTTGGGATGCAGCAGTGGATCGCCCACTGCCGCTGCCGGAGGAGGAGGATCGCCCAGCAGTCCGCCTCCGACCTCAGCGCCCGTTCCTGTGCCCTTTGCCGGCCTGCCGCTGCACGGTCTGCCCCTGAAGCGATGCTGCGATGGCCGAGCCGGCGGCTGGTGCAGTGCCAATAGGAGTTGCTACAAGGACACACGCCTGAAGATACGCAATCTGTCCATGTTCAAGCTCTCCCGCTTCCGCCAGGTATCGGAGCAGTCGCTGTACCGCTCAGTGCTCATCTGCAATACGCTGAAGCGGATCGATCGTGAGATCGAGGCGGAGGCCAAGGAGTTGCATCAGGCGGCGCAGCAGCATCACCAGCAGGCGGCGGCAGCAGCGGCCGCAGCAGCAGCAGCGGCAGCCCAGGCAGCGCAATACCATCCAGCTTACCAGCAACAGCAGCAGCAGCAATCCCCGCCAGCGCAACTGCATCCGCATCCCCAGCAGCAGCCGCAGCAGCAGCAACAGCAGCAGCAGATGGATTATGCGCCAGTTTTAAACTGCGCCCGCTTGGCCAACATGGATCACTACCAGCAACTGAGTTTCCAGCCCCAGCAGCAGCAGCAGCAGCAGCAGCCTCAGCAACAACATGGCTACCATGAGCGCCTGGAGAGCCAGCCCGCCTACAGAGGCGTGGCAGCGGGAGCCAGTGGCTTTGCCACGCAGCCCAGCAACTGTGATACATCCCCCACTGGCAGCAACAACAACAACGTCGCCTCGCCAGCGACAGCGGCCAGCAGTAGTCTGCATCCCTATGACCACTATCCCTTCCGGGAGTCGCAGTCTGGCCGAGCCACGCCTTTTCCCGCCTGCCCCACAACGACAGCAGCAGCGGCAGCAGCTTCGGCGGCAGCAGCAGCAGCGGCATCCAGTGGAGCAACCGCCGTCCTGAGCAACTGCATCACCAGCAATAGCAGCAATAGCAGCAGTGCAAGTTCCCCCGCCATCAGCAGCAACAGCAGCAACACCAGTTCCTCGACCGTCTTGACCAGCAGCAGCAGTAGTGGTAGCATCGCCTCCAGCGGCAGTGGCAGCAACCCCCAGCCAGTGGCCACGATTGTGGCCAGCAGCAGCAACTGCGATACCAGCGACTCTGGCTATGCGGACGATGATTCCACGCGTTCCATCAACTGGAGCTCGGTGCTTAGCCTGAGCTCACAATCGGCGCTGGATCCGCTGAACAACAATGATCTGTTTAGTATACTCCCGGCGGCGGCGACGCCCACAGCAGTGCCGGTCTCAGTCCCAGCCAGCAGTTCCAGCTCCTCCTCATCCTCGACACTGGCATTCAGCGGCAGCTTCACCACAGTTCAGGCCAACAGTGGCAACAGCAGTAGCAGTAGCAGCGGTAGCGGGAGCAGTTCTAGCTCCACCACTGCCACCTTCACCACACTGTCCACCATCTCCTCGGCGACGCATTCGCTGACCTCGTCGTATGTGAGCAGCATCAGTTCGAATGTGTCGGCGGGCGCCAATACCTGGGAGTATGGTTTCCTGGATATGGAATTTGGATTGGGGTCGGAGTTCACGGAACTGGTGCCCAGCTGCAAGCTTAGCTCGGAGGATCTATTCAAGAGCGGACTCGGTGGCCAGGTGGTGGCCGCCTCTCGCCTGCACGACAATGAGCTGGAGCAGCCGGCCCACATCATGGTCGGCAGTTAGTATCAGTTGTAGACAAGGACGACGACGACGACGACGACGAGGATGAGGAGGAAGGCGGATGGCGGCGGCGTGCTGGTCGCGTCGCCAGCTGGCGTCCACTAGGAATTCCAAGCAGTATTGAATGAAACACAAGGAGGAGAAGATTGAAGGGAGAGAGGGGATTCTCGATCGTAATTGCTAATTATGCTCAGGTTGTGAACGTGCATGTAACCCCCTATTATCCTTGGTCCTACGGCATCCCCTCCACCTCATCTCCGTTCCTCCGCCCCCCTAAGCAATCGATGGCACACAAATTAATTGCAATTTATAAAGGACAAAAAGAAATTCGTAACTAAGTGAGAGAAGAAACACAAAACAAAAAGATAATTGATGAAAACAATGATTATGACACATGAGCAAGCAAAAACTATTAGCAAATTTTTGATAAGTGTAAATATTGTTAGCTAAGTAAGTTAATAAGGCAGAGCAGCGAAACTCCTAGGGCTTAAGTCGGTTCGATGAGACGGAGAATTCTATAAATTAGCGTAACTTTAGCTTTGTTAGTTGCAATTGTTGCAGTTTTTCGATTCCACAAAACACCAACACACCAACCAACAACAACAACAATGTCAAAACGAACAAGAAGCGGCATGTTTGGCGACTTTTTTCAACAACAACCAAGATCAATTAACAAAATTATGTTTGGGCTACAAAAAGAATAAAAAAGATGCCGATGAAAAATCGAAAAACGTTTACTATATATTACTAGCCATAAGTATTATTATTTATATACAAGAACCGCAAGAAAACAACAAACAAACCAGAAAAGAACAACTTAAAACAAAGTTTTATAAAAAGAAAAACAAGGAAAAAACAACAAAAAGAAGAAAAAAAAAAAAAAATTAAAAATGCAAGCAAATATAAAGAATTTGTTAAAAAAAATTTAAAACAATCTTTTAATATTATTGGGATATTGGGTTATTTTTTCAGATGGAAAGGCAGGTTAAAGTTAAGTGTAAAAATGTGTATCTACACAAATTCAAATTACATTCAAATATGTTGCAGACTGTATAAAATAATGTATAACGATTTTATTTAAATAACTCAAACTAATTGATTTAATTTAAGGCAAAGAACTAAAGATTTAAGATTTGCAAGAGAAAAAACGAAGCGGATTTTACGGCAAGTTTTTTATTATCACAAACATTTCTAGCGCCACCTATGTCTATTCCTACAAGCAGTGCAACAATAGATTTCTCGGACCAAGCAGTGCGCTATGTGTCCGAATTTGGACAACTTAGTGCACGATTCACCAGAATACATACAAAGCAGTACATCGACTGGCTGACTTTTGACAAAGCAGTTTAAGGCAGTGCTACAGCGCAAAAGCAAAATATTATAAAAATACCAGATGGCACACTTTTAGTATTTCGCGAGCAGTAAACAAAAATGAATGCAAATTGTAATAAAGCAAGTTCTTCTCTAAAACAAGTAGTTCTTTTGTTTAAATTGGTTAATTACAATAATTTGGGATTTGTGCAATAGAAATATTTTACATGGAATGGGCCTGGGGCTTGGTTGCCGTGCATCTGGAACTTTCTTAGGCAGAACTTCGCTGCCCTTCCATCGCAAGGTGAATCGCTATATCATCTACATAAGTACATAGGCAGCACCAATGCATTGAGAGTTTTTAATTATTTAAGTGTGACCAGCTGTTGGGAAGGGGAAAACACGTTCCTTTCCTTATAAATTTGCAGCATTGTGAACTTAGAAAAAAAAACAATAACAAAACTTACTCATTTAAGTTAAAATGAGATGAAAATGAACCTAATTTAAGTCATAGAGAGGAATTGAGATCAAATTAGCACACGAAAATTAGCATATGTATACTCACAAAATCAACAAAAATTACGGAATTTGTACCACAAATATTTTTGTCGACCTAAAAATGTTTTGATATTTTCAATGCATATCCTAAATAATACAAAACGCATTTTTTTGTATAACTTTATTAAGGTGAAAAAAAAAGGAAAAACATCTGAAATAATTTACTATTAGATAAAGCTAAGTAAACATGTAAAAAAAAAACATAAATACTTCAGCCTTAGGTAATTGTTGTTAGTAAATATTGTTTTTTTACATTTCTTTCTTGTTCGAATCAAAAACAAGTATTAAAGTTTCTTTGGGTTGGAAATTCACGCAAGCCGCTTCAAGTTGTTACCGTTCGCTTGGTCCTATCTAGTGGTTTTGACGTGTCTTGAAGACGCCATTGCAGGTGTCCCTATGCACCTGGAGGAATCCCGTATTGGCATATTGGCGGCCGCAAAGGTCGCAGGAATACAAGCATGTCGCCCGCTGATTGCGCTGACGTTGATCCGGCAAATTGTTGTACTTATTGCGACAGGTGTCGCAGACATAGCGCCGCTTCACCTGGTCAATGTCAAAGACGGCCGTAAAGTTTTGAAGGCAAAAGGAGCACTCGTACTCCTTGACCACCAGCGCTTTGCCGCCATTTTGGATGGTCAGGGCCAGCGACTTGGCATGCAGCTCGTCCTGGCGCTTGTGCCAGTTCATGTGCGCCGAATAGAGGCTCTTCTCGAAAAACCTGCGCAAGCAGAGACGGCAGCGCAACGGCTCAAGATTGGAATGCAATTTCATGTGACTCCTCAGGGATTTCGCCGAACTGTACAATTTGCGGCACAACTCGCAGCGGCGTTCGTCGAAAGAGTCCCGGTTTTTCTTGCGTGAACATGTACGCATGTGCACTTTCAAGGGGCCGGCGGTGTTGTAACCGTTGCCGCAAATGGAACAAAAATAATAGCTTATGTCACTGGAACGCCGATTCTGGACGGTTGTGTAACTGTGATTTCCCTCAAGTGCCATTGAGGTGACATCCAAGTTTTGGTTTTTCAATGTCCCATTTTTATCGTTGTCGTCTTGCAGTGTCTCACCATCCTCGACGTCGCACATGCTGCTGGGCACAATGGTGTGGCTGCTGGGCATAATCTGCAGAACGGAGTGGCTGCCATTGCCCTTCACCTCGACGGTGCTGTTTCCCACTCCTAGCTGCTGCAATGTGCCGGCAGGCACGTCCTCATCGGTGTTCACTTCCAGGTCGTTGGCTAGATCTGCAAGCCCACTGTTTTTTAGCGGATCCCCAAGCACCTCTGCGATGTACGCATAACCGAACAGTGCCTCGCAAAGTTGGTATTCCTGGTATTGCTCAGGGTCCATGTCAATGTCCTCCAAATCTCCTATTAGACACGTGCTTTTATTTGGATCCATTCTAATTGGAAGGCTACGGAATTTTCCCGATTAGATTTGATGTTGTTTTTTGCGTGCAGGTGGTCTTCCTGCCCTTCGCCAAGTACTTGCCTGGTTGCCACACAACTCGCTGCTGTTTTCCCGGTTTCTGCTACTTTTTTTGCTAAATTTTCGTTGCAAAAGTGGTTGCAGCTTTAGTTGCGATAAAAACGGAAATTGTACTGTTGTATTTTCGATCGACTGTGTACTATCGATTGGCGCGGCGTTCGATAGTTCGATGGAGCAACCATCGCTGCGGGCGAAGAACTATTTCGTGGGAAATTCAAAATCAGCTGGATCTGGCAATTAAAAAGGGGAAGTTATGCTTGAACAGACAAAATTCCTGGGCGGGAAATTCAAAGCAAATTGACTGTCCGATTGTGTCTTAAAACTCGAGGACAATTCAGCGAACAAAATGCCAATTAAAGTCCAAAAACAATACTTAGATTGAAGAATAGCATCCGTCGTAAGTCTAGAATTAAGATACCAATAAAATAGCAGACGTAACTGAACTTTTGTCATAATTGGAAAGAAGCAATCCCCAACAATGTCCTCACACAAAAGCAGAGCCAACACCAAGATAAATCAATTATTTTTAGTATGTCTGTCAACTTTAAAGCTTCCTCGACGCTGTGTTAAACGAACTATTAAATTAAAAATAAATCAAAAAGGCTCAACTTTAAATATTCGATTGACCTACTTAAATACTTGTTGCAGTTCCTTCTAGGGATTCAAAAAAATCAATAAAAGACTTTTGACGACGAGAAGCACTTGTTCGGTGGCGACCTTAAAGTACCGCCAGTGAGTATCAGGTTTCACAGCTATGAATGATAATCAAAAACGGGGAAAAGGCAAACAGTTGAAGTGCCTTTTGATAAACCATTAAATAAAACTCAATACCGCAAAAACAACAAATATTTTGAGATTTTCTTGTGGCGTGGGGTGGTTGAGTAAATTTCGAAGTCAAACAAGAAACTGTCGAATTTAATTGAAAACGTCCATTCATCATAAAGAGAGGGAGGGACACTAAGCATTCCTCCCTTCCCAGTGCTCAAATGTTATTTAATACCTGCTCCTGCTCCTGTGCCTGCTCCATTCAAGGGTAATCGCATCAGCAGGATGCCGGAGAAGCTAACAAAATTAGCGACAACACTGCGATCTGTGAGTTGCGGACGCGTGTGCCTGCCACAAGCATCATTATACACTAATTACCCGAGTATTATCGAAGGGCATTCAATCGAAATGGTATAACGACGAGTAACAGTTCCTGGTTACGATCCCGCCGCACTTGGTCCTGCAATTGGTTACTCATACATATATCTGACCGCAAAAGAGCCCAGAGACCAGGTTATATCCCCTTTTCGAGACATCCTTGGCATTGTTGGCTTGACTTTTCAGCGCCCGCGGCATTAAGAGCCACTGAATTGGCAATAAAAAGATTATATAGCCCGAAGGTGTGAAGTGTAGCGCAGCAATCGGTGGACGGAAACAACAAAAGGGAAAGCCACCCCCAACGGCGAACATGTGTTGCTCGGCACAGCAGCACAGCAGCATCTCACTCGGTCCGGTTCGAGTGAGACTTTGCGAGTGAGTGCGCAGCCATATTGCCTATGTCTTATGGCATCCTCCAATCAGCGTGGAAGAGGCTTCTTTGTGCCTTCGGTTAGCCAATGGCAGGTCTGAGTAATCCCACGCTTTATATGGGTTCACAAACTCCGTATTAAGGGCTCTTCACGCTGTGCCTTGGGCACCTCAAGGCTGAGTTCTAGCTCTTCAAGAACTTATATACTTTGTACTTCAAAGATTTGTATGCTTAAATGAATCTGGCTTTGGTAGTTTGCAACTTATATTCGTATTTAATAAGATATTCATTATTTCGATTACAAAATACAATGTTTTTGAATTTAATAAGATATAATGTTAATTTTGGATCTTGTTTTATAGTAATTCTTATGAAAACTATTGAAATTCTTTAAAAAGGTTAGCAGAAGTTAACATAATACAACAAGAAACTATGTCTGGCCTCAGAATACCAATTAAAAACCAAAATAATAATTGGTGTAGGTAATTTAATAATTTTTAATAATTTTTTTAATCTAGTAATTTTTGGTGTAGGAAACCCTTCTTTTATCCTTTTATACATATAAAAAAATATATATTAGTTATATGAATAATAGAAAGTAAAGCCCTTATATAAATATCCCCTTTTAGCATCAAAAACTAATCTATAATAATTTTGTTGTAACTATTATTAATAATAATTAAAATAAGTTACAAGAAAGACTACTCGGATCTTAGTCACTTCTAAGAGCTCTTGTAAAACTATTAAAATATACTAAATGAAAGTAATAATAATATACTGTTACTGTTAAAAATTAAAGCAGTTATAGGCAGGGAATTATGTAGAGTTGTATATGTTTTAATCTATAGATTACCTTACCTTTTCGACACAAATTTAATAACCATTAGGATAAATAGCATAATATATAAAGAAACAAAACAATATTTTAGTTTTAGGTACAAGTAAATAAATAAATAAGTTCATATTAACCAAATTTATTTAATTTTCAATGTAAGTAACAAAGTACCTTATTCAGAGGGTTCCCTGAAAAAGGCTAAACATCTCTTAAGGTAGCCGCATGTGATCATTTTTATAACAACAATAGGATAGCTACGATGTATAAGAAGTATCTTGTTTCTTGGAAATAAAAAACAATGTTTAGACCTTGTCTAACAATTCTAATTTATTCCATTACCCAACTAACCTACTTACGGACAAGTGAGCGCGTTTCCAGCTACCTTTTTCCGATATGTTCCAAATGATTTAGATTCCAAACAAATCGATAAGCTAAACAAATCATCCGAGAACCGATCGCTTCACTTGAGGCAAACTGTACCAATAACGTAAAAATTAGAAAAATAAAAAAAAGAAGAGAAGAATGGGAGAATAGTTAGCAGGTCTGTAAACAATAAACAGGATGCATGCACTCCTGAAACCCAAGGCGCACTATATATTGTATACGTACATATATGAGATTAAAGCCCGTAACATTTTTTGTTTACACACTTGAGAGGAAACTCAAAGGCTCTCCGGGCCAGCAACCACCAATGGAAGGAATCGAATTCGAATCCGGAATACGGTTCCACCCCCACTTGAGTACGGCGCACATTTCCACTCCGTGATTCCGAGTGATTCTCGCCGGGGATCTCGGGCGGCTATTTAAAGACAGCCCGGAGCGTCCAACTCAAGCACATTCGTTGCGCAGCCCTCGAGACGTGAAGATCCGCTTAAGGCGAAAGATTTCCCGGAGTGAAAACAAGTGGAATAATCGAACAAAAAATACAAATAAATACTTTTAGAAAATATCTAAAAAAAATATATTAGTTAACGAAAATGCTGAATATGGAAAGTGCAAGTGTGGGCGGTGCCATGGCGGGCCTGAGCAAATCGCTCACAACGCCCTTCTCCATCAATGACATCCTGACGCGCAGCAATCCGGAAGCGCGTCGTGTGTCCAGTGTGGACTCCGAACCGGAACCGGAAAAGCTAAGACCCTCCGATCGATCCGAGCGCTCCGCCTCAAAATCACCGCCGCTCTGCTGTCGCGATCTCAGCCTGTACAAGGAGATGCCACCGAATCCGAGGCAGCAGCAGCAGCCAACCGCCAACTATCTGCAGTATTATGCGGCGGCTTTGGAAAACAACAATCATCATCACCAGGCAACCATTCAAAATCCATCAAACTCCAGTGCAGCGGACTATATGCAGCGTAAATTGGCCTATTTTGGATCCACCCTCGCTGCTCCCTTGGACATGAGGCGGTGCACCAGCAACGATTCCGGTAAGTTCTTGCAAAGTTACAATTCCTTTCAAGAAGGAAGCTAATGGAGACTCCTTTTGTGATTCCTTTGTTCGTTGCTAATTTGTGTACATTTTTTTATTCGTTTCCATTAACAGACTGCGACTCACCGCCGCCGCTGAGCAGTTCGCCTTCGGAGTCGCCACTTTCCCACGACGGCAATGGACTGAGTCGGAAGAAGCGTTCACGGGCTGCCTTCAGCCACGCCCAAGTGTTCGAGCTGGAACGTAGATTCGCCCAACAGAGGTACCTATCCGGTCCGGAGCGCAGCGAGATGGCCAAGAGTCTGCGGCTGACCGAAACGCAGGTGAAGATCTGGTTCCAGAATCGTCGCTACAAGACCAAACGCAAGCAGATCCAGCAGCATGAGGCGGCTCTTCTGGGAGCCAGCAAGAGGGTGCCCGTCCAGGTGCTGGTCCGGGAAGATGGTAGCACTACCTACGCTCATATGGGTGCGCCGGCGACGGGACATGGCCTGGATCCCGCCCTGATCAACATCTATCGCCATCAGCTGCAGTTGGCCTACGGCGGCTTGCCGCTGCCCCAGATGCAGATGCCGTTTCCTTACTTCTATCCGCAACCCAAGGTGCCGCAACCCATACCACCGCCCAGTCAATCTGCCAGCTTTGTGACCGGTTCCTCGGCTTCCTCCTCGCCCATTCCCATCCCGGGAGCCGTGCGTCCACAGCGAACTCCTTGTCCCAGTCCCAATGGTCAGGTGATGAGTGTGGAAAGCGGAGCGGAGACCAATCATTCGGGGCCGGAGGATATCGATGAGAATGTGGAAATCGATTAAGGGTGTCCATATGTTGGAGGCACGTTTTTGTGATAGCCTTAGAAGTTGTGTTTTAGTCTCTATGTGTAACCAATAGATAGCCAATAGCTTTAGTAGCCTTAAGTTTTAGTTGTACTTTGAAAGCTAAATAAAATCGTAAATGAAGAAAAATATTTAATGGTGTTTCTTTGATTTTGGGAAATGTTTCCTCGATTTTTTGTTTATGATATTTGAGTTTAATCGAGTTTTTAGAGGAAGTTAAATTGAATTAATAAACAAATTTACTTAAACTTGAGGAATATTTGATGGTATTTACTCAAAGTCTAAATGACATTCAGATTTGAACAAAAGTGGATCAAAAGATCAGACTTTATATTCATGGACATCGATGCAATACTGTCAGTACATTCAAATGGCCCTTGCGATACCAAGCACGTGCTTGTTAGGGTTGATGTTAGTACGGAAAGAAAAGGTGAGTTTTGAGAGGAAATTAACTACTAACTTCCCTTAATATAATATATTGATAAAGATACATTAAATATTGTTTCCGAAGATCTTTAGGAAAGTTGATTAAAATCACAGGTTGGTAAATTCTCTTATAAAACAAAGAAACATTTCCTTAAAAACTCGCACTGAGGGAAATAATATTGGGTGAGACCATAAAAACTCTCAATTTGAGGTTTTTGTATATTTTTTAGGAACTATATAGAACTTTTCTATAGTATTTTATGCTACCATTAAGTAGAAAGATCTCAAATTTAGCTATTTTCCTGAAATCGAGTTATTTTGTCTCATAAACCTGTAATTATCTGTATATTTCATTTGTTTAATATGTATCCTGACGATTTATTCTTAGATTAAAATAAGTTATAATTCAATTCCTAAAGTTTAACTTGAACGAAATACGTAAGGAATATTTTTTAAAAGACATAATTTTGGATCCTCTCATATCCCGCATTGATAATTTAATCCCTACCTCTCTCAAAAATATAAAATAAATGAAAGCATGATTTTTCAGAAAATTCCCAGGCGCCTTTGTATCATTGAATTGATACCACATGACCTCAATTTCGCATCAACAGCCCGGGAGAGGCTTCTCTCAAAGACCCTTCAAGAATGACAGCGATCGGGGCGCTGCAGGGCCTCGAGATTTGTTCCTCTGAAGTGGCCATGCGTGTGGCCCGACGAGAAAGCCTTGCGAAAACCGGAGACCAGAGATTCAAAAAAAAAAAAAGGCAATGATGATTACCGACTATGACGAGCCCACTCAATGTCGACATAGAAGTGCTTCAATGTGTCAGAGGAGTCGGGAGACGGGTCGGACGTCTGTGACCCACAAACCACTGACTTACATTAGGATTACGACAGGCGCTTTTGCACAAGATCAACGCAGGATGGGCGGAGAAATTAGGGGGAAGGGAACGGGAAAGGGATCAGGACTATAGACATGTCCTTAGCGGCACAGTTGGTGGCTGACGACAACAAGGACACGCCTTAAGTGGCGCCTGGCGGCGACAATTTTAACGGCCCGACTAGGCGATGTTTATAAACAAACAAACAAATAGAATCACAAGCTGACGACGCCCATGAACGGTGTCCTGAAAAAAGGACATGTGACCACTGGAGAATTCAATCGACCGATCATTGCCAACCCGACACTTCAAGAGGACCAGGAGCGCCTGGCAACAATGTTGCTCATATTACTTGTTAGTAATATATCGAATTCAATGTTTCCAATTAGCAGATCGACCTTCACTAAGAAAAAATTGGAATGCGATATATAATTATTATGATTAAATATATATTTTTATTTTCTATAAGTTAATATCTGTTTCGCTACTATTACAAAAGATCATCAGTAAACTTCGTTACCAAATTCAGCATTTCTACGATTAACTTGTCACGGAATACAGACTTGGGAATTTCTACTAATGACTTTTACCTACGCTCTTTCTTTCTTTTAATTGTAATCCAGATGTAAGCATAGTTGTATTTTTTAAATTTTAAGTAATATAGATTTTAGAATAGTGATTTTTCCCAGTGAGGTATTTTATAGTTTTTAAAAATTATAGATTTTAAAATAGTGTTTTTTCCGAGTGTCGAATATGGTTGCAATTGGGGCATTGAACGTGGCACTCCGCCGACTGCCAACTGAAACAACAAATTTTTGGAATGAACGATCTTTAAGTACATATAATGCTCTTGCTGGCACATTCTTTTCCTTAAAAGCCCGCAGGCATTTGACAAATTTGGGACACTAAAATCGATTGACAGTTGTAATTACTTGTGTCAATAAAAGGGGTTTTAGCTATTTTGTGTCTTTTGGCCTCTCATCTCGTCATAATTTTGTTTTAAGCAAAATATTTGTTAACAGGAAGTTTGTTGCTTAGCTTATACAAATAATTGGGTAACTTAAAAATAATAATAATAAAAGTATGAATAATAATCACAATACGAATAATAACAATATTAATAATTATAATGCTAATAATGATAGAAAAGTATGAATTATAATAAAAAATAATAAATATATAATGTAATATAACATAATTTATTTGTATTATTAAAAAAAATAATAATAATTATAAGAAGAATGTAAAAATAAGAAGAATAGTTACAACAATGAAAATAATTATTAATATCAGTAAAAATAATAATAGTAATAACTATAACAATGATAAACATAATACTAATAATTTTAATAATAGTTATAAAAATTGTAATAATAATAATAATAATAATAATAAAAGCCATTATAATAATATCAATTATAAGAATAAATATTATATATTTAAAATAGAAATAACATTTATACAATTTGGAATATTATTTAAATTAAAAAGCAATTACTTATTTATGTTAAATAACTTATACAAACATTGTCAGTGATTTACTAACATTAGCTAAAATCCAATGGTTTTCTGCAGTCCCGTAAACGAAATGATAAGTAAAATATAAGATAAAAAAGGTACAAAATGACTATAAGAAATGTTAATTAAAAGGATATCTTCTTATGTGGAGGAAGGTGCCTACTTCTGAAACAGCTGTAAATGCAAGCATCTATCTTGTAATTCACAAAATCCTTTTGTATAAATTCTATAATCCGTGTTATGAGAGCACGTTGACTTTAAGTTATTTTACATATTTATTTTCGAGTTAAATTCATAATTTTTCCACTACAAATAAATATATTTATTTTTGAGTGAGAATCCACAATGAGTGGTTTCCCTTTAATGTGAGTGCATTCAGTGAGACCCTCCCCTTGTTTGATTCCGCTCATCCGGGGTAATTCATGCTCACTTTGACTTTGAGTTTCGGCTTTATGGCATGCTTCAGATTTCGAATTACGATGCTGAAGGGTTGAAGACACTGACACACACACACGCTGCATGTGGTCTTGGAGTGAAATCCATTCGTCCTGCTTGGCTACTAATTTGTTTATACTGCGCCGCCTCCGGATTTGTTTATGCAACCTTTTTTTTATGACACACATGCCCCGCCGGTGCTACGAACTGTCAGCTACTTGACGGCAATCCTTTTAAAAGAGGCCGCCGATATTTGACTTGTAATTAATATATGGAAAATTGCCCATGCCATGACTCCTCTGCCCGCACGGTTCCAAGTGGCGTATGCGCGATCTCTGAACTGCAATTAGTCGCCGCCTGTCTCCGGACATCCTTGTAATGGTAAACAATTTTACGCCTTATTCGCTCGCTATTTGTTTAAACATTTTTAAAGGGGGTGTGTGGTGGGGAAGGGGGGGAGTGCATTCTTAAGCAGAGAGAGTGCATTTAATGGCGAAATGCAAATTCAAAAGAAACGGCCACGACAACGAGGGGTGGAAACTGGTAGCCCGGACAGCTTAAAGTGTAAACAAAATGCCCGAAATGTTCACTTATTATAAAATGCAGTGCATTCTTGTTTTGGCCCATTTCGATGCACTTTGCTTTAGCGTTTTTGGCGTTGTCTTCCCATGCTCCTGATCCCCACAAACGCCCGATCTTGATCGGATTCGACGTCGTCTGCTGCACACATGTGCGCCATAAAAGGAGGCACAGGCCCAGGCCCAGGCACAGTCCGGAGGATGAGCGACTGACACTTCGATTTGCTATTCCTATTGTTGTTGTTGTTGCTGTTGTTGGTGCACGTGTTCTTCTGGCAGCGGCGGCACAGTTTGTTTATGCAACAGCCGTGGTCCTATCAGTTCTTGGTAGGAATAACTTCACAACAAATTCATCAACTAAACTCTAAAAACGCTAAAGTTGTATACTCTAGGCGTTAATGGGGTATGTTTGAATTGATTGTCCCTAGGTTATGTTAAATACTGACTTAAGTTGAGTTGTGATTTAATTTAAATGATTTTTATTTATACTAGGGATGTATATCAAGAGGTAAAATTACAATTTTAATATATTAAATTTTAACATAAGTTGAGTTAGGATCTAATTAAATTCTTTATATTTAGACTAGGGATGTATGTATATCGAGAGAATAAAGTGATATAAAGATGAAATTACAACTTAAATATTTTACATTTTTAAGATAAGTAGAGTTAGGATCTAGTTAAATGCATTATATTTAGATTAGGGTTTTATATCGATCCAAATACAGCATGAATTTATAAAAATTCAATATAAATTGAGTTAGTATATAATTAAACGCGTTATATACTTGTACTAGGGTTTTACATCGACAGAAAAATTCAATAACATATCGATTTATTTATTTTGTATATTAAAATGTAGATCTTATATAGGTTTTCAGCTGAAAAAAAATATTTATCGATATACTGATTTTTTCTGCCATCTATAATATATATCTTCCATTGATATCTTAGTTTCCTCTTCACGGAGCCAACTAAAGTTATTAGCTACGCTTATTTAATAATATAATAAAATTGAACATAGCTTTACCGCATAATGATGCTTATGCCTGTTAATTTTACAGATTTTTCTAGAATCATCTTTATTAATTATAAACTACTGGTGGCTATAGCTTATCTAAATTCTAAATACTAAATATTCAAGAAGAGCATTTCAAAATCGTTGAATATCCATTTGAAATCCGATGTTGTTATTGAAGTTGTGCCCTTTGTTTTATGGGATAGGCCGGGTCCAAAGAGGAGGGATCCCCAAATAGGGATTAGAGCCAGCGACATTGCCTAATTGCTGTGATGCCAGGCGATGGCTTGGGGGTGGTTCTTGAAAGTCTTTGGTTTCTCTAGGTAAATCGTCTTTCGTTTTCGTTTTCATTTTCATTTTTCCCCACACCGAACATGAATTGCCTTAAACAACAACACGAAAACAAAGTACAAATGATGCTCGGGTCTCCGGCGGGCCTATTTATGTTTATTTTGTTTTGAAAATTGTGCGTTTAATTTATAGTTAATTGTTTTTCAGCTTTTCATTAGCCAACCAAAATCGGAGCGGTGACTGTGTGCGGTCCGGTCTCCCCCTCCCCGGAACAAATTCATGGGAATCCAGCCCACATAAAGCCAAAACCGAATGAAATTATATTGAAGGAGAGGGAGACAGACTCGCCTCGCACCAATTGTTTCGTGATGATGGTGCTATTTGCGCAAGTTGATGGTGCCCAGTCCCACCCCCCAGCCTGGCGGCCTGTCCAACAAAATGGCCACCCACCTCAATTTTCGAATTCAATTTCCAACTCAATCGCAGCAGCAGCTGTTGAGTTAAATCTTGCGCAATGCTAATTCCAAATCGGATGCTAAATCCCAACCACCCCGCTCTCGGTGGCCACTCCTTTGCTTATTTGGCTTCAAATAAAAAAATCATTTAAATGATTTCGAGAACGGCCAGCAGCATGAAAATTGAATGATAAATGTTTTGGCTTTTGTGATTTTGTTTATTGTTCAAAATTTCGGCTAACAAAAAAAAATTCCCCATTTTTTTCACCGCATGCATAAAACGATTTTGGTTTTCCTTCGACTCTTTCTCTATTTTTTTCCGCTTACTTTATCGCATTTTATGGAGATCGCGCGAATGTTGAGTTTGAGTCCAAACTAGCACTAGATGGATGGTTTGTTTTTTTCGCGAGCTGTTTAGATGAAAATGTTGTGGTATAGCACAGACTGAGAGGGATAAAGGCACACACATGTGTGTCCATTTTCCAGTGGAGGCAACTTAATTAACATTTTTAATGGACCTCTGCCGACTCGTAATGTCGGACAATTAAAGTCGCAATAGGCATTTGGTTGGGCCTCGAACGCGCGCATTGCAGGCGTTAGTGAGTGGGTGAGATGTTGTATTCCCGGCATTTTCCCCAATCGGAAAAACGCGGGGCCTTATCAGCTGCCTGAGAAGCGCCTCTAATAGACGAAAAAAAAAAATACACTTGAAGATCCATTGATAAACACAGTCATTCTTTGGGGATCTGTTTTTCTCTATCCATTCTAGCCTCGGGCACTGAAAAGTGTTTGCAACGCACAAAGAAAAACGAATCTAAATGGTGTCGTATGGATGGATAAACACTTTAATGAATCAGTTTCCTGGATGGAAAAGTTTCCTTAGCTAGAGGAATCTTTTCTACTCAGCACCTGCAACGTTAATGGTTTGTTTTCCTATATTTATTTCGAACAACATAAAGGTGCTTAAAGCCTGTTTAAGTGCCCATTGCTTAGTGTAAACAGTTTAAAGAATGGACGCCTTCGACTGAGTCATCTGAAAGAGTGGGTGCTTTGAGAATTTACAGTGAACTCTCTGTTCTGGGGAATTACGAAAAATAGTTTTAAATTGCAAAGAAAATTATTAACAAATAGAAGGGAAGTTGGCCTAGAAATGTTAGGACTTTCATAATATATTTAATCGCTTGTCATGGCATTCAAATATAACTTGAACTCTGGGTTACATTTAATTTGTTACTTGTAAATAGAAAACTTCTATATAAATAATTATTATATAAATATGTCAAATCTATAAACCTTTTCTAGTTATTAAGTGTCTTTTTTCTATATATTTAATATATAATTAATCTATAATCAAGTTAATAGATCTCTCTTCTTACTTATAAACAGATTACTTATATAGAAACTAACATCACATGTTCGGGGTAGTCAATATTATTAAAATATGTTAAAACTATAAACATTTTCTATCTATTAAATGTCTCTCTTTTATTTTCTATATTTAATATAATCCATCTATAATCAAGCTAATAGATCTCTCCTCTGGCTGCCTAATTGGCCTTTTCTCCTTCGAATTATCCTTGGAAATTGGTGCAATGCATAAATCAACATTCATTTTGTGGCATAAAGAGCAGTTTATCGCCTCGTTAGCTTTCGTCACTAAGCTGAGCAATTTAGGTTTCAAATGAATTCCACCTACTTTTCCTTAGTGGCCTCTCTCTTTATCTTTTCCTTCGGTTTTCTTCTCTATTTTTTTTCTCCTTTTTTTCATAATGATTATAAGAAGAATTTCTTTTGGATTCTGCCACCCAAAATAACGCCTATCGGCCACACCCACTCCAATGTCGTCGGCAGCTATTAGCAGCAATTTTCAATTTCCTTTCTGATGAAGCACA
The DNA here is from genome assembly GCA_008042475.1 of Drosophila kanapiae. Classification (NCBI taxonomy): domain Eukaryota; kingdom Metazoa; phylum Arthropoda; class Insecta; order Diptera; family Drosophilidae; genus Drosophila; species Drosophila kanapiae. The sequence goes on from VNJM01001998.1 coordinate 196,836, forward strand.
TGGCAAGAGAGCAAATTACATGGCGCACAAGATGGGACATTCACTTTTCCTTTGCTTTTCTTCTTTTTTCTCCGCTTTTCTCCCCTTCCTTTTCTGAACTCAGTGTCCTGGCGCACACGTCCGCAATTGTCCTGAGCGCTCCTCCGTCTTCGATTCGAAAAGAACATTTTCTTGCTATTTCTGCTGCTGCTGGTGCAGGGTGGCTGAGTGGGTCGAAAATAAAACCCAGACGACGGGAGCGCAAATGAACGGCCATTATGTTTATCCGAAGTGAAAGCGACGACTGAAGTGAATTTTTAACGAGGCAAAGGAAGCCCGTCGAGAAGTTGCTCAGCAGTGCGTTGCAGTGAGTTATCCTGGCTGGCCAAGGACATGCTTCAATAGAATAAGAAGAAAATTACACTTAAACGCTGCGGCGTGTCGACAGCTTTTACTGTCATTGCCTTAGGTGGTCAGCTTATTATACCTTGACAGGAGTTACATTTATTTGTTTGAGATGTTTGTGACGCTATCGAGATTATTCTGTTTAAGATGTTACGATTTTTATCATATCAAGACTTTTATATATAATGTGAAAATAATTTTAAACCATAAGCAATCTTTGAAACCATAAATTGTATGATTGGTAATGTGGCAATTAAGGAGAGATTTTTAATGTTGGCTTGTAGTGAGCCTCTTATGTTCAAGGGAAAATATTTATATATTAATAATGTATCGATATATTGACTAAAAAGCCGATTAATCAATCAATATTTTAAAGTTCGATATACGTTCGATACCAAATAATGGCCTAAGTTAGATTAAGCTATCATTGTTGGGAATAAATATATATAAAGATTATTAATGTTTAGTTTTAAAGGTGTTTTAAATAAAATCGGTAGAAAACTAAGACATAAAACAAAATGGTTGCATATTAATCGATAAAATCGATATACCTTGATACTTTTAGCTATAGCTTATATAGCTTTTTATATATATCCTATAGCTATTTCATATTTCGATATACCAGACTTTAATAGAAAATGTTTTAATAAACGGAGTTTCAAAGATGTTTTAAACATAATAAATGAAAAGTCCATAAACTAAATTAAATGTATCGCATATTTTTCCTATAAATTTCAGATAAATCGATATTTTAAAATTAAGCGAGATTTTTTCTATTACTATATACATATGTTAAACTTTACGATATTTTCCATATTTTATTGAGCGTCGTTTACTTGTCTACATATTGTATTTTTAACTTGTCCTCTCCCTCTCCTTTCCCATACCAACAATATTATGTCTCTTACAATTTAAAGAACATTTAAATTTCGACTTGCCAAAGTCAAAGTCATTTCTCTCCAACCTTGTTTTCTGGCTGGGTAACCAACCAACTTTGATTGCGCTTCATTCAAAGGTGACTATCTCCAAATTGCCGGTCAATTAACCATTTCCATCCAGAAGCTCTCTCATTTCTCATTAACCTGTCTTCAACATTCTCAACTGGGCGTGTGTAGGGCGAATTCCTATTGCCTGTTGCCATCGAGTTGTTGGATTTCGAGTTTATTTGCCTAAGCCGTTGACAGACAAACAGCTTCGGATCACCCTTTCCGCACAGTCGCACAACCAGCACTCATACGCCGTGTGCGCCATCTGCATTAACATATCATTAGGGCGTGCGTGTGTTTGTCTGTTTATCGGCGCTTTTGTTTACAATAAAGCGTAATCATGTGTTACAAATACCAATAATAATTCGAATGGGCAATGTAACCCTAGCCAGGCTAGCACAGCCTCCAATGCGGGGCGTCGCACCCACTTCAATGTCAGTTCATGAATGCATAATGAGCTCTATATAGCATAGAGGCCATATAGAGTAGAGGCTGTGCTCCTCGGTTCGTGTCTCCGCACTCTCGCCTCAAGTGCACTTGCCAGAGACGGAGACCCAGCCCCGCCCAGGGAGTCGTGTAAACATCCCATTTGTGTCCAACAATCCAAATGGCGCTGAATCTGGCGCTTTCATTGCAGGAAGCAACTGTCTTTTGGGGCCAGTTTTTTGTTTATGCGATTTTCAATGTTGGCCAGATACGGGATATGCATATAGAATATACTTATCTGTAAGTATGTAAACAAGAAATAATTACTAATTAATAGTAATAATGAACGTTGCTTTAAAATTGTTTAATAAAGTTGAGCAGAATTATGATAAATAAAAGTGTTGAGTGTTTTTCTTTTATTCTGTCTTGTTGTTTAGTTTTTATGAATATCTATAATTATATAAAATATATAAGAGTGTCTCTTTTTAGGCTTTGTATTTATGTCAGATTAACTTTTCCTTAGACCTGAATAATTCGACTAAAACTACTCAAATGTACAGTCAAAAATTCATAGAAATGCAGGCAAGTCTTTCAATATTTGGGAAGGCGCCTATTTCAGTGGAATGGCTATAATCATTTGGGCAATCCAGGGCTATATAATGATCATGTTGAAATCCCATTAAATCCCTGATGAGTAAGATTCTCTAAAAAGAAAATATATATCTTTTTTTATTTGTTTTTTTTTTTGCTCAATTCCTAAAGAACACTTAGCCTGGCACTCAGGCGCCTTAAGTTGTATGGTATGCCTATACCATTTGGATTCATTAAATACTTAAGTAGAAGCTCAAGTGCCAAAGCTTAAGTGTACGGGCTTATTATTGCAAAAAGTATATATAAAAAAGCAAACAAAGGGCAGGTCAAGTATTCATAAGAAAGCGTACTTTTATGAATAAAAACATGTGGAAATATGGGAAGGCTATTTTGAAATGGATGATAAATTGTAGGTTAAGATTGTAAATATTAGTAGTGAGATTACAAGAGTATGTAAAACAAAGAAGATTTCTTTTAAGCCTGTTTCTTTTCTCTAATATTTTACCATTAATTTCTTTATAAATTCTCCTATTGACACTTTTTTAAACTCTTAACGCCCTTCCTAACTTCAACCGCTCGCAAAACTCTATAAAGTATAAAAACAAATAATAGAACAATCGATATTAAGATGGCAATGACATCCAGAAGATAGAACTGATACCATGGCAGGTGCACTCCTGCTGCCACCAAATGCGGAGCTCCTCGATGCTCGATGACATAATCTATCCAATACATGGCCGTATCCATAGCTCCTAGAGGACGATCACGAAAGATCTTTGAAGCTCGATCCATGTTATCCTTATATTTGGGATTTGTCAGCAACTCGGTGAGGGCGAACTCAAGTTGTTCCTCCGATATGTGACGATAGTCTAGACCAATGGCAATGCCAGCAGATATGGCCGCCTTTATGTTGGGATTCTGATCGAAATAGAAGGGCATTCCGAGCACCGGCACCCCATGATGTACTGCCTCCTGCATGCCAAAGAGTCCGCCATGGGCGATGAACACCTTAACCTTTGGATGGGCCAATATGTCAGCTTGGGGTAACCACTTCTCCACCTTGACATTGGCGGGAAGATTGGCCAACTTGTTGTCTTCGAATTTCCACAAGACGCGTTGTTTGAGCTTCGCAAAGACTCCGAGGAATATCTTTAACTTTTCGGCGGGCATGTCAGCACTGCGGACTTGAGATCCTAAAAGGAATAGGGATTAATATAACTTAAATTTCCTGTAATTTATGTATCTTACCCAGGCTAAAGTAGATAGCCCCATGTTCCGCTTCATCGAGAAACTTTTGAATGTGTTTTGGCAAAGGTTTGGGTGGCTGGATATGCAGTCCCCCCACAGGGATCATGTTATAGGTCATGGGTCTCGATGATGTCAGCGGCATATAGCTATTTAAGAATAAGGCCGAGATATTTCTTTCCAATTCCTTGACCGTCGGCAACTTTGGCAATAAACTTCCAAAATACTTTTCAATAATGGCATCCTGGCTTGGATAGTAAAACATTTCCCGATGCAAATCTTCGGTGGCTCCAATTACCACATTTTCCAGCCTCTGCCACAGGGTCATGTGATCGGTGGTGGATAGATAAATACTCGGAACATACGATAATGGAGCTATAAAGCCAAAGATTTGGCTAAAGGTGTTGGAATACGCAAAGGTTGCAATGCTAATGACCGGAACTTGGTAGAGATGGCCCAGCATTAGGGCTCCTTCATTGTAAAACTGTTCCACCAATAGAAGGTCATATTTGTCCACAGTGTCTGAGGCATGGATTAGCTTTTGAACTTCGGGTTGGGCCAGAGCAAAGTCCGTCGACTTAATGCCTATGTGTTGGGCTAATTTCATGGTAGTCAATTTCGGTACATCAACCATGTCCAGGGCCGAAGTGGTCTTTAATATTTTGGTAGCTGTTTTTTAAATAATTGAAAATAATCAATTTATTGTCAAAAAAAAAACAACTCTCACTCTTACCGTCGGCCCATGTGTCATAAATGGGCAACAGAATTTCTGTATAGTTGGCTCCCAGCTCTTCTTTGGCTAAAGAAAATGGTGTAATGAAGGTCACCTCATGTCCCCGATGCACTAGCTCTCGTATAATTGCATTTGTCATCATAAAGTGGCTCCGTACAGGTAGAAAGAAAGGTGCTAGTATTCTGGCTGCCTCTCCATTGCCAAAGACGAATAATAACATCAACTTGATAATCGTTGCGAATTGCTTAAGAAAATAAAGAGACAATAGAACACTATTATATTCTTATCGGTGTAATTTTACTACTAAAATGCATAACGATTTAAGTATAAGTTATGTAAATTCTTATAAATTAGAAAGCGATAAATATAAATTTGTATATTCTTTATAATTTTCCGCAGAATTTTGCAACTCAGTAATGGAGGCATCTCCGTTTATTGTTACTCTAGCCGAGTAGCTTTAGACTTGTCCGTCTCTCCGTATGTCCGTTACAATGCAAATTAGTCTCTCCGTTTTGTAGCTATCTTTATGAAAAATAAATCTGTTGATTTTATTTATAAATATTTTATAGAGCTCCAGTAAGGTTTCCTCAAAAACATGCTCTTTAATAGCTTAAATTATATTTTTGATAAAAGAAAGGAAAGTAACAGCTTTAATTTATGCTTTTGTTAGACTTGCACAGATATGACTTTAATAATAGAAATCATTTTAGTTTTTTTTCACTTCACTAACCATGTTTAAGGCTCAACTGCGATCTATGTCTAGATTACTTGCCAGTCACCAACATACTGATCTGGGTAACACTTTAGTATTACGTGCAGATTTTAATTTTAAAAGCACAGCTTGACATTGATAAGAGAATGTGCCTTAACAATCCTTACCTTTATCTTGGTAGTATATAACAACAAAACGTAATCTTTTCTGGAAGACCAGAAGTCGTTCAGTTTACTTTATCATCATCCATACTTACTTCCCTTGGTGGGTTACGATAAGGTTGGTCAAAATAGACTTCCTCTTGTTATTGCTTTTATTTTTGGAAGATTGATAAGTTGACAAAGACATATTTTAAGATATATTCATGCACATAATCTAAGTGATCTCAATGGGAAATAAAAAGTGGCCAAGTTTTTCCATTTCAAAACTTTCCTCTTCAAGTTAATGCTGTACACTTCCCAAAGCGATCAAGCTAAACGATAGGAAATCGTAAATAAATCATAGGCATTTGACTAAATTAAATATTTGTTTTCCGGTGTGGTAAATGATGATCCTAAGCTAATGCTGCTTCCATGTAAACGTTGTCCGGACTCCCAGCTACATATATACTGTACAGTAAACAATCGATCGAATGTACATACGAAGGCAAATGGTTAAATTGCAATAAAACTCAACGCGCCAATTTGTAGGCAATTAAATTTTATATACGATCTGGAATTTCGATGTGACGTCCATCCCGGACTTCGTTGCCCCAAGAGAATTAAGGCAGGGGGCAGGGTACGGGGCCTGAGGCATCGATCATTCAATTTGGCGTTGCAGACTTATTATTGTTTACTTTTGTCATATTTTGCCAATGTGTTTTTATTGTTCTTCGCGCCGCATTTCGTACTCGTATTTAGATTGCCTCTATTTGTTGCTGCATGCCAGCCAACAGTGATACTTTGTTTATTGTCTCGGCCAGGCCAAATAAATGCAACGACTTTGCTGCGGTAAATTTGGCATCAAAACTTCTTGTTTTCGACTTGGCCACAAAACCTTGAGGCTGCCTCAAGTGGATAAAGTTATTGCGAATTCCCTAATCTATGGCAGATCCACTTTGGTGAATGCCCCAATGCAATGGTCTCAACAGCCGCCAAATGTAGCCATAAATGCCACGAAATGCCTTGCCCCCTCCAAAAAGTGTTCCATCAAAATCAAAGCTTTTAAGCCGCTGCCTGAAGTGTTTCGCTTGCGTTCTAATTTGCCTTTTGCTGCAATTAGCCGCTATTACATTAATAATACGCGTACTTGTGGCTACCAACAGAGACCCCAATGGTAATTGAAAATTGAAAATTCCGATATTTCGTATATATGGCAAATTGAAAAATAAATTCAATTGAAAAGCGCACATTTGGCCAAAGTGAATCGGTTGTACTTAAGAGCTTAAAAGTGCGCATCTTGCTTCAGTGCATATGTATCTTTATCTATGTGTATTTGTATCTATGGGGAATAAAGGTCGCCTGAAGGTAAGGAATATATGAATAATTTATTGGGAAAGGCGGAATATTAATTTATTAACGTACAAGTGATTTTACAATGGTGTTGCCTTTGAATATTAAGTACTCCTTGATTATTTTTATGTTTGTTAAGAAGAAATTTAAATTGCAATCTTTATTATAGATTCTATGCTTAAAAATGTCAGTAAATATATACAAGTATTTAATAAATAAATTATTGACACATTTTTCAATGCCTTAAGACTCACAGATCGCCTTCTTTAACTTCCTCAATGGTTTTTTAAAGACCTTCGGTGTCTCATGCAATTGGAAACCGTCGCCGTTATGGTTTTCTCTCTTTACGGATGCACTGGCTCCACGATCATGTAATTATGCGTGTGGCTTTGTTTACAAATCACGCCTTGTCGCCGCCTCCGGCCAGACAGGACACTCTTGAGGATGTCGGCAGTTAGACGGATCGGTGAAATATGTGTGAACGCTTCGTCGGACTCCAGTTCCTGTGTGTGGTCACAGTGGCTAATTGGGATCGCCACTCGAGATCTGTCTAGACAGCTGTTCTGCGGTGGTCCTTGCCCAAGTAGCTTGTTTGGACTGCCACCGCGGGGCATTTGCGACACATTAGTTGACCACTGTTTGGCAACAAAATGTTGGAACGGCAGCGCGCCAAGGCGGAAAAAAACAGAAAGGGAGTGGAGACCACACAACGCTCCGAAATAACACAAAACCGTACTCCAAATAAGCAAAGCGCAGTAACAACAAACAAAGCTACACAGGGGCAAACAAATCGTTTAAAAATCACAAACATGAAATTATGTAAAAATGATTTCCTTATTTTTTGGATTGGAATTCAATTTTGTTGTTTAATATTTCTGATTATAAGGAGAAAATGTTATATTTGATCTTTTTATTGCCCTTTATTTTTTAGTGTTGGTCAAGGGATTCGAGAATTCAGCGTATGTACTTTAATATATTTTAGGTAATTTTTTAAATACTAGACTTGGTTATTTCATTTAATTGGTCAAAGTAAAATAATTTCTTTATTAATATAAATTTATACTTATATTATTTATATAATTTAATAATTATATACAACTTTAAATAAGCTTTAATTTTAATTATTCCTATTTCTATTTTGAAAAAGAATGTATAGATCTTAGATCTTAATCATTTTTATTATAGCTTTAGGATATTCCGGTCCGATTTACTCTTAATCATCAAAAATAATCTAATTCTCTTTACTGCTTATTTGTCGAGATCCTCAAGCGACCGAACAGAACGCAATGTCCAGATTGATTTAGCTTCTTTAATTTTTCTAATTGAACCCCATGTCCAGATTGATTCGGCTGTTGATATTAATGTATTTTTAATAAACTATCTTACTGTCTTTATATTTTTCTTATAGAATCCAATGCCTAGATTTATTTGTAATAGAACCCCATGTCTAGATTGTTTGGGCTGTTGTTGATAATTAATGTTTAATAAATTATCTTACTCTATATTTTTATAAAGAATCCACATGTCTAGATTGCTTTGGCTGTTGATATTATATATATATATATATATATATATATATATATATTATATTATATTATTGTATTAATATTTTTCTAATACATCAACTATAAATATTAACTGCTTCTCTACTTACAACAAATTCTTTGTAAATAACTTAAAATATAGTAAAATAATACACTTTTCGCAACCCTAACTATTTTCCCAGTGCACATTGTTGTTGGGGGGAATGCATTTAATGTACTGGCGGAACTCCTCAGCCCATCCATTCATTCATTTATCCTCGTCCATCCATCAGGGCCATCAGGTGTGTGGTGGCGTTGGCTTGGTGGCTATGGATGTGGCTGTGGATGTGGATATGGCTGTGGATATGGATGTGAATATGGATGTTCCACTGCCGCCGCGACGCTGCCGCCGTTAGAAGCGCAATTTGTTTATGCTACTTCGTGAGCAATAAAAGCACAGACGGCCATGTGGGTGGTCGTGGTCCCACCTACGGGCCTTTGGATTTTATGCAGTCGCTAGTTATGATGTACCAGTCCATACATAGGGATGTACCATACACCGTTCATAGGGGGATGGATTGGATGGCATCACCCGTGTGCTAATCATCAGCAGCTCTTTGGAGCTGTTCATGTGGAATTAATCAGAGCATTGTGTGTGTTTGGCCTGCATCCTGTTCGGGAGTCGCCGTAATCCCTGTGAGAATAAATTGAGTTATAATTGAATTGAATTCCAGCGAGAGCGGCCACTTGCATGTCTTGGAACGATCCAAGCTAGGCTGCAAGTCTGAAGTGGCTGCCGAATAATTTGACATAATGGTTCTTAATGAAGCGCTGCCTATCTGCGCCTGAGAAAAGGGTGCAGCTACTCAAGTCAAGTGAGCTCTCGTTGAACTCTAATGTCAGTTTATTGACCTCGAATATGTGGCATCCAAGTCAAAAGAGTCAAATTTTTACGCCTTCCGTTATTGCATTCCCAAAATGTTTTCAGATGTTTTTATATATATAAGCTGAGCTTTAAACTGTGAAAATAAAATTGACAGATCAAATTCTTCTGTTTTATTAATATATAATTAAAAATATTTAATATATAATAGTATATATAACCTATTAACACAATAAGCATTAATTATACAGGGTATTTATTAGTTCTTATTAATATAAAGTGATGTTTAAAACTATACTGATTAAATAATTCAATTACAGTCATTATAAAGCCACATTAGTTCGGAAATCATAAATCTAAACAAGATCTACTACACCGAATCCCGTAAAGGCAATCTTTACATTAAATCTAGGTTAATATTTATCTGATGAAGTATCTGTAGCTATAAAAACTGCATCTAATAGATCCAGCAGTTCATTCGGGAAAAATTAATTGTGCAAAATGCATTGGCAAATATTTATCCTGTTGAATATTGTAAAAGTTTCGATTGAAATTCAATACGAATTTGACTTTGAGGATGATCACTTGATTACGAAATGTCTCGATAAGCCGGCCGGGTTTTCGGATGTAGACGGATTGTTTGATTTCTCGAATTTTACGATGGAATTGGGCGAAGAAGGTGTCGTCGGAAGTGGAAACTTAACCACGGTGTGGGATGTAGAACCCACGGATCGCATAGAGGTGACTATATTTCAATAAGAAGTAAAGGCTAGACTTATATTAACATAACACTTTCAGACTCGAATTACCACATTACATTTGGAGCGTGGAGTTTGGCAACCGACAATCCTAAATATATTAATTACTGACTTCTGCAAAGTTATGTACGATAAAAACCAAATCTGGTACGGTTTCATGACAGAACATGTGATCAACGTAGAGGAAGTTCGGAACAAAGGCGTCAGATACAAGGGAGTAAGTAGGCCGCTTAAAGGTCTTACGATTATTAAAACTTATAAACTTTCAGACGGTTTTGTTGTTGGAGCGGTATTTGATGAAGGCTTCCTTTGGTTGCGGGATATCGCTCCCTTTGGGACGGCACCGAGTAGTAGTTACTATGGTTGCGATTGATTTAAATAATGTTAGACGACCCAATGGAATATGTTATGAATTCATAGGTACCTTTTATAAGACCAAAAAAATGTAAATACATACATTTGAGCATATGTTATAACCTCTGTTCTTATCAAATTTATTCAGGCTGTTTACCGCTTTGTCTTTGTCTTTGCGAAATAAAAAGTACATGTTATTTGCTTCTCCAATTTCTGATTCCAGATTCCTATAGTTGATCTTATTTGAAAAAGGAAAGACAATAGTTGACTTAATGGACTATTAATGTTAAGTTGCCGCCATCAGAAAAACAATCTAGTGTTGAATTATTTTAAAAATAATTCTTTTGTGAGCCCACCTTAGATATAAGTTTTGGTGGAAACAATTTGTTTAAAGAATTTATACAATTAAAATTGAAGCATTAATATGGTTAAAGGAAAGTAATTATTAATTATATTATTATAAAATAATAAAAGACTATCTAAACTACTACTAAGGAATACTATTTAAAAAGTTGCAGCCATCCTGAGTGCTAAAACAATTCAATTAATAAAACTGCTTTTAATCCTTTGTTTTACTTCTTAAAACAGCAAACTAAACCAAATAATACAGCAGTAAATACTATTAAATATAAAGTATTATTAAGTATTAAAACGCTGAGAAGAATTCTGTCGAAAACGCAAAAAAAAAAACGGGAAATCAGGAACGCTTCTGAAAGTCATGCGCATATAAATATAAGCGCTATATAGTGAAAGCCTGAAAGTAGGCAATATCCCAAATGTTTTCATATTTGACGTGTAAAAAACCAAACTGCAAATATAGTACAACTTTACAGCGCCATTGTCAAATTACTTTTAACATAAATATTCATAATACATATATTTATCGTTTTTATTTTGGCTTAAATATTTAATGATTTTAGAAAGACTTTAAAAAAGGTTATCATTGTTTGTTTTTTTTTTTAGTAAAAAGAGTTTATTTCAAATTTATTTTTGGTTTCTGTTTTAACACTTACAGTTCCGTACTTTTTACCGTTACAAATCGTTGTAAGAACGTATATTTTACATATACATACATTTTACATTTTGCATACATTTTACATATAGGGCGGGCTAATAGCGCCCTCTGGAGAAAAGCAAAATCATTTAAGAAAAATGTCTACGCCATCAAAGATCAAAATTCTAAAATTTCTTTGAGTCATTGCAAAATTCAGTATTTGCTACATCTTACTCCCGTACGGCCGAAAAAGAAAATAGTAATCATAACAGCAAAATGTTTATTGAAACATTTATTTAAGACTCTGGGGTTGTGAAAAGAGTTTGGATTTAAAGCGCCCGTGGAGGCGGCGTACAGAACTTGTAAATTCCACTACCATCTTACATTTCAGTGATGCTCTAAACATCTGGCTATGGCAGTGCTGTCACAATTGTCTACATAAAACCGCTAAATCAATATAATTCAACATTCCTTGATTCCATTTATAATTAAACTGATTAAAATAAATGGGGATGTGAGTATCTTGGAAGGACTATTAGCTAGCTAAAATATAAGTATTTAGGGAGTAGGTAAGCCTTGAATGGTAGAGACTTTTAAAAAACATCTTAATACAAGTAAAAACGATTTGAATGTGGTGGTCAGCCAACAATGGGATACTGATGATTGCTGTTATTGCCATTTTGACATTTTTTGACAAGCTGTCAAAAGTCATAATCATTTATCAATGAAGCCACTCCTTACTGACTTGTATTTACTGAAAATTCGATATTCATTTATTTATTATTATTATATTTATAACGATTATTTAATCAAGCTACAGGTATAAAACTTACCCTTTCTTTGGCCTTTTATAATTCATTTTTTTGCTTTTTGTTTTTTGCTTTTTTTGTGCCCTCAAAAAGATTGTTAATTAGTTAGAACTTGTGTTAAGCTGCCAAAACCCGAGTTCTTTGCCATGGAGCTTAAAGTTTGAATAGTACATCGACTATGAATAATTTTCAATAAAATCTTTGTCGTCTTCACCATATAGGATATGGTTCTTTACTAGGATATACATATAATATTACACGTAGTTGACTTAAGCACAGTACAAGTTAAAATACATCAAATTTATTTACTATTATATTGTGTTTGAATGTGCAGTGCTTTTCATACAATGAAAATAACATAAGAAATGTAATACTTCAATTAGGAAAATCAAGAGAAATTGTGTTTCTCATCTTATTATTATTATTTTTTTATTTTATTTTAATATTTATTTTTTTTTTTTTTTGGCAAATTAGATGAGAGTTAAGCCGTTGGAAAATGTACAAAATAATCTAATCACTGCGTTGTGTGTGTTGGAAGTGGCAAATTTGGTGCTGATGTGGTTGACTGTTGCGGATATAGCAACTTGCCATCGGAGTAACGCATCAGAGTCATTAGCTTCAGCATTCTCAGTTCCTCCTTGTCCTTGTCCTTGTCGCGATCCTTATCCGTTCCGATACCGCTATGCGTCTGTGGGTGGCGCATGCGATTGCGATCTGCTGACTGGTCGGGTCTTTAAAATACTCAAGTCATTAACGTTCTCTAAAAAGCTATTGTTCGCTGACAGTTTCACGCTTTGAACATCCTTTTTCAGTTCCTCCATGTCGCGCTTGAGTTTGGCACGTCGGTTTTGGAACCAAGTAATGACCTGTGGATGTAGAGTGCTTTATTGAGAGGAAACTTGAAAAAAGGTAGGTTTTATAGCCGAATTCCAATCCTAAAAATGCATATATATTACGTGTTGAATTGCAGTTCGGTTAATTGAATATTATCTGTTATTATATAAACTTAAGTTTTGAAAGTGTTATTTAAGAAATTAGTTTTTTTTTCTAGAGAAAAACATCGGTGTCATGTATCGATGTTCAAATCAAGTCTTATTTAATCGCTCTTAAAATGTAATTTCATAGATAGAAAAAGATATCGATACAGTAATCCATATTTTATCGTTGAAATATTTGTGTGATACATCGATATTCTTTTTCACATATCGGAGGAATTAAATAACATAGTAGAGGCTTTAATGATTGGATTAAACTTTGATAAAACTATACAATAATTTAGATTGAGCGCGAAATTGTTTCCGATATGTTATATCGGTACTTTCCTCTCGATACACATCCCTAGTAAGTGTTGCAAATACAAAATTCTTAGAAACTGTGTTGTTACTACTTTTTGGTAGTAACAAAATACTTTAATTGACTTTATTAAACTGATTTTATATAGAATTCAATCAATTACTTATCGCCCAGGAAGATATTGCCATACTCACCTGTGCATTGGAAAGGCCCAGACCGCCGGCAATCTCATCTCGATCCGCTGGCGATAGATATTTTTGGTATAGGAAGCGCTTCTCCAGCTCGAAGATCTGCTGGTTGGTGAATGCAGTACGGGACTTGCGTTTCTTCTTTGGATTGGATCGCGTGGCGAATATATTCAATGTGGCGGGATCTGCAAGGCAAACAAAACATATTTGAAATCATTATAGGAGAGCTTCATACATCGGAATTGTGTCGAGTTGAGTCGAAAAGGTGTGAGATGGCATCGTAAATTATTCAGCGATCAGTCAACTTTTTATGCTTCACACAGGCAATGATCGTAAAACGGAAAAGTTTATGGGGCTTTTGCCTCTTTTTCCCGGCGTAGAATTTGACCTTTCTCCGGAGTGCCGTCTTGAGGATGCTTTAACGATTCACCTTTATGGGCGATCTCTACGCAGTCACTGGCACTTTCAATTCAATCAGTGAACTGCTTGTGGTTAAAACAATTTCAATGGAATTCATAATAGACAATCCGACACCAGCAAATCGTGGCCAGGGGATTCTCTAGCCGCTTCGATTTATACCCTCGGATTTTATTGGCCACGCCGCCGCCGCCGTTGAATGATTTCCTCTGTTTTCTTAAGCGATTCGATTGGGATTTGATTCGATGGGGATTTTGATGGCCGGTATTTGTTTTTGGCATGTTTAAAGGTAATACGGCGGCTGATTGATGTTTATTCTTCTTTCTTTTTTTTCTTACCCAAAGCATTCCGTGGCGGAAATGGCTTTCAACCCAGTTTTTGAGCTCAATGGAGAAGGTAGCACAGCCCCAGCCCAACCCCATTAGGTTTTGTTTATTTATTGCTGGCAATTCAATTTTTGCGCCTTGCGATCGAGTTTTTTGTTGTCGTTTTTTATTAATGCCCGATACTTATGTATATGCCGGCACAATGATCCCGATGAAGAGCCTACAATATCAACGGAAATAGCTGTTGCTTCGTTTGCTTAAGGGGTTGAATATATATGTAAAAGAGATATATAAAGTTGAATATAGGGAGCTAGAGGGAAAGGTAGTCTGGCGGTGAAAATGGCAGCAGCTGCAGTCCCAGGAGCAGCAACTTTGTTGCTGCTAAACATGTCGGACAATTAACAATTAAGACGCCCGAAAATAGGGTTGATTCCGAGAGTCCCCTTATTTTGTATGGCTTTTTGCGGCCGAAGTTAAAAGCCATTTTGACACCGTCCTCGAGGTTATCTAATCTTTTGTTTTGTATACGCCCATTGAGGGTTGCCCTGATCCTTGGCATAATTGTATATAATTTTGTAGGGGATTAAACTCAAAACACATTCATAAAATCAATAAATATTTTGGGTAGGAAGTTCGTTGGATAATTTGTTGTAATATTTCGGAAATTATATGTCTTACTTTACCCACTTTCTTTTAGTAATTAAATTACACATTTACCAACTATTTTCTTTTATTAATTTATATTTTTATAGAACACCTTTATCGAAGCTAATATCGGTTTAGTAACCAGTTTAATCTGACCCCACTTGCCACTAATAGGCATTCCTGGCCTCATATTGGCCATGTAACTTAGCCACGCCTCTAATTAAAAAGCCATGGCAAGCCTTTACTTGGCCAAAAATTGGTTAGGCCTAAGCTTTGGCCAGTTGCGCTTTATTAATTAAAAAAAAAACTCCATATCGGGGGCTGGACCAATTCGTAGACTTGGTTAATGGCTTAGTTGGAGGCCTGAAACTGGAATTACAACTCGCACCCACACCTCAATGTCCATGTGGTGGCCAGTAAACAATGTCATCAGCATAACTAATCATTGTGACAGGCCCGGCTGAGAGATGCCGGGTGACATTTAGCACAATGATTCCCAAGGAGCTGCTCCTGGTGCTGTTGTCTGGCAAAGTAAGCATAACTTATGCCTCCTGGCAGTGCGTTGCTAATTGAGACACAAACAAAATGACGCATTTTCCTTACATAAATAGACTAACTGGGGTGTGGTTTTAACACTTAAAGAAAGTGCTTGGCTTTATGTATCTATTAAATTTATTAATAATAAAACCAAGGTTTAATTTATCCTTCTCTTGATTTCTTTTATCTGCCCTTTTAACATTAGAATTTAACATATTTAATTGATAACTATAAGGTGAAATTGTCACCTTTACATCCTCATAGTTTATTAGATTATTTCGATAATTATAAAAGCCTTTTCAGTATATTTTTTCGAGTGCATTAGTTCGACACGAAACGAGGACCATGGCGTGCCTTATCGACGGTCAATCTGAAACGCAGACTTGAAGCGCTTGGCTAATGGTGTTGGCTGGTAATTAGGCAAATTAGCTGGACTCTACTGGCTACTGGGAGCACATAAATTAACAGCAATTAATTAAATACTCGCTGCTTAATGCCGGATCACAACCCGCTCTTCCTCTCCTTAAAATAAAAAAGAAACCAGAGGTGCCGGAGGGAAACAATTCAATTAAAGCCAACTCCAAATCAATCAGCCGAGATCAGCGAGCAGTAATGGTAATCTCCAGGGATGGCACAGCCACAGAAAAGGGAACATCATAATAAAAGCCAGACCGGCCTGCCAGAGATCGCAATCTTAAGATTGAGTGTGAGTGTATGTGCTACCAAGATGCGTATCCCTCGGCTAAGGCTAACCCTAATGCCCAGGAAGACTATATATATTCACCACAAGGTGCCTGCTGTTCACACGCTCTTCAAATGCCTTGCATTGCTTCGGACCCTTTGAAAGATGAGGAGTAGGTAGGCTGGAAGCCAGATTCCGATTTAGATCGACATTCAGAACCAGGCCAAAAAGCATGACATGTGGAATGTGATTTGGGGCTGCCGACGGAAGACTCAATTAGATGCCTGGACGTTTTTCAGGGGGCTTTCGGATTTTATGACCACAAGGAATTTCACATTCTCAGGGTCTAAGCTAAATACCTGCCAAATAGCTTTACAAGTCTGCCGCCACCGCAGAATTATGACAAACCCGGACAGGGACAAAGGCGACCTTCGTCGGGATGCAAAAGAGTCGCCGCCGCCGCCGCCAGCTCAAGGAGTTTGGCTAAAAGCGCTAATTATGGCAAGACCGCAAATTGCGTTGTCCAGAAGCTCGAACGCGTAATCAAAAACTAATTTTAATCCTGTTTGGGGGATCACTCCCGCTTCGCTTCAGCCACTGAGGCTTCACCCAAATCCCAAACACAATCCCAAAATGAAAATGAAAACGGAGAGCAGGAGGAGGAGCGGGAGAGCCGATCGGATCAGAGATCTTTTTAGCGGTAGGTCCCAGTTAATTTATTCTAAATGGCTTTTTGAAATCCCCGAAACATCTCGAGAAATTTACTTATGACGTTGCCGGCGTCTTTCTCCCCACCAACCGCCAGATACACAGAAGAAAATTAATATATTGAATATTATATTTTAAGATAAATTTGTAACTAATAATGTTGGAATATTTTTATGTACATACTTTGGCAGGGAATAAATCTATATTAACAAAATATAAACAGACTTGAAAGGCCATGGTAAACTATATATATGTATATGTGGCAAAGAACAAAGAAAATGTTAGTTAGATGTTCTAGAAAAATGAATTTTGTGACTACTTTTTGTGCGATCTGGAAGGTTTCTTTGCGGTCTGTTTAACCTGATGCATTTCCACTGATTCCTTACTTTTCTGTCAGTGCATTTTAACACTGTGATCTGAGATCCGAAACGATGATTCAGACCGGATCAAAGCCGAGATGGCCAGGCCTGCATATTTTTCTCACTTCGGCGTGTCTGCGTGTTGTTAGCAATGAAATTGATGAGTTCGAGCAGGTTATAAAACCCGATACCTTTTGGCTACCTTTTGTTTGCTGCTTCTTTTATTATTACTATAACTGCCGCGTTGTTTTTGTTTGCCGCTGAAACCCTACGAAAAAAGCTGAAATACAATAACACAAATTAATATAGGAAGATGAGACAAATTTAGCCGCCGACAAAGTGAGCTGGGTCTACGAAGAAGGGGCGCAGCTCTCCATAACGAGAAAGTTATAAATTTTGGTATTTTCCTTTTGGATATGGTTGGTGACTTGTCGACTGGTGGGGTCTCCACATTTTACTCTGAACTGCGATACAGTCATTGTTGGCTGCTTGTTTACACGCTCGTAATGCGCCCAATAACTTTTTGTATTTTGTTTGTCATTTTGTACCGCCCCGGAGATCTTGGGGATCTTGAAACTCCCCACCAGCCAGGCTGGGACTTCAGGTAACCGAACACGTCGTTGTGGAGTTATTTTAAGCCGCAAAATATAAGTTATCTTTGAGTTATTTAAGAGCTTGGGATGTCTCCGATTGGTAGTTGAAATCTCTGAGGCACTTAATAGATCAAATAGATCAAACAGATCAGAATCATTATCATTCGTTTCATATTTCATTATATTTTAATCTCAAAGCCTTATAAATCTGTGTTTTATTGTTGCCTTCGCTCTATAAAATCAAATCCCCGAGGACTCTTACACCTTTCGCTAAAAAAAGGACTTTCTCTGTGCTGATGACTTGTTCCCCATTCACTTTAATTGAATTTTTTGAGATGTTTCGAGGCAAAGCGTCTCTTTTTGGCGTAAAGTTAAACATGTTCATGTTGGCCCGCAGCTATTTTGATTGCCATATTACATCTTGTAAACATTAATATGGCCAATAATTTCCGAGTGCCCCGTCAATTTGCAGAGCCGAAAAAACATGTCAACGGTACCTGGGGGCAGTAATCAAATGTTGTCGAGGGTTAATTTCTTCATACATGTTCCAAAAGCGATCGCAGCGATCTGGTCGCTTTCTTTTGAATGGGCCTCGGGGTCTCGTACTCTCTTACTCGAGCATAAAAACATAAACAGGTAAACCAACAAACAGTTTGCGCACGATGTTCACTCACTTTATATGGAGCCAAAATTACATGCGGACACTGAGAGAAAAATTACTTAATGGGGACCTAGGTTATTATCTTTAATTGAAGAAGTTTATTGAACAAAAAATGCATGGAAAGTCTTAGTAAAATAGGAGTTGGAAAATATGTTTGTTTTTTAAAAGTTAAGGAACTTTTTCTGTTTTGAAATGCTAACTCTATAATACATTACAGAACGGAATATACATTTAATCCTAAACCGCAAATATGTATGGGATAGAATGTATGTTAAGGATATAACCCCATATATGTATAAGATTATAACTATAGCATTGGAATATAAATAAAGCATATAAGATAGACATAATAATATATTTATTCAGAACAATTTATGTGACAAGGAGTTTCCCACAAGAAGGTCCAAATCCGAGTCGATCTAGCCAAGTATTTTTCAAGTTTTAACAGGAAGAATAATGGTAGATATTATTATTATTATATTATATTGGTATATATTATTTTGGCGCTTTTATATCATCATATCATTGTACCATCATATGCAGAAGAATCTGTAACTATTTTTAATGATCCTTTTGCTGGAAATCATAAGAATAACATAACATTTTCCAGTTAATAATCAATGTACCCATTATTTTTAGCTTCAACAGGAAGAATATTGTTAATGCCTTTAAATTGAAATGGAATTTATTTGATATATTATTCTCTCTAACTTTCTTTCATGATCCTTTTGCTTAGAATCATAAGAAGCTACTTATTGGACCCATAACATTTTCCAGTTAATAATCAATTCCAGTTTAATTTATTTTCTCTATGGTTCAGTTCAACGATTCATTAGCTCCGTGCTGGCAACTTTCACTTGTAATTACTAGTAGACGCCTCGGACGACCCCTTCGACTTTATATTTTGATTGATTTTAATGGCTGGCAAATCAATTGCAACTCCGACGCAGCGAAACAATGCGCCGAAAACGTGGTCATCCTTAATTCAATAATGAATACGTAAAGCCCAGACGAGAAGCGACCCAGAGAATCGAACGATGCCTTGGCCACACACCGATCCTCCTCCTATCCAACCATCCGACCATCCATCCATCCATCCAACCATCCGTTCCACAAGCCATCCATCGCTGGCCCCATCCTTAGCATCCGCCACATGATTCACGATCGGAGCAGCGTTCAGCGTGCGCTACGCAAAAGCCCTCGACGGTGAGCGGGGAGGGGTGGTGGACGCGTCGGCTCCGGGACAAAGCATCGGCTCCCTTTGATCAGCACATATAAAATACTATGGCCACGCCCTCTAAAAGGCAGATTAAACGAGATGGCGCTCGGGCAGTGGGCAAACGTATACTTAAACTTAACGTAACGTAAAGAGCAATGAAGTCAGTCAGTGTAAGAGTCGGTCGGACACGAAGAAGCAGACTGGCAGGCTGGGAATCGGGATCGGAGCGGGAAATGGAGATGGAGATGGAGGTGAGGTGGCGGGGCTCCAAGTCGGTTCCAGACGACGGTAAACGACGACGACGACGGCGGCGGCAATGTCTGCAAGAGCCATGTTTGGCCACCTCCCCAGGCGCACCAGTGTACTGCACTTTCAGACGACAGTGGGTCAAGACTACAAAGCTTTAATACATATTTTGGTACTACTTATATATGTAATATAGAACATTAACTATAACATTTAAAAAACAATTAAGGAACTTCGGGGGGAACTAAGGTTTTCTTACCCTTTCAGATTATGCCAATTTAGTAAGATAGTTGCTATAGCAGATATGATATAGTAGTTCGATTTGCATGAAAATCTGCTCTTATAATCAGAAGAATATATAAAGTTTCATTTGGATATCTTAAAAAATATAGCTAAAATATGCTTTTTTGGACCGATCTACAAAGAAAGCTATATGTTATAGTGTTCCGATCTGAGTCGTTCCTACATATATACTGCATGCAAAAGAAATAAGACTGTGCTGAAAAACTGAGAGATTAGTTTGCGTAGAAACCGACGGACAGAAAGACGGACAAACAGACGGACGGACAGACAGACGGACAAAGAGAAGGACAAAAAGAAGGACAGACGACGGGCAGAAAGAAGAACAGACAGAAGGACAGACAGATAGATGGACATGGCTAGATCGACTAGGCTGGTAAAGCTGATCATGAATTTATACACTTTATGGGGTCGGAGATGCCTGCTTCATTGCGCTGCAAATATCATGAGAAAATATATAATATATATATATATATAAAGAATATATATTATACATTCTCTGCAAGCATATAAATAAAATACTGCATCAAGGATATAAAAATATATGAAGTACATGTTTTGACATTTAAGCAAGAGAGTAATAAAAATTCATCCATTAAATAATCGTATTTTGATATTAAGATAGATCTCTAAGTCTTTAAAATATTTTTTTTTTTGTTCCTACTTTTTTTATACAATATATAATTAATATATTTTTTCGGCTAATGAGTCAAGTTCTCAAGATTTCAACTTTATGAATGACTTCGAGCGACCGTAGACCACTGTGTGAGCTTGGGTTTGGTGTGTGCGAGACAATAAAAATTACGTTGCATTGCAATTTGGTCGCTGAGCACCCGATGAAGCTGCTCAGCGTGGCCTCTGCTACGCCTTTTTCCCCCGATATTACCCTCTTCGATATGCCCGGTTTTCTTACTGGCATCATCTTTATGTTTGCATGCACTTTAAGCCCAACTGATCTGGGGCGGCGGCGGTTGTTAAGTGAAAATCTGGACTTGCAATCGCTAACATCAGCTAACAATGGTCATCATCATTAAAATGCGATCAAAGAAGAGGCGGCGGCACCAGCCGATCCTTGCTCTGATTGAGTGACCTTCCCCAGCTCCATCTTCAGCTCCACCTTCGTCCAGTCCACACATAAGACGACTTGGATGTGTGCCAGAGAGTTAGCTGGCTTAATGTCTTTATAAGTAGCATGTATTCTATGTTAGTAGGGGATGGCAAGAAATATGCGGTGTAATCAAAACCGTTTAAAAAACTACACACTAATTGAGTTAGAAGTTCGTTGGGGGCTTTGAACTGGCCGACGGATCAAAGGCACCGCCGCTTTATTGGTGGCACAACAAAGAGCGTTGACAACGGCCTGTAAAGCCAACAATGCCCCAAGCAAGCCACTAGATGAATGGGTTGGACACGGCATCGGATCCATCCCCGGGATCTCCACAAGCACAAACACAGTTCCCGCTGATGATGATCACCATAACCATCATGATGGCCGGGTGATTGGATCGGTGAGCAAGCCGCTAAACTTGCCCCAAAGACATTGTACGATAGTTTTGACAACTCAGCGAAACCAAGGCGGCAAACAAGAAATAAAAACGAGGCTTATTAATGAGCCCACACTAGCAAAAAAGGCAATAAAGAAAAATCAATTTTGATTATGAATAAAATATGAATAAAGAGAGAGTGCTTACCCTGGGAGTTTACTCAGATAACATGAGGAGTTTCAAGGAAAACCTATATGTCCTGCCCATTTACATCTCTCCCTCAGTGCAAGGACTCAGTTAAAGTATCTTTGATATTATGACAAGCTGTCATAAATTACAAATTAATGTAATCGCAGCCAGTGGAATGCCGTGAGTTAGGAGCCCGGAACCCGTAGTCATTCTCAACTTCTCAAGCCAGGACCCAGGGGCAATCTAAGCCGCTGCAGGTAGCAGCAGCCGGGTCGTGCGATCGATCGCTGCCTGGATCGCATCGGATCGTGAAGATCTCGATCTCGGACTCGAACTTCGACTTGGACTCGGCGTCCGCTCATCGATTTCTTGTGGTTCTTACTGGTAGCGGGGGTATCTTCAGGTGCCGGCATTGCCACCGCATTGACTTGCCTACCTTACACCTCGCAGAGGCGAAGATCAAAGACGGCGGTGCCGACTTAATAACATAAATTAATCTTCTCATTGTTGGGCATCGGCGAGAAAAAGGGAGAGCAGGAAGGGGCCAGGGCGCATTAGAGGAAGCGGGATGCACATGCGTGCCAAAAAATGATACAGTAACAACACGCTATGCTAATCCGTCGGTTTGCCTAACCAGGCTCTGTTAACGCACAATGCCAAAACGGCATTTAATTTGTTTTTAGCCCCGATCTGAGGCTTCATTCATTATTTCGAGACGAGACGTTAGCGAAGATTTTGTTGCTCCTAAGCGGAGATCAAAGCTAACATGCCGCCATCCAAAACGACGAAAAGGAGACTGACTAGAGGAATACACTTGGAAAATAATCTAATAACTAATGGATTTAGTTGGTGGCTAAAAATATAACCACTCAAGGTCGTTAGGGGAGCTTCAATTCATTAAGAAAAGTACGAATATATATGTAGAAATATCTTGTAGGGGTTACATAAATTTATATGCGTTTGAAAACAACTAAAAAAATCATTCAAAAGTATGCTTTAAAATATTTTTAGGTTCAAAATGTATAAATTATTATTATTATATTAGTTATATATATTATAATTATATCGAAGAGAAATCACTAAGCTTTTTAAAACACTAAAAAAAACTGTCAAAAATAAAAGAACAAAATTTACACTGATTTTGTTATCTTTACATTTTTATTTCATACTTTTAGACACCGTTTTAAGGGGTTTGAAGCGGGTTTTAAAGTAGATATTGCAATATGATGTTGCAGTGTTGTATAATACTTTTGGAACTCAAAGTGCCGGGTATTTTATGGTAGTTTCAATCCGAATAATATTATAATTAAATAAATCTTTCATTTATTAAGTGAAGAATCTGTACATAAAACAAGTATCTATATCGAAAAAGAATTGAATTAAAAACACCCTCAAACTCAGAACCCTTATTTTTACAGTGTAAAAAAACGCCTGGCACAAACGTGGAAAATATGCTGTGAATGGTTTTTGATCGAACGGCGGCAATGACGATGAAAATCAGGCAACAAGCATTTAGTATTTGAAATGAGTTGGCCAGGCAGAGTGAGTGGAAAATCAAACGAGCGCAGCAAATTAGCTAATCAACGCCCATTAGTAGTAAGGTATTGGAATTTATGATAAATTTCCGTTAATGCTCATCGAACCATTCAGCAGATTGCATCCTGCGCCAGAGAGCTCACAACTCAGGAATAAGTTAATTTGCCTGAGGAAGGAGGATAGGATATAGCCAAACCCTTGATCTTCGATCCCTGCGATCTGGGGTCCCGCCAGTGATAAAGCAGGCTTTTTATAACGCTGCCAGAGCACAGCAGGGCGACAAACAAGTGCATCTCTCTCATCGCAGTGTGGGCCCGTTGCGCTAATAATACATAATTTTCTTGTAAAACAACAAACCGCTGCGCATCGTTATCGTTATCGTTATCATTATGGTGCATTTTTATGTGCGCCTGCATGTTGACTGGCCGTTTTCTTAAAAAGGCGTTGGCACGGCCCGCTTTGCAATTCACAGTTGGGCAGAGTGGCCAGTTGCCAGTTGCCAGTTGCCGGTTGGCAGTTGGCAGCTTGTAGTCGCCAGTCGACAATATCGGTTAATTTATGTTTATCGATATAGCCGGCCAGATAAGCGGCTTTAAGCAGGAGCAGTGGGCCGCGCTCGTAGGTTTTGTTTTTAGTGAGCGCCATAAAATGAAAGTCCGCCGACTGCCGTTGCTTTTTTTTCGAGGAGGTGGAATAATGTCACTTGGCTACCAGCTGAGCGGCACCTGAGTGCGATTCGAATTTAGATAGTATTGGCACCTTGGGATCAGCTTTGAATAGGTTTTTGAATTGGTGCAGTCTCCATTTTAAAATATTTAATTATCATATATAAAAGAGTGTAATTTATTCAGTAACATGTGGGAAAGGTGTTTGAGAAGTTCTAGAGATCTTTAAATATATTATAAGGTTTTTCGAAGAACAATCTAAATTCAATTAGGAAGTATTTAATAAATTAAATATTAAATAAATATAACATAATTATTTGAACACTTCTTTTAAGCATTTAAAGCACAAAGTAGAACGAAGTCCAAAGCACCCAAAGGTTCTCACAGCATTAGAGTTCTTAACTTTTGCCTCGACTTGTTTTAATTTAAATTATAAGTATTAAATAATACAAATTTTAAATAAATATTAAATAATTATTTGAACACTAGTTATAAGCATTTAAAGTACTTTATAACAAAACTCCAAAGCACACAAGGCGCCTCTGCATCATCAGCGCACTTGATTTGACCTAGAAAGCTATTATTCTTCAGCTTAATGTTATATTAGATACTGATGAGGGACAAGTGGCTCATTACCCAAACAGCTATATAGCAAAGCCGTCACATTGTCTTATATTCGTGATTTCATCTTTTTTTTTAATAAGAAATGGGATCATACCATATAATCTTTTTCTAGGAGTTCAAGACTCATTAAGCAAAGCTAACTACAAACTTATAGAATAAAATAATATGAGTAAAATATTCACAATGGTAAAAAATGTGAGAAATATTAATTAAAATTAATTAAACTTATAATAGGAATATCCCTAATCTAACCTATATACACTTTTTAGAGTAATTCCCATGATCTTGTTTCAAATTAAATGTCAAAACCAATTTTATAGCATAGATTTCCCATGCGAATAATTATAATTAAAACAAGTGTCAAATCACTTCGATTTGCATATATTGCATATATTTGCAATAACAGATTCCTGCATCCTCTATTGACTTGTCCGCAGAACACGTTCTGTTTCATGACCGATCCAAGCCATTAGCCATAACAAGCGACCATTTGCATGGATGGCGCTTTTGATGTGCGTTCGTGTTTCGAGGGCCATAAAAATGTGTTGCATGTTGTTGCATAAAAAAGCAAAAACAAAATAATACAACGGAAAAAAAACTAGTTACGGTTATGTGTATAATTACTGCGACAGCATGTTGGCATGACAAATAAACTGCGAGAGAGACCATAAATTAAAGTATCAGAATGCGTGTGGGGTGTGTGTGTGTGTGTTGGCCAGAACGGAGGATTGGTATTAAGAAGGACGGGCGGACGGTGAAAAAAGGCCACGGCTTAACGGCAATGGCCACCTGACGACAAGTCTGAGCCAATTGTTAAGCCGTTGATATATGCCCGATTTTTGAATGTGAGTGCGTGTTGGTAGTAGAGTCAACTTTCGGGTTTTCAGGTTGCCTATGCCTGGTGGGGGCGTGTCACACTTTTCGCCTTCGTAATTGCAAGGCTCGTCGTATGACAAGCTAAATAAATTAACAATAAATAATTGTGCAAATACCACAATTGCAATGATCATTGCCTACACTGTGAGGAAAATAGAGATATTTCCTAAAATCACTGTTGAAGCTAATTCAATTTTAAGAAATTTTTAAATAAAAGAATTTTCACTTAAAGCGCACTTATAATTTATTTATTTTTGTAGGTTTATTAACATCTTTAGAGTAAAGTGTATATCTCTCCCATTTGTAGAGGCCGCAAACAATGCCAAGATTTATTTAATTACAGGTGAAGCACACACACACACTGGCACAGCTATAATACCGATTTACGCACAAATGTGCACAGAAAAAAAAAGAAGGCCAACGACAAGTCCGAAGGCGTCGCTCTCTGAATTTATTTAATTAAATCTACGCCCCGTTGGCAGCCAGCCGCCTTGGCTATCAGCCCCTTTCAGTTACGATCTTGGCTTTTTATCCGTTTTGGCCAAAATGTGCATAAATTCCGCACTTTATGCATTGGCTAAGCGGCAGCCCCCGGCGTTGCCTAATGCCATGCGACTTAATAAAAAAAAAAAAGAGAAGAAACTCCACTTCGTTGACAATTTCTTTGAATATTACAAATGTGACTGGCACAGCGGTCCTTGCCAATTGATTTGGCATAAAAATGCAGTCAACTTGGCGTCGGGCCAGGATGTGAGCCGCTTTTCATGGGGACACTCAGTAGAATGGGTCTAGTTTTAACGAGGTCTATGGTAAAATACGGAATTGTAGGCTACTGCGATATTTTTAATATATTTAAAATATAAGACGCTATAAATTAAAATATTGTTTATGAATATATATAAAATATAACACGCAACTTCCCTAAGTGCCTAATTCCCTTATTACCTTCCCGAAATGTAGGGTATACTTATCTTGTAGAGACCCCAAACTTCTCTCCTTTAGCTCGTGAGTCCCACACCTTTTTGTTAAAGGAGAATTTATGAAGAATTCATGTTATTTCCTACGTATTTTACTTCTGAACTCGCACAAGTCGATTTGATACAGTCATACGAATGGATAGAGCCCATATGTTTAGTGCGTTTGTGTCTGTAGAAACTTGTTACGTGGGCCGACGATATTTTGGCCAAAACAGAAAGCGTGTGCCTGCAAAGTAGGTCATCGATTGATGTCTTGTTACTGATCAGCCTTGTAAAGGGTCTTGATTATAGCTACAATTATTTATGATAACACAAGTAATAAGTATTATAAAGAAACCTATACCAATTGCTATTAGTTTATGCAAAAATCCAGGCCTAAATAGGTATCCATATAGGGAATATCGAAGAAGAGGGGCAAACGAATTGTGGGCTCCTTTTGTTAACCAGCAGCTGCCTTTAGATTCCTGCCTCCGCAGTCTTAAGTGGCCTGGCCTTTGTCAGCGACTCCTCTTAACAACAAACCAAACCAGTAACTACAACAACTACACACAGCCAGCCATGTGGCTGACTGGGCCAACAAAAGCGCATAGTTAAGCATAATTTAATAGATACGCGGCTCGGGCTTTGCCAATCTCTTTATGGTTGACACTATTGTCTAGGCCAAGTTTGTATGCGCGGGCCTGTCATAAAGTGATGAATGCATTATTATTATTGTTATTGTGGCTGCCGTACGTTGTATAGTAGTATTCGCCGGCTGGTGCCTTTTGTTGAAAAGCGTTAATTGAGTGTTGCGAATGTGCAGCGGCAATTGAAATTGTTTATGACTTGCAGTTGTTGCTGCTCACACAGAGCTGCTCCGTAGCTCCACGTTCAATAATGTAATGCAATTTGGGACTGGCTAATGGCCTGTACACCCTGGTCTGTATCCCCACTTGGCTAATCAGCTAATCAGCGGCAATATCAGACTAATATCCTGGGGAACACAAAGGATACCGCTGAATACCGGCTGCTCCTCTCGCCTACTTGACAAGACACTTTGGGCCTTCCATTTGGGGAGCGGGTAATTATGCTTTATTAAGATGCAATTTTCATTACGGGAATCCGAGCCACTTGAACCCAAAACCCAAGCTGGTTGCTGGCGGCTTGCCACTTGACGGCGACGGCCATAGAGAATTTCGTTTCTTTCCTCTACTCGTATTTAGTGGTTTTTAATTGCCGTAATTAGCGAGAAACTGGGCGCTGGGAGAGAGACTGAAAATTCAAGTGCATTCTGAAGTGACGTCTGGCGGCGGCTCGATATTTTCTACTCGGTGAGTTCCATCATGGCCGCCGAAAAGACGGAAGCAATTGATTCCCTCCGATGATCCCAGAGGCCATAAAGATACGCCATAAATTAACACCAAACCGATTAATGAAAAGTGGCGATCCATATCGTGTCCGCACACATGTCTTATGTCAGCCAGGGGATCAGATATATACCGTCAGGATATTGGCACATTAAAATCAATTAACCAGGCACCGATTTTGATGGCTCGAACTGGAACTGTGGAACCTGGCACAGATCTGTGACTGGCCATCTTAATGAGTGCGTTTTGCCTGATTGTCAGTTGATTATTTGGTTGACGCCGTGCCATAAAAAAGAGTTTACGGCCATTTGAATGCCGACTTGTAATTTGTAAAGGTGTCGGGCCTGCCGCGATCCTCAGCTAAGCGCTTCATTACGTTCAGTTTAGCATTTTAAATGTTTCTACAAACAGGTGAACAACAGGGCTACAGATTAAGTCGATATGCTGACCAGCTTAAGTTGTTAATTTTAGCCATAAAAGTGATGGAAATTTCAGCAGGCAGGGGAAGGCAGAAGGTGGCGATTTGTGGGTTACCAAAAATGCTTACAAAGAGGAAAATCCCTTAAAGTTTTGCATAAAAAATGGATCTGTAAGTTTAAAAATCCTATAGTTTTGAAAAATTTATGTTATATAATGTGGAATTTTATTAAAACAAATAAAAAATGTATTGAAATTAATATATTTTCTTGCATATTTATATTTTTTATCTGTTGTGGACTAGCTATTGAGGGCAACCCCTATTCGATTAGTTCTGCTCACTGGCTCTGCTATTATGACACCTTAAACTTAAGCATTTAAATGCATTTGAACTTGAAGGGAGCTTGGCAGGCAGTCAATTAATTAATCGACAAAACTGCCGAAATTCCAAAGCTGTCAGCCCGTAGACATGTCCGTGAAATGATAAACTCCCAAGCCCAGAAAACCGTCAGACGATCCCCCAGACTTTGCTGCCACTTGAGCAACCCCTGTGTGCACCTCCTTTATTCTTTGTATATATTTTTTCTCTTTATTTTTTTGGTTGACTGTGTCTTCTATATTCGTTAGTTTGCCCACTGGCCCCTGGCATTTATGCTTAACACTTTAATTGTGATTACAAGCTGCAATCAAACGGCAACAACAACGAACTAAAGGTTGCTTCGAGTCGCTGAGTCTGAGTGACTAACTGACTGGCACTCGAGCCAACGGCGGTGGTTCTCTCACTCTTAACTTGGCTTTATGCATGTTTAAGCAGCAACTGCAGCAACACCTTTTGGCAACAACACCAACAACAACAAGTCATGTCGCTGGCTTTATTAAATTACTTGTCAAAAGTGCATACACGAGCTGGAGTTAAAGTTAAAGCCGGGTGTACCAGGAAAGCGGGGCGTTGCACTGTCGGCGGACATGAAACAGCCCCCGAACAACTTTCGATATATAGCTACACTACAAGTTATTTTAAGATATTATTTGGTGAAGATTTAAACTGAAAGATATATAAATTAAAAAGATCTGTAGCTTCTTTTCTTAGGTTAGCAAATTAGCTAAGTTTATTTGTAAAGATACTTTATTTTAATTCTATTTTTTAAGTGTAGGCATACTTTAATAACTTAAAAGGCCTTTCGTTGGCATAACAAGCCTTGTCATAACAATTCTGCAATGCAAAAAGGGAAAAGTAATGCAAATGCAAATGAAAATGAAAATGAAAAGAAATGCAATGGCCAAGGAAATCAATTAAGGCATTCATTTTCATTTTCATTTTCGTTGTTCGTTTTCGTTTGGTATTCCCCACCCACTGGGGATTAATTAATCTTGTCAACGATTGCAAGTCATTTGCCATAGAAACAGCGGCAAACATCTCAGATAGTCAAATTAATTTTCTTCACACTTTAATAAACGATTACACAAACACACACCAGCCAGCCAGGGGTTGCGCTTGGTTGTGTTTGATGAAGGTGTTAAATGCTTTGTTGACATTGCCACTGCCCTCAGTAGTAGCTACCATATAGTACTATATATATATACACACAGCATTGTTGGGAAGGAAGCGATTCGGGGGAAGAAAACATTTTTCACAGCTTCCCCTCGATTTTAGCGTGAAGTTTGTCGTTCTTCGACTTTATTGCGGTGATTCTTGGTGGTTGATTTTTGATTTTGTTCAGACATTGCATGTAAATGTAATGTTGTGCTTGTTTCTTTAAATCTAAGAATGTGTTTCTTTGTTTGAAATTTGTTATGCTTTTGATTCCTATATTCAGTTGAAGTTTTAAAATGTGTTTAAACGTCGAGCATCCCCTTTGATGTAAAAACGGGAAATGGCTATCGGAAGGGGAAAAAGGCGTGAAAGTGACTTACGCGGCTAATTAGAGTTAGTCAATCGTCGGGAAGAAACAGATTTAATGGATTTCAATATATTGAAGAAAGAAATGAAGTTAATAACATAATTAATAACTATTTCCATGGTCTTTTAAAACTATTAAACATTTAAGAAGACTTGAATTTATCTAAGAGATTACTAAACTTAGAAATAAAGTTGGAAAGTTCATATTTCTTCTCTTTTCTAATTCTCTTTATTAAATAAAGTATAAAATGCAGTTTGAAAAGTTCTTAAATTTGTTTTTCTTTTGAAAATTTTTTTTTTTAATTTAACCCAATTTTTAAATATAGCTTGCGGAAAGTCCTTTTAATATTAATTATATATGCTTCCCCTCTGCCTTAACTTATCAAGATTGTTAACACTTCAAACTTCCATTGTCAGACATTAAAAGATTCGCTATGCTACAAAACATATCTTGAGGATCACATATCTCACACCACTCTCAGTATGACGGGGCCTGTTACTTTTTACAATGTATCTCAAACGGTATGCGGAGCTCGTCAAAGTTGGAAGTGCAGACATCTAGATGGTCTGAATGGATATGGATCGGAGTCTGCACCTGTCCGGCGCAGCGAATGGCCGAGAAAAAGAAGACACCTTGCCTTGAGGGGACTCGAGAGAACTGGAACCATAACCCATTGGATCAGGATACTTGGGGTGGTTGTCTGCATCTGGAGTTTTTCATTCGCATTAATGTCGCCCCGATCCGTAGCTGTGAATAATTTACCCATCCGCTTCGTTAGACACCGCCATATCCTCCTCCTGTGTCTCCTCGTTTGTTCGGCATCGCTGCTAATGATTTCAATGCCTTAATTTATGCCTCAGTATTTTCCACATTTATCATCAAAGACTCAAAAGCATATAAATATGATTTGTCGCCTAGGTTCATTTTCTTCCCTCTTTTAATATCTTTTCTATATTTTTTAAACCAATCTATGTTTCTGTTTATTAAAATGTTTTAGGCAACTCCTTTCTTTTAATATATATTTTGTCTTAGTGTAGCCAGTGGAGTCCCTCAGTCCCAGCACAATAGGCAACACCTCTAGGATGGAAAACTGGTTTTGCCGGGCCAGGCGCCAACTGACCCATATAAATTGCAGCTGGAAAAGCCGCGAGGAAATGCGTTTTCCCCTCGGAGTTCCCCTTTTGCCCACTTACCCGGCAGCAGTAGTTCGGTGGGCTGTCTGTGATCGCATCAATCTCTTGCACACACTGCACTTCCTGGCCAAGACCATGGACTGCAGTTAGCCATGAAGCCGCGGGGTCAGAGAGGTGTTTTTTTTTTGCACGTTTCGGGGGGCATGGGCCTGGCAGAAAATGCGTTTTTAAATGGCTTTTTATGCGTGGCGCGGGCTTTTGATGTTCGACACATGCCGAAAATTCACAGCTCGGGCGGTCCCAGCTCCTCCACTCGGGGGCCAGTGATTAATGTTTGGCAAAAACGCGAATGGCGAGTGCGAACGGCAGTGGGAATGAGATTGCGAATGCGTTTTTAAGAACTTTGACAAGGTCCTGACTTGGAATGCCGCATTCCTGCCACGGTTTTCAGGGTACATTTGTTACACGGCTAGAAAGGGGTTTGGAAATAAGGCAACTTACTGTAATTTAATCTTATTTTTGATTCCTTAAATAATTTAATATGTTAAATGCTAAATATCATATGAAAATTAATCATTAAAGAAGAGATACTTCACTAAGTTCATACAACTGCTTTATCTAGAGTTCCTTTCATTATTTCATTTGAACGCATATTTCTCCTCCGTGTAGAGCTCCTTTAAGCGTTTTTGGCAACAGTTGGGCTCTCTTTCCGCCTTTCCATATGGCCCTGATAGAGTTATTACCAAAATGTAGCGCTCCTTAGCCAATTCTCATTCTCACCTCCTATCGCTCGGCGGCCTGTCTCGCTGTCTTCCCGGCTAATTCTCTCATTTGCTGTCTCTTGTGCAACTGTCGATGCTTGATTTTCGCTTGTCTTTATGATCGGCCTGCTGGCTTTGATCTTGACGCCGATTCAGCCCCCCCTTCCCCCGAATCGCGGGTAATGGGCAGAAAAGAAAAATGCAACTTGAGCTCAATTAGTGCTCATCAAAAGCGTGCAGGTAACACCTTCAGTGCGTTGCTTTCGCACACCTCTGCGCCAGCGTATCTGTATTTGTATCTGTTCGTTGTGTATCTGTGCCTGAGTTAGTATCTTTGCATCGGTTAGTATCTGTGTATCTCTTGGCCAGGCGTCACTTGTTCTTGTTTCTGACTTTGGCTCTAACCGGACGGAGCCGAGGTATGCAATTTGCTCGAGGGGTGCCTTATGATGATGGACCACCCGAGTGATTTTGGTAGGGTACACGGGGAAAAAAATATCTTTCAACCTATTTATGGATCTTCGGAAACAAAAGGTATTTTATATTAATTTCAGTTCTCTAAGTGACATATATAAATAGGTTTTTTATGAACAGAGGAGTTTATAACGGTTTAAAATACGTTATTCAGGAATATCTGCTTTTTATCAGTGTGTTGTCATTAAAAATTGGTTTCTTTTAATTTTCTACAAATTGTTGATACTTATAGAAACGTTATAGGATCATAAACAAGCTGAAATTTTACATCTTTATATTTCTATACTATAATTTTGTTTAATAAGAAACCCACCTAAAAACAATTAAGATTATTTTGTATGTGGTATAGTGAAGGTGTGCGGTCCTCTAAAAGGGTTCCCAATAGTGGAAGCAAATCAGGCAGTTAACCATTTTAAAGGGCCCACCACGCAAGTCTCCGATTTTGTTTATTCCCCTGGGCGGATATTAACGCTAATGCTTTATGGTTAGGCCGCACGCAAACTCATATTTCTCTGCCACTTTTACAACGGGCGAATTATAATTTTTAATAAAATATTTGAGGCGCAACCGTTAATTAGAGAATTTATGCCGAGCAGCGTCGGCTTGTCAACTTGTTTTCGGCTTCTCCGTGGCAATTTCGCAATT
Source organism: Drosophila kanapiae (assembly GCA_008042475.1). NCBI lineage: Eukaryota > Metazoa > Arthropoda > Insecta > Diptera > Drosophilidae > Drosophila > Drosophila kanapiae. The sequence continues at coordinate 229,926 of VNJM01001998.1, forward strand.
TTTTATGCATATTTTAGGCGATGCTAGAACAGTTTTGGCGCCCGCAGACATTTTCTTGATTTTATTGAGGCAAACGAGTCTCGGAGTCAAGTCTCGCCTTACAGCATTTAATATACGTTTTTTTTTTATATAGTATTTGTAGTGTCATTAACGATGTGCAGCTATTAATCATTTGAAATGAATTTTTGATTTACACTTCGGCGGGATTTCTTTTTGTTAGTTTTTTCATTGATTTATGTGCAGCTTGTTGACTTTTGTAGAAGAATTTCAGTTTTTCAATGGAAGTATTTAAAATGAATGAAATGCAATTTTAATTCAGGGAATTCAGGCATTTGCGCAATGGCTGCGTAAGTCGGATATTATAGTTGGATTATACATTTGCATATACCTACAAAAGGAAGGAATATAGGTCTTATAGGTCTAATAGGTCTTGGCAATTATCCAAATAGTTATGTGCTAAATTGTTTATGGGTTTTAGTGCGCCATTTCATTTGTTTTATCAGCAAACTAGATTTTTAATACCCTACGATCTCGTGGCAAATATTTGAACAACATTTACTGGGCAAGTGGTCACTAATGCGAAAGATATAAATCTATCTAGCGCAGCAGATATAATATATATACGTCTATATAGAAGGGCGTGATATCTCTCGCCCAGATATTCAAGGCACGCTATTGAAAATGTCACGTTATTCGGAAAGTAGAAACTCAAATAGGTTTTTACCCCACCCACAGAAATATACATATATATTAATGGCACAAATGTAGATGTGGACCGGTTATGGATCGACTGATTTGACGTGACTGAAAATTGCCCTCTAACAGCTTAGGATCCATTTGCATGGTAGTTAGCACACGACGACTCGCCTCCGCTTGGATTTCCAATTATAACTATAATTTATGCTCAATTCGCCACTTATTTACATTTATATTTTTTTCGACTTTGCTCACCTCCCCCCCCCATTCGAAATTAAGTATACGTCTAGTTGAACTAATTAGTTTTCACCCGGCGGTACATACTTTATATTACTTTGCCCCGCCCCGAGACCCGCATGTTGTAAAATGTTTACACTGCTATCTGTCAAATCAACTGTCAACCCGAAGTGCCATCATCATTGTGGCCGCCATACATGCTTATGCATGTATGTATCTGTGTGCGTTTTCGGGGAGTTTGTGTCTGCCTTTCGGTGTATCTGTGTTTTGTGGTGCGTTTGTGGTTCATGCTCCGCTGGGTCGCTGTCTTCGGTCTCCGATCTCCGGTCGCCGGTCTCCGGTCTTCAACTGCCATTGCGCCGCCGCCTTTTGTCAAGTGGGAAAAGTTTAGTAATTAAATTGTAATTAGGGATGCATCCGCCGCTGCTTTGTGCCGTTTGTGCGTTCAATAATGCGGCTGTCTGTGCCAATTGTCTTGGCGTTTCATCAAGCCAACATTTTAACAGCGGACAGAGACAGTTGGCGGCCCGTGCTGATCGCCCCTTCGAATGGGCTTTCTTAGGCCTCATTTTTGCCTCCCTTTTGGTCCATTGCAATTAGGAGTTGTACCCTTACCAAAAAGGGGAAGACCACAAATCGGGATCGAAAATGGTTTTCTTTCTGGGAAATGGTTTCATTAAAATGTTTGTTATATGAAACCAGTAATTTATATTATAGATAAATTTAAATATTCATAGGGAATGTGCTTAAGAGATGGTAGATGGATTATAGATCGTTAAGTTGAATAACATTTATTTCAAAAGTGAATTTGTAGGCTTTTCAGGAAGCGTATTTAAGGTTATTTATATATTTTCTTTGAGGGTTTTTCTTGTATAGAAATTGTATTTTATTATGTCCTTTTAAATAATAAAGAAAGTCTTTATACTTTGAAGGTAAAGTCAGCCCTCAGTTAAAGTTTCCAGTTTCCAGACTCGCGTTGTTTATTAAATTTTATATTTCTAATCAAAGATAGGGAATACCTACAGAGTCTTTAAAGAGTACTCAATCTTCGTCTACGACAGGCTTTGTGTACTTGTAATTGACAAGACCTAACGACAGGTTTATTGTTCAAATGGCTGCAACTTTTCAGCCATTTTCATTGTAATTATTTTGTATGGTGGGGCTGCTCTTTGCTTTATCTGCTGGCAATCGTCATGAGCAGGTGAGCAAAGGGTAGTGCAGTTGTAGTTGTCGCTGCTCCTAATTACCAGCCGGAAGTGCCCCCATATTTTATATCCTGAGCGGTTACTTTCGGTTGCTCCGGTAATGACCCAAGGAAGGGCCAACGTCCCCATACCGGATGCTGTCTTGGGAAAGTATAATTTTCGCCAAGTACGGCGCTTAAGATCAGCCTGCTCTGCATCTGTGTGATAATCATAATCATCTCGGGTATGCCAGTAGCAGTCAATCAAATCAGCTGATGCTGATTAGATGGCTCTGTGGCAATCCCCGGCCTGGCCCGGGAGTGGAGCACGAACCAATTGCCCGTTGTACGTGCGGCGCGTAAATTCAATTTCAGTAGCAGATGAACAAAAGGCACAAGTCCATGCTGATGGATTACAGGCCGTTGCACTTGGGGAAAAAATTGTCAGTTGCCTTGGGAAAAGTGTTGATAAAAGTCGGGAGGTAATTACAAAATATTATACATATCTGTAAGATATTTATAAAAGGTATTTCAAAGTTTATTTCGAAACAGTTCTTTAAGTATTTCCGTGGAAACTAAGAATAATAAATATTAACTAATAAAAAGGGTATCTAAAACATACATTTCCTTATTTTCTTCTTTCTATATCTAAAGCAGTGGTTCGCATTTCTCTATGTTGCGATTTTCTCTGCTGGCGCCCTGCCGACACACGCACGCTATCAACATTCGTGTGACTTCGGCAACGGTCTTCGGGTATCCTCTAGGCAATTTAAAGCACAGCTATTAGTGATGTCACGTTTGTAGCTAAATCTAGCCGTTTTTATCGATAAATAGCTATTTGTGTAGTAATAGCTAACAATCTGTCCGTTTCTAGCATTAAATCAGAACATATACCTATGATTACAAAAATAGCTATTTAACTCTAAAAACGGCTAGTTTTATATATATGTTTTGACATGTTATAGAAATGGTTGCTATTTTTTCATTCAATTTCTGACATAAACAAATCCAAAATCCGCATATGTTTGCAATAGTGCAGACCACTGATCTTAAATATAAAAACCTCACTACCTTCCGTAATACAACTGTGAATATTGCCAGAGATTTGTTCTGAGTGTTGAATGAATCGGTTCGCGTCTGCGACTTAACGAGAAATCAACGCCGCTAAGCAAATTATGCCGAACGATACGCATGCGCCGGAGCCATCAGCCAGATCGCGAGCATCCAACAAATCCAGTATCGGGCTTGGGTCTGGGTTTGGCTGTGGGTCTGGGAAAGGCAATCGCCATCAAAAGCAATGCCGAGAGTGAGCCGAGCAGCCGGCCGGGGCCTGAAATTGATTTAGCCACCTCGGCCGGCCCGACTGACCTCACTACTGTTTTTACGCCTTAAGCAGAATCTCATCAAGACGTAATGACAACAATTGATCAATCGCTGGACGGGCTAATGGTTATGATGGGTCTCGTTGGGAAATCAGTTTATATTAAAATGTAATTTGCTTGCGGTTAGCTTGACGGGGAAAATAAGAGAGGTAGAGGTGCCCGCCGCCAGCATGTAGTTCACAATTATGATGGTCGTGTAAGCGGGAAATAACCTAATTTATGATTTATCTGTACATATTTCGGTACAAATTTTAATAGTCACCGATTATTTTTGGTATTGTAGAATTAGAGCTGAAACATTATAGTACGCACTGCAACTAGTAAAATAGTAGCACAAAAATAATGTGACTGTAGTAATATTATTAATAAATTATTAGAGGACAGAGGTGGGCACAGAAGGCAGACTAACAACAAAAATAACACTTAAAATTACGAAGTAGTTGAGTTATTAATAATAATATAGCAATAATAATGCTAACTTTATATAGGACAGGGGTGGGCACTGAATTTAATGCATGCATCCCGACAACACGGACTGCAACACGGACTCCAACAAAATTAACATTTAAAATCACGAGGTGGGGGAGTAAATAAGAATAAAATAGCAATAATAATGCTACATTTATATATGTACGGAAGAGGTGGGCACAAAATGTTAGACATGGAGCCCGACAACACTGTCTAACACAATGGAAAGTTTTTCCCAACAAAATGTAGGTTTTGTCTTTGTATTTCTTAATCCTATTTTCTGGGAATTAAAGCTATAGGATAATACGCCTAATTCCCAGCTTACTCACCCTGCTCCTCGTCGAAATTCTTGGTGGACAACTGGAACAGAGCATCGAGAGGGGTGTCTCCAGCCGGTGGTCCCGCTCCAACCGCCTTCTCCGACTTCTTGTGGACTCTTTCGCTAGCCCCCTCTGGAGCTGTTAGCTTCTCCGCCTCGCCGGGACTGCAGCAATCGATGCTGCCGTTGCTGCTACTGCTACTGCTGGAACGCTGCGATCGCTCGGAGCTGCCATCCTCGGAGGCAATGATCAGCGCGGGATTCAGGTGGCTCATTTGGCGCAGCAAGTGCGCCTGGGCCTGCGCATGGAAGTGCTCCTGCAGCTGGCGCTGGTAGTCCCAGGCCAGGCGCTGCTCGTAGCTGTGCAGCAGGGCGGGCGACAGGAAGGGATGCAGTGCAGCGGGTGGAGGAGCAGCAGGAGCAGCAGCAGCAGTAACAGGCACTCCTGGCGTTTGAGCTGCCACACTTGGAGCTGCCTCAGGTGGCTCCTCATCACCGCCACGTCCCAGGATATCGGCTATGGAAAAGCTCTTGATGCGTGCCGGCGATGACTTGGGCGTGGGACTCCTCAGAAGCCTCAAACGCTTCATACTCAACGATCTCATCATGGGCGGTGGACTGGGCGAGCCCACCGAGATCTCGGACTCCGCGGGACTGGGCGTTCGTTGCGGCATCTTCAGGTGGCTTCCAGGTCCGGTCCTAGCGCATCTTTAAGATTCGCAGGAAAGCGATTAAAAACGCGTCGGCAAAAACGCGCGGCAGCCACACGAAAAACGTCGGCACAACGTGCAACACAAACACCAACAACGAAAATGGCTCGTGGCCGAAATTCGCTGCTATTTGCCGCTCTCCCTCACTCTCTCTCTCTCTTTTGGGCGCTCTCTCGACCGGTTTGGGAGCCACTAACTGGTTTCGATGACGTCACTAGTCGCGCAGCTGCGCTGCTTGTCTAATTGGAAAATGCCGCCTTGCTCTGGCTCTGGCAAGGAGGCGTGGCAGCCAAAGACAGAGAGAGAGAGAGAGAGCAGCGGACCAATGGCAGTTGGCCAATACCTTTCAGGCCTCCCCCCTCCCTACAACCCCTTACTGACGCTGTCAACGTGTGCGAACGTCATCAGTTTTTACAATTTGACATGCGCTCTTTCTCACCACCTCTCCCTGTCCCACTCTCTCGCTCGCTCTCTGTCTAACTCTCCCTGGCTGCTGGCATTCTCTCCGACTGCGTTTCCAGGCGGCTGACTGCGTTAATTATCATAATTGTTGGCTCTCTCCGGCTGTTTCGCAGCTCTCTGTTGGCCCACTCAATTGTCATCAATAATGATGTCTCGTTGTACCGTTGTTGGCTCCTCATCTATTTTCCACTGAATTCGACTTTTCGAGACCTCTGGGGCACTGCCAGAAAAAATGGGAAGAGACTCGAGATTAAGGCATAATTAGTTTTTGTTAGAAATTCGATATTTGGCGAAAAAATTTGTTTTTTTTAATATTAAAATGTTTATATCAGTAGTCAGGAGTAGTTAATTTAAAATGTATTTAAAAAAGTGGCTCCAAAGCCGATTTGCTTGCTATTATTATAATTATTATTATTAACTACATTTTATTAGGCATATTAACTCAATTAAAGTGATAGAATCAAGGTCTTTTTCACTGAAATAAATGTTTAAGAAAGAGTAATCATTGTTGTCAATGAGTTATCAATGATGTTGATGCACTATGATCAGTACCCTCAAGTGGCTCTTGCCACAACAAGCACGTGCTTGTTAGTAAGTGTACTAACACCTTGTGACACCATGCACGTGCTTGTTAGGTGAAGTTTGCGAAAAATGCCAGTAGTTACTGGCGTTGTAGAAAAATAAAATTAAGAAATTAAAAACTATATAAACAAAAACTTCTAATAAAAAATTTTTATTTACAATCGATTTGTAGAATTTTTTTTTTTAAAGTGAAGTCTCCAAAATCCTTGTCTGTGAGATACCCGGTACCGAATCGTTTGTGCGTTTTATTAAAATACAATTTATTATGATACATACTTTATGATTTAATTTTTTGTATAGAAATCTATTTTATAGCGTAATACTAAAGTTTTTAAAATAAATAGACACTCGAATTAGCTCCCGACTGAATAAATTATATTTTATTATTCAATATTAATAAATCGGAACCCAGGGAACACCACGGAGAGAACATGATAACTGACAGAGTATCTTTAAGCCAAATATTAAAGTACTGAGTTTCGACGTGTGCTGACCAATAGCAAGGAGTATAAATACACATATATAATATTTATAGTAATGATTAATTTTAGGCATATATGTTCTAAAAAATAATCTTTAATTGACTTTGATCTCAGTTTCAATACATCAAACACTTCTTATAAATAAATAAAAATAATTCTTAGCTTCTTTCTGACAAACTCCTTAATTTAAATGTAAACTAAATACACATTCAATAATTACTTCTCGCAGTGCCTTCTCTTGGCACACATTCGTTTGTCTTGCGAATTTCCACCATTTCCCACTCTCTAAATTACCTCAATGCATTTCCAAATTGATTGCAACTCTGGTTCGCTTGTTGTATCACGTATGCGCCCTGTATGCACGCCCGTGCCTCGCCGCGCCGGAGCCGCGCTTCGTTTGTTTGTCAGTGTCAGTTTTTTATTCAATTTCGCTCCGCTGTTTGTCCTGGTTTTATTTTTATTTCTCGTTTTTTTTCTTTCTTTATTTCCTTGCATTTTGCATGCAAATGTCTATTTAACTGCAATGCGCCCTTTGCTGGTGGGAAATGTGAGTGAGGCGACCGGCTAAGTGAAATGATGTAACTGCTGAGCCGTAATCGATAATAGGGTCTAAACCATCTGGCCGTTTTCTGCACAAACAAGGGTATAATTGTTTATATTTATGATTATAAATGGGTGAATATGGCATACTAAATAAATTAGAAACTATGGATATACTTCAATGAAGAATCTCTTTGTCTGCGCTTATATATTTCCTTGGAGAAGTGTTTCTATATAATAGAGATACCTTGTAATATGAGTTCTCAGCTTCTTATCATAAACAGATAGAAATAATCCATTAAAATGTAAATATTATGGTTTTTATTCTCACTCCAAACCAGACTGTGGAAAGGGTATTCCTATTACGGTGTGTCTTCTGTTGCTCCGCTGCCCAAGTTGTTGGCATTTGCATGAGAACCCCTTGGCATTCCCCTCACTTTTTTTTTGGTTGCAAGATGGCCGCGTTGTTTGATTAATGCCTGCACTTGACTGACTTGACGGACGCGAATGCCTCGCTGTTATTTTGCGCCTTACATTTCAGGGAAATTGGCCTCCCTTCAGAGCGTTTGCCATCGGTATCGCTGCGATCGCATTCGTATTTAAAATCAATTATGAAATGACTCTTAATTGGGCGCCTCAATGGGTGCGACACGCCCTGTCAATCACAATTAGCCATCGCCCCTAGAAAAACCCCATTTGGACAGACAGTCACTCTTATACACAGCGAGACCCTCAAACGATTCGGCACGCCTCTAATTCTGCAAATTCATAAGCCAAATGTATCGGCTCTATATCCTTTCATCAGGCACACAGGGCAAGATGGCGATCGGATCGCCGGTGTTCATTAAAACCTCATAAATAGCTAAAGTGTTTATTGTCGCATCTGGCAAGCCCAAATCCCCGGAGAGGGCTCTTCAACCACGGTCCTCAAACTCGTATTTTGTATACATTGTATCCGGGGGGTGCCGTGGCAGGAGCAGGAGCTCGAGTCAGCTTGGTAATAAAGTCATTGCTGTGTTTTGTGTCAAATTTGTCACGCCCCTTCGGCAGGCTCAAAAGTGGCTGCTGGCAATGCATTAATGTCGCCTTTTGTCTCGTCGCGATCCTCTGCCCCTGCTGACGATGATGAAGTTGTGCCAGCCAGAGTTGTCAACAATCAACGCTCCCAAAAACTGTGCCCAACTGCATGCCAATTAAAGCCAGCTCGCAGCGATTCGATGCTCAACTTCAACCTCAACCTTTCAGCTGCACCCCGAAAATTCGAAGAGAAAAAAAAATACAACCAAGAACTGTGACGAATGCGCTTATGACTGCAGGCTGTGATGGGCAAAAGCGATCCTCGCCTTATCATCGAATAATCTTCGACACTTCGGACAGCTGTCAGCGTTTTGCCAACTCATTATGCAGATTTTGACCACAAATGCGACTTGAAAATGTCGAAAACAATTTACTGAACGCGACGAACAGCATTTTGTCAATGCGGTTCGGTTGCGTCTATTAGGACAGGGGGTAGTGCCACATATCGTTCAACATAAAGCCGCAAGAGAACACTTCTAGAAATTTAATTAATATCCTTTGAGGGTATTGTAAATACCAGCAGATGTTAGCCTTCCTAAGACTTTAAGGTAACTAGGTTCTTGATCAACAGGCCAATTGATTTAGTTGTCTATCAGTTGACTTAAATAGAAAAGATAGAGATATATGTATTTCCCGATATAGTGACATTTTACGATGAGCTTATCTCTTTTTGGGGATCATAAATATATACACTTTTAAAGATTCAAATTATTTCCTTTGTCCTTTTTTACTTACAGTTGGAAAATGTGTTATTTTTTCGCTGTGCAGCCAGACAATGGAAACATGGAATGACACCAACAATCGAATTTCGGGCTACCGCACACAAATTATGGTCTCGAATGAAATACCCCAACGCTGAGCGTTTATCCACAAGATACACACACACACATACACACCAAAAGAGCCGCGCCCTGCGGCAAGATACAGAATGGACCTTAAGATTGGGGCAGTGGCAATTTGTATATCTTTGTGATAAATCAAAACATTATCAATAATAAAATCGGTAGCCGTTTGCCACTTGGAAGCGTTTGGGGCGAAATTTGTCGGCTTTTTGTTGTGGTCAGAAAAGCACCAAAAATAAAGCCCGAATACCAAAACCGAAACCGAAACTCCAAAAAAAAAAAAAAAACATTTTCTGAGTGCTAGTGCCCGTGTGTAATTTGTATGCTAATTCAGCATCGAGTTGAATGTCTGATGAAGCTTAATGTCAGCCGAAAGGTAGATCGCAACCGGGGTGGAGTGTGGTTTTTGGGTATATGAGATCCAACTAAAGTGACATCCATTAACACTTTTTCTCTCGGCTCGTAGTAGCTGTGAATCTTTTTGATTTCCCAAATTTCTGTCCGCTGCCTTATCGATGATATAGCGGTACAGCCGCAGTAACGGCTGGCGTCAACTCATTGCCATCAAACGAATTAAGTGGACTCGCCAGCCAACAAAAGCAACAAAAGCCGTCTTTGTCCGCGAACGTGTCCGGCAAATTCGGTGTCCGCGACGGACACTGAACCTGCTGCTGGAGGCGCCTACGTGTGTGTTCTCCGCCAGTTGGGGCTAAGTGGCTGATTGTGATGGCCCTCGGGATGGGAGATCGCCGATTGCCGATCACCGATCACCGATCGACGATGGGAATGTGATGGGACTCTCTGGTGTCGGCTCTCTGCGTGTGATCTTATCGTGATATAAAATTAGCCGCTACCAGATTGAGGTATTACCATATCTGGTCCTAATGCAACTGGAATACTTTTGGGTATTATTATAAGTTTTACAGGGTATTATATTTAGAACAGACAAAGGCAGTAATTGAGGATTTTGGAACTCTATAACAGTATTCTTTTGGGACGTGAATGCAGTGCACTGAACTGGCCATTGCGACACCAAGCACGTGCTTGTTAGAATGCGAGGAAGAGAATTACAGGCGTGCTGCCTGATGGTTTGCTTGAATGCGTACTAAGTTGGTTAAGTTTTCAGTTTAGGAAGTCTATCTATCTTAAACCAAGTAATTTCAGGTTGTGATTGCGTTTATTCAGAGTTTACTTAAACCAATATTTGTTATATCCCATTCCAAGACTTTGTGCTATGAAAAATCGAAATTAATCGTTTTTTTCGGTGGCCTTTCAGCTTGTTTTGGGTACATTTTAATGTTGCCTTTCATAATTTACAACTTCATTAACGCCTGCAAGGGGGAATCATATTCATTCATTCATGAATCGGAAAATATGTGTAGTATCTTGTGAGTTTGTTGTTTTTCCCCCTTTAAGTTTTGATTCTTTGATCGAAATATGCCGCATCACGATTAAGATGCCGGGGATGAATGAATCAGAATTCAGATTCAGAAAAAGAAACAGAATTCAGAAACGAGGGAGCGCGGTAAACAGAAACAAATTGCTATCAGTTTGGTACTCAGTTCTCCCCTTTTGTGCTGCATCATTTCCATGCGGCTAAGGCTTTATCCTGTGGCCCGATACGTGGCCAAGTCACCGGCCCGAGGTGTCGGCTGTAAGCTAATTGGAAGCATGTTCAAAGGTGCCGCCAACAAATTAAGTATGAGTTACCAATTTAGCTTTTATATCTCTATCGCACACACGCACACATGACCAACCAGCCGCACATAGATACGCGGCAGGAAGAGAGATGCGGATGTTATCCGGACCCTGAACCTCTTGGGGGGGCAAAAAGTAAGTGAGTGAGAGAGAGAGAGAGCCGCCCCGGTCTTTCTCTTGGACTCTGCTCCAAACTGGTTTCAGGCGCAACTAAGTTGTAATTTCAGTCCTTTGATTGCATTTGTGTGCCAAGCTGAATTGTTTACATTTATCATAATCAGCACTCGAGCCGTTTGTAACCGCCGCGAGGGCAACATTTCATCTTTTGGCAACGCGGCGCCAGTTAAACTGGAAGTCCCAGTCGCAGTCGCAGTCGCACTTGGGGCTCCGCATCCCTGAGATGCATCTGCATCCGAGACTGGCACTTGATGTAGGTCGCCCGACGACGATCTTCGCTGTGTGTGAGTGCACCAGCCCTTGATCACCTCTGACAGGGGAAACGTTGAGTAATTGCTGACAATATGGCTGAGCAGGGAAGACAACACATTTAGTTAAGAATCGGGCAGCCGAAAAAGGCAGAAGGGGTCCGTCCCTTAAAGTAAATGTTTATAAACTTTTTTTCTGCAGCCAGTCTGACGTTATTATTATCATAAACAATCCAGAATGAGCTGCTTTTTATGGCAGCATTACGAAAAGGGAACTTACGTGTAGCTTGAATTATATTTTTATAAGTATATATGGATATATGCAAAACACTTAATAAAATAAAGTTAACTTTATTGCAAAGGACGCCATTAATGAGAAAAATTTATTCAAAGCTCCCTTGTTTTATTTTATTATATGATCGCTTGTAAAGACTAAAAAATCTGAGAGAGGCTAAGAGCCGCAAAAGCCTCTAGGTGCCCATCACTTCTTTAAAGATAGAAGCCACAAACATCCCCTTTTCCCTCCGTATTAGCACTTGGGTCTCTTAGTGCTTAATAATCTTAAAATTACTAAGATCTTTGAGGTTAAGATCTTAACCATACCATATCTCATCCATATACAGCTTTAGAACTTTTCAATTCATTGATCACTTAATTGGGGGCTACATAAAAAAAGTATTTCAGAAAGAAATAAAGCCTTCTACAATGGACAGATAACTTCATGAATCCTGAAGTTTTCTGAACTTTAAGCTTACTTTATCGATCCTATCACACAGGCTGAAAGCTATGGTTAGATATACCCCTCAGATAATGTATTGAGAGCGCTTGCTTTATTTTCCATTACCCTTTTCTGTCTTTATCTAACAATTTCTTCATTCAAAAGTAAACTATTAATTCTATTAACGGGTCAATGAGTTCCCCAACTAACTTACAGCACAGCAATCAAGGCAAATAGCGATTTGACTCACATCTGGCCTCATTAGGTCCCCTTAAAAGGCTCATGAGGCACTTCCACTCATCGTGCGGTAGGTTCATTAGTCATTTTTACTTGATTCTATTAATGGCTTTCGACATTTACGCATTTCTGTTTGTTTTCACGGAAGTGCTGAGAGATTTTCCCATAATTAGAGCCATACAGTTTACCTCGATTTGCCGGCGAATTTTCTCAGCTAGTAAAAAACCAAGTGGCACCGGTAATGGCTCCACTAATCTGTACTACAACTCAATTTCAATTAAATGCTGCTCGTTCGCTGATACTTTCCCCGGACTACTTTCCCAAGCGACGCATTAATAACGCCCATGGTCCCCAGTTGGAGTTCAGAGGAGGTTTGAGCTTGGGGGCACTCAAAAGTTTTCTTTATCGCGGAGCATGCGTTGCATTGTCACACATTTGGAAATGAAAATAAATTGGCTTTAACTGAGTTTCGGATCTGGATCGTCGTCGATATGCATCTCATCCATATGCACGAGGCTTTTCCCGTCGTCTAGTTTACGAACTGTGAGCGAGCGGCAGTGGGCTAAGGGGGCTCGGACGGACCGGATTGGTATCGGGCATCATTAGCAGCGGAATTGATAGCTTGATTATTCAAATGATTAACAAACGATCGGCTGCTGGCCAAGTTCGGCGGGTTAGCTTGAGAGAGGGTCTCGATCGAGATCGAGATTGATGGCGCACTTCAGTTGCGGAGAGCTCGCAGGTCATCTTCTCGGCTTCCCAGCTTCGCAGCTTCTCAGTTTTTTTTTTGGAGTTCGGGAGTGAAAAATGTGTGCGCCGTTGGCGACGATGGGGCCACCTTTGAACTTAGCCGCGAACGGTAGCCAGAAAGAGCAGCCGGCTTCCAGTTGGAAATTTATGAAAATGATCATCGCTTCGAAAATTAATAAATATCGAAATAATTTCGATTAAATTTCGTATGCAAATTGGCGCCGTGCACAAATCTGCAAAGCGAAGTCACAGCAACGCTCGGCTTTAGACACTTGGGTTTTTTTGTTTATTTTTTTGCCTTTATTTATTGTTGTTGTTATTGTTGCGGTTGAGAGTTTTAGCTTTAACTCGTTTTCGTTCGTGGCAAGTGATTAAATTAATAATTAATTAGTTTGAATTTATGAATAACGGTTGTAAATAATCATTAATAAAAATTAAAAAAGATTTCTTTTTATTTTAAGACTCCGCCACTCAGCATCAGCTTCAACAAAATACGTAGCAACATCATTAAGATCGATCGAAGCAGAATATTTAAATTTGAGTTCGAATTTGTATATCGGCTTGAGATACAGATACACAAAAAAAGAATTTGAATTGAACTCACCGACACAAGCCAAATGGAAGCTCTCCACTCCACTCCCCGAGCATTGTTTGCTTAAATATGCTTAAATTTATTGACAAGAATTTGCGGTCTTTTGTATTTCCCTTTGTTTGCCTCAAATTATTAATTGGAGTGAAACAGATTTAACTTTTAAACGCTAATTGGTTGGGTTATTAAACAATGACACAATTTTAATTTGTTTAGTCGAGAAGGGAAGGTAAAATAAAGAGTTTAACTGAACGAATTCTGACGTAATTTATTCGGTAAGTTCGTAATGAATTTGTAAAGTTTTATTAGAAAAATAATTCATAGTTTCTAAGTAAAAAAAAGAGGAATTTATGCTATAATTAAAGGTGTATCTTATAGCGCTAGTATGTACGTAAATAAAGTCGTGGCTCTTTTAAGATTAAGATACAGGGGAAATATATTGAGTTCTTTCAAAATATTCTGATCTATCGCTTTACAAATTGAAAGGTTACGTCCTGATAATTCTTTATATACCTTGTAAAAAATAATCAAAAATATCTGGGGCTTTGCAATTCCCTAAAAGAGGTGTCTAAAAGTATCCCTCAAAATGTAGTAGTTAACGAATTGAATTTAAATCAGCTTTTCTGTAAGATTTGTACCATTTTGTATCACAATTAAGCACACCTTTCAAGGAAATTTTATAACCCCAGTGATTTTAGTAGCATCCCCTATAAAGATAATGCATTTATATTGATTAGTATTACCAAGGTAAAGAAAACTGACCTAATCACTCCCAATTTATCCTGTCTCTGTGACAGATCAGTCTTCCTTACCTTAAAAAATGCTAAAACTTTGTGAGATATTTTATACGTTCAATATTTACTCTGACAAAATTTAAAAATCTTTTAATGTTTTAACTAATCATAAATATGTTTTACAACAATTTATAAATCCAAATAGTACCGAAACCTAAAGCTTACAAAGACGGATCTAGCTAACTTCCCTCACACAATTTAAAAGTCATCAACTATCAATAACAATCCCTTTCGTTTGCTCCCACGTATTAATATATATCGATGCATTTAAAAATCTATGCTTATTTCAAATCAATTAAAATTGTTTCCAAAAGTATGCTGCAAAATCTAACACTTTCCATTCCTAAACATTCCAAATCTTTGTCACATTCTGTAATGTATTACTTATGAACAAATTCTAATTTCTCTTTTTAAATATGATTGGTGGCTCTGAAAAGAGCCGATTTAGAATAGTTCTGATCGTTGTGAACCCGGCTTTGAGGCCGGCTTCTGGTTCTGGCTGGTTCCATTTCCACTTCCGTTTCCGTTTCCGGCTGTGATTGTTCTGGCTTGTTCACTGGCCCATAATGGAGCCTTGGTCCTGGCTGAGTTGTTGGATGTACCTCCAATCGGGGGGCTGGCTTAGATTGTTGCCTTTGCCGTCCATGTCCTGGCCTTGGCCACCCCTTGGTGGGGTGTCCTTCTGGCACTTCCTTTGGCCGTCCAGTGCTTGGGGAACTGCGTTGGGGCATAGCTACTCCCAACTCCCGGGGCACTCGACTCAAAATTAAACAAAATACTCGTCTCCTCATTGCTCACTTTCTGTACCAATCATTAGGTTGCCTTGGCGGTTCGGTGCGCACCTGACCACGCCCTCATTTGGGCGGAGCGCCGCCCATTTGTGCTGATGCCGACACCGGTACGACCATGCCAGCAGCAGCGGCCGCAGCAGCAAGGCCCACCATATCAGCCTCGTGCATGGGCTTTTTCTTTAAAATGCTCAAGTCATTGACATTTTCCAAGAAGGACTTGTGAGCAGAGAAGACCTTCACGCTATCAAAATCCTTCTTCAGTTCCTCAATGTCGCGCTTCTGCTTGGCCCGGCGATTCTGGAACCAGGTGATCACCTGGGCATTGGACAGGCCCAGGGAGGCGGCGATCTCATCACGATCCGCTGGCGACAGGTATTTCTGGTAGAGGAAGCGCTTCTCCAGCTCAAAGATCTGGTGATTGGTGAAGGCGGTGCGCGATTTGCGCTTCTTTTTCGGCTGCGGACGGTTTGAGAAGATGTCCAAGTGGGATTTATCTGGAAATAGCAAAGAAAAACAGAGATGGTTAGTTTCAAAGTTAAAAAGCGGCAAGCCAGTAGTTTATTTTCCCACCTTCTTTACCTATACTTATGCCTAACGCGTCTACTAAAACCCAACCCTTACAAGCACGTGCTTGGTGTCGCAAGGGTCACTTGTATACGAGAGATGGTTAAGCTAGAAAGCAATTAATATTATATACTTTTCTAATGTATAACTCCCCCTATTGATACTAATTCCCATCCGCCTAGTTGGAAGCTCTGAATTCCCAGATTATTGGCATTCGCTAAAACCGGTTGCTAACAAGCGCCTTTGCCTTTAGTTTTAATTGCGAAGCGTACATTGATTCAAATGCCAAGATTGATACATTTGCTAGATGCAATTGTAGTTACAGCTGCAGTTCCACTTCTCCGATCCGAGCTTTGACTTGAAGTCTATAATTTCGCGTTGATTGATTGCGCGAGTTGTGGGCGTTCATTGGGTTGGCTGGCGCGCTCAGCTTTCTCAAGCATTATGCAAGGCGGCAAGGCGACTGCTCATTTGTCTCGTTTGCGATGTGATTTATAATAATTATTGACACCTACAAATCAGTTTTAAGTGGCACATCGCTTGATTAATGAGCCACTGACCCGTACTTAGAGCTCTTGATTGTGTGTTTGCATAACGTTTCCTGGTACAAGCTGACCGACAGATGCGGTGCCAATCAAAGGCGATCGATACAATGTGTGTGTTCGCGAGATCATCAGCATAAATATTTGTATTTATTGAATATTGAATGCTGATTACTGGCATATTGGCTAACCGGTCCCAGCTTCACACCCATTCCGATTGCTTGTCAAACAAACTAGATCGACATTAAAAACTAATTAAATGCCCTCCAACCGAATGCCGAAACGAAGTCGAGTCGGAGTCGGGGTCGGAGACGGAGTCTCTGGGCCATCCACGGGTGTGTGTGGGTATACCCGTTTTTACATATATTCGAAATGCAAACGCATAATTTGGTCATTTGTTATCTCGAGCACGTTTTGTAACCCGAAACCCATTAGGCACTTGACTGCACGCCTCTCTTTCTCCGGAGCCTTTCTCTGTTCCTGGGCCCCTTTTGTATTTGTTTTTTTTTTTATTTTTATCGGAGACTCATTAAGTAATTTCCATGACTTATCTCGAGGGCGAAAGAGAAATGGTCAGGCCACTTGGGTATCCTTTTCCCCCTCTCAGGTGGTGTCCACTTACAGGGCATAAATTGGGTCCTTAGTTAGGAGGAGTTTTGTTTTGATGTACGCAGTGTACTCCTAGGGAAATCCGATCGATTTTCAAGGAACAACAGTTGGTTCCTCGGGGATATTTATGTTTTAATTTGGCAAGAATACTGGGAATTGCAATTAGGATAGTTGACAGCCCAGGCGACACCAAGTCTGGGGCAGTCTTCCTTTTTACTCGAGAAATCAGTTGGTATTTTAACCACAAAAGTGAGTCTCCAAAGGAATAGGCTACGTCTCGGGGTAATTATATCTACACCAGAGTGCTAGTGATGCTAATGGGCTCTCCTCATAAATTAATGGAGCTCTCCATATCCTCACAGCTGCCTATCATTGCTGATAGACAAACGACGCCTCCCGAAGATGAAACTTGGATCGTAAATATTTCGTCTGCGGGTTATACAATCCATGATAAACAGTAATATGTGTATACATATTTTGTCAACTTAATACACCAAAGATATAGTATTATACAACGTCGCTAATCGCCCCGTTCAGTGTATTTTAAAACATGTTTACGACTCTGACTGGATGAGCTCCGGCCACTATATACCACGACGAGACTAGAGACTAGAGTCGGGCCCATTAGTTTTGAGTAGCAACAAATGGAAACGGCATGTTAATTGTTCCGACGAGCAACAACAAAACTCGATTAGGTAATGCACCGCTCGGCTAATTGTTGCTAATCGCTGCAGAATCGACACGACTACACAAAATATACTAATGCGGACAGTTGGGGGACTGACTATTAACCATTAATTGCCATGAAATCACTGCATGGAGTTCGGGGAGTACTAGGCACTAAAACGCCCACCAAATGAGCTCGGACGCGGACTAGAGGGTTTCCGGGGGCACCCTGACCTGGGCATCGCTGCTGATTGCATATTCCAAGTTGCCAGAACAAAGTTCTCTGTGCCTTAAAATGTATCTTAACTTGATTCTGCCTCTGTGTGTGTGCGCGAGTGGCGCATGCTGCCAATTAATTAAAAGCCCAAGTATTGAGAGGGTTTTTTGGGGGGAATTAACATAACAAAAGATCCAATATTATTGTGGGGAATGCGACCATTTATTTCAATTAAACGAAATTCGAATTTGCTGATTGATAAATGGCAAAACATCATCATAATAAAAAGCTGCTCTCGCCAGAAACGATAACAAATTGGAAGCTTTTATTCTAATTAAGAAATCGCGTAAATTCATTACGGAAATTGAGACATTTATCAAGAGAAGAGAACTACCTCTTTCTATATCCCCAGTAAATCCCAAGTTTAGATATGTGATGCTTACCTTGCGACTCGTCAAAGTCCTTGGTGGTCATCTGGAACAGGGCATCCAGCGGTGTGCCATTGGCCTTGGCCTTGGCCACGGCAGCAGCATTGTTGGCACTCGCCGCAGCGCCTGCTCCTCCTCCTTGCGATGGACTCGCCGCATTGTTGGAGCCACTGGCTCCGGCCTGTGCCGACGACTGGGGACTGTGGCTGTGCCGGGCAGCGGCAGCAGAAGCGGCCGCCACGGCAGCCGCCGAATCCCTGGCTATCTCGGGCGAACAGCAATCGCTGGCCGCCGAACTGGAGCGGTCCGAGCCGCTCTCCGACGGAATAATGTCCATGCCCATGTGTCGCAGCAGCTGGGCCTGGGCATTGAAGTGCTCCTGCAGCTGGCGATGATAGTCGAGGGCCAGGCGCTGCTCGTAGTGCAGCAGGGCGGAGGGAATAAAGGGGCGGACGGGCATGGCCGGACCCAAAAGGTGATCCCAGGGCCGGACAATCTGTCCGCTGGGCAGCAGCATGGCAGCCGCCGCCGCCGGATGCACATCCAGAGGTTCCGTTCGCGGCTGCAAGAGTCCGCCGGAAGTGACACCCGGACGGGAGGCGGGCGGGGCCAAGAGATTTGAGCTGGGCGGCGGCGGCGAGACGGACTCTTCGCGCTGCTTCTCCGAGTGTCCCAATATGTCCGCTATGGAGAAGCTCTTGACGCCCTCGATGGCGGACTTGGTATTCGTTTGTCCGGCGGTTTGCGGCTCCGGAACGGCCATCGGCGGGCTGGGCGTGTGCTCCCTGGGCTCCGAGGAGGACGAGGACATGCGCAGACGCTTCAGCGGCTGGAAATAATCCTCCGGCAGACCGCCGACGGCACTCCGGCTAAGTCCGGCTGCAGCTGCAGCGGCGGCGGCGGCAGCAGCGGCTGCTGCGGCATGTTGCTGCATCAGCAGTTGTTGCTGTTGCAACAGATCAATGGTGCTGGCACGCGGATGGTGCAGCGGATGCGAATGCGGATGCTGGAGCGGATGCGGATGCTGCGTGGGCAGCGGGCTGGGGGCTCCGCCCACGGAGATCTCGGATTCGGCAGGACTGGCCGGTCGCATGGTTGGAGGGCAGAGCATTTAGGTTTTGAAAATATAGCACTTAGATTCTCAGGGACGAGGTCTTTCTTTCTTTTCTATCTTTCTTTTTATAGGTGAGAGCACTAAACTTGCGTTTTGTTCACTGATTTCTCGTTGATATTTCTTTGGGCGATTAGTCAACACTAACTAAGGTATCATCGGCACGACGACGAACTGATCCAACGGTATAGGACCTTTCAACTCGACGCTTCGCAGTCAACTGTTCGAAACTAGATTGAAGATTGGTTTGCTAACTAGACACGTCGATATTTCTTCAGTTCTTTTGCTGCTGCCGCCGCCGCAGCGGCAGTCGTTGCCGCTCTCTGTCGCTGCCCTCCTCGCTCGTTCTCCATCTCCCGCGCTGCCCATCTCTTTCTCACCCTCTCCCGCTCTCGCTCGCGCTCGGCTCCTTAGCATCTCGCGCCCTCTCTCTATTCGTGTCGTTCGTGTCTCGTTTGTCGGTGGTTAAACCCTCGGCCTCGGCAATCAAATCATAACTGCACAACGAGCTGCGTCGACGTTGGCGTCGCCGCTCCGTTCGCTCTCTCTCTCTCTCTCGGTCTCTCTGGCGAGAGCGCTTAAACCTGTTTCTCGCTAGAGCGAGATCCAGTGATGCCGCTAGTCTCATGCCATCTCACTCGACGCAGCGCTTAGCACCAATCGGCTACAGCAACAAAAAATAGCAATGGTGGCGTATACGTAACGGTAATTATGGCGTTCATCATGCGCCTGGTGTGCGAGCAGGATGGCTTACTTTGGGGCGAGAGCGAGACGGAGCAGGCGACGCTCCTCAGATTGTAACGAGACTGTATTTAGTATTTTTGGTCCGCAGCAAAGTTTTCACAACTTCAAATGACGTCGGCAGCGGCGCTAGCAGCGGCATCTGCTCCCCCAAAAGCCCCTAAGCCCTCCCCTCTGTCCGCACACACAAAACCCCCCCTCACACAGTTAGCATTAATGACGATGACCCCCGAAGGCACCCCCGTTTAATTGTCAAGCGTTTGCAATTAATTTGCTGTAAGAAAAACGAACAATTAATTTGGGAGAAAAACACAAAAAACAAAGCTAGGGAAACCAGGGAGACCGGCGGGTAAAAGGGAAATATAAAAATGCGCATAAATTTGCTGGCATTTGAAAATTAATTCGAGTCTGAGAATGAAAATGGCTTAGTTTCGGTTGGTTGAGTTGGAGGAGAATATTCCCTATTTCGTTTTCGGAATATTGGCTAGGTGCCATTCTGTTTAATTAAAACTTATTGTTCGGTTTACTTGGTTCATTCCAACTTGTTAATTTAGTGTCATAATGAAGATATTGTTTTAGAAGAGGAACACAGTGATTTAGTTAGAACCGACGGCTTTTTAATGGGTAGAAATTACTTTTTTAAGATAATTAACTCATATACATGGATATAGAAATCATTTAAAAATGTATTAATGAATTTTATCACAGGAAAAACACTCTGATTTAAGATAAACTTTGAATTTATTATCCGTATAGAAAATAAGATTAAGATTATTTTGTTCAGTTATTCTTCTTACAAATATATATTTTTCCTTCCTCCCCTCTTTCTGAACCGTTTCGATTTAAAAATAGCTAATCATCAAATTTGGGACGAAGAGGGTACTAGAAATTCTCAAGTTCGAGTTCTGGGACACTCCTCTGGTCGGAATCTAAGCCTACTGACCTTACTCTTGGGTAAAGGCAAACCTGAGACTTATAATCGACTTGTGTAAACTGAATTAATATAGTTTAATCTCGATATTTGTTTGAATCCACAAATATCGAGATTAGTCTATATTAAGTCAGCAAAAAACTCGCATATAGCCAATAAAAGTCGCAGAAGTCAACGAAATTTCAATGTTATATAAATTACCTATTTGAAACTCAATTTTAAAAACTGCATAAAAGCTAAAATATACACAAAAAGATGAACCACAGAATTTAAAAGCTATATTCGTATAATTATTTATTTATTTTAGTTTATATCAACATTTTATTTTTATTTTATATTGTAGTCTATAGCTTTGGGAATAATCTGGTATCTTGTTTACTTATGAGATATTTTACACCTTTAACCTTATTAATTAAAATATTGTGATTTCAGCAATACTATATATGCTGAAAATCTATAAAATATACAAACAATGTTTCTTAAAAACGGAACGACCGAAAACCATTGATTTTATAAGAGATCATTTTATATAAAGTAAAATAAATATTTCTATGTTTCAAAATGTTTTCTAAAATGTTTATAATGTTTTATTTGTACTCTTAAAATTGAAATAAAAGTGGACTTTCAAATATCAAAGATAAAAAGTATAATATTATATATTATTATTATTATTATAATATTATTATTATTATTATTATATATTATAAAAGTATTAGCATCAAATTCGTTAACTAACTCATTTTAATATTGCCTTAAAGGTAACAGATCTTAGCATGCAGAAGTTAAAGCGATCGTGCCAATAGATAAACCTTCAAGGAACTTCATTTTCAAATAACTTTCCTTACTATCACTAATTAGAACCCTAGTTCTGTGATCCCTGCCGGTCAGCGGTGTCGTGCAGCAGTTTAATGTCAGCCAATTTGCAATTGTCCACACGTTTTAGCCAACTTGCAGGCAAATGCTGAATGCTGACACCTCCAGGGCCAACAAACAACTCCAAATCCTTTTAATTGAAACAAATGTGAATTGCAGCAACAATCAGCGGAGAACAAAAGAGTGGCTGAGGCAGTGGCAGCAACGGAACAAGAAAAGACGGCGGCACAAAGGCGTCAAGGCGTCTGAAGACAAAGGGGGCCAGAGGTCTATTAAAGGAAGAATCGAAATTCGAAAATCGAAACCAATTGCCGTCGCAGCAGGATGCTAAACGAGAAAGGAATCGACAGCGACGGCAGCAGCGACCACCGCAGGCTCAGCGCCCGACTTTAGCCGCAGTGGGTCCCGGGGTTTTCGTGTCGATCCCGGGGACCTTTCCCGAGACCCCGAAAAGAATACTACCTGACGCTGCTCCCGGGGCGAGCGGCTGAGCAGCGGCCGTTGATAAGGACTAATCACACAAATATTTGAGCATTCGGTTTTGTGTGATTGAGTCTCGCCGCGCCGAGAGCGGCCCGTTTGATTTGCCGCGTTTAGCGCTTCTGTATTTTTTTTTTTTATAATTCTAATTTCTTGTGCCCATTTCCTTCTTTGTTCTTGGCGGCTATTAGTGTATCTATTAGATACACACAGACACACGGTGGCGGCGTGGGAAAAGCCGCGGCGATAATTATGCCAGGTCCTTGAGTCTGGAAAATCCTTTGCGGGTAAAGACAATTTACACCTTCCACCTGTGTCCATTCACCCCGCCCCTGCTTTCAGCGGTGTGTGTGGCTTCATTCACACGCTGATAAACTCCTGCAGTGAAAGTGCAGGGAAAAGGGTTCATTAATATTCAAAATTTAAATGCAGGGCGACGATTTCATTGATTTATCGATTTCAACACGGCAGCTGCCGATGATAATGGCGGCCCAAGCGCAGCCGGAGCAGCTGACTACCGACGGCTACCGCCGGAAACGTTGAATTTTCTATAATTAAGTTTATCTTCTATCGGCAGATATTGCTCTAAGCCGATATCCACTAGAGTTTATAACGCTTAATGTTTAATGCCGGAGTAAAGCTAACTACACCCAGTTTTACATGAGTTTCACAAATCTGTTGGTTGCTTCGACTACCAAATACCCGGTATTGATTTATCATATATACTAATCTTTTAACTTAAATTTTAAATAATATAAAGAAGTAACTAATGAGTGAAATTAAGTACAAAGCACACTTGGGGCCTCTGCAGCATTGATGCCATCAGTGCTTGCATTGCACTATAATTCCCAAGTCTAGACTCACGTTTAATGTTGAAGTTGGTTATCATGGGCTACTTTCCTCATCAGTAGCCTATGCCGACCAGCCTACGATGCAACAACTAATTCTTGTATTTAACCTTATTTTAATATCATTTCGTGTGGAGCAAGATCAAAGACCTTATAACAATTTAAGTAAAATATATTTAAGTGTATGCGTTACCATCTTATTTTTAGAATATATTTTACTAGGCTCTTTTTAATACATTTTATACATAAGTTTTTTTCAATTTATTTATATACAATTTTACTGAATATAACGCAAATATCTACTTCTTCTATATCTGACCAAGATATACCCTAATCTAGCTCAATTTCAAATAATCAAACACACCCTAGTCAAGCGGACAAAGTAAAGGCGGACAAAGTAAGTGCATAATTATCGTTTAGCCATCGGTATCGGTAAGTAATATAATTTTCGACATGCTACCACAAACAGCCAGTCAGCTCCGATCTTGGAGTTATTATCGGCTGAACAACATCAAGTGGCAGTGACAGGCATGTGTCAATGCTGCGTGGGTCGAATGTTGGCTGTGAACCGAAAGTCACTCCACGGCGCATATGCAAATCCCTGCGGGCTACAGCCAGGAAAAAATCTAAAATAAATACTTTTATGGAAGCTGTGACTACGAGTTGGGCCTCCGTTGAAAGCTTGCTAATTGACAATTACAGACAAGTCGTTGTAGTATTACTGTGTACATAGTTTGGGGGTTTATGTGTCACAGGTTGTTGGGTCTAGGAAACGTATAGCTTAAACTGACAGGGAAAAATAAAGGAAGGAACTAAAATATAAATTATAAATTAAAAAGGCAACCTTTAGTTTATAATAATTAACATCATTTTTGATCAAACTCTCTTACTTAAACACTTTTATATAATAAAAACATATATATTTCAATTACAATTCATTTTATATTTAAAGGTTTACTAATATTCCCGTGGCCACCACGTTTTACAATCATTTGGCCACATTTTTAGCTTAAATCTTGATTAACCAAGTTTCAGTCATTATTTAGTGCATTGTTTGGTTTGGAAGAAACTTCCGCCTTGGACTACAGAATCAAAGAGAAAGTCCTCGGACCGATCGTCTTTTTTTCTGTTTTTGGCGGAAAAAGAAAACTCATCAAAGAGAAAAGTAGTTAGACACAAAAGACACTTGAGCTGGGGCGACCATTAAACATTGCCAATTTCACAGTAATCATCGCCATGGCCAAGAAAGCCCCGGCCGAACAAAAGGTGGCCCAGAGGAAAAAGTAGCAGAGCGAACTAAGCCGTTTAGGGGCCGGCCACCCACAAAGCAAATGCTCCCATCCAGAGCTTGGAGCCAAAGACCACGGCCAAGAGACCACGCTTTCGGGCCAAGCCGGGCAGCCTCTGTTGGCCACGCTAATCAAGCCAGGCCCAGCAGCAGACCAGCGCGACCCGGCCAAAAGACAGCAACGAAATGCGAGGCTACAAATCAAACGCTCGATGGAAAGCACAAAAACGGAAAACAATGAACAAGCGCATGCTAATTAAAGCGAAGATGCTCAAATTGAAATGTTTAACTTTTTCATCTACGTTTCTATTTTCGGGTTCGTGCTTTTGTCCCAAACTGCTGCTTCCTTCTGCTCGGTGACTTGCTGACGACGGACTGTGAGAGGGCCAAGCGAACCGCAGCAGAGCAGTTCGATCCGGGCCAGCAGGCGTGCACTGAAAATGGAATTTATATAGTATAATTCAAGATTTAATTCAATTGTGATTTGTTATAATACGAAATTTTAAAAATAAATGTATTACTTGAGGGAAACAATTAGGTAGGTGTACATATATAAGTGAGTATTTTTTTTATATTGATCTATTATATTACTAATTACTTTTTGCTTTTTAGCCCGACACAAGAGTTTACAACGAAAATTAACCTTTAAGTCGATTCATAAATTAAGAAAACACACGAATATTTTCATTTCTACTTTCTATATTTATTGTTTTTCTTTAGAATTAACAATTATATAGTACATTAACTAAGCTTTATTTATTTATTTTTTTATCTAAAGCTAACAAATAGTTATAAACTAAGAGCTAACTAGGGTCTAAGAGCCATAGCAGCTAAGGCCTTCGGCTCACATAAACTAAGCTATTATATACTAATTAATAGGGAAAGAAAGAGCCCTAGCTACAATGGCCATCGGCTTCAGATTTGATCTATTTATTAATTATTACTCATTATTTACTACTTAAATCAGTGATGGGCACCGTATATCTAGCTCGGAGCCCGACACAAAAGTTTACACCGAAAACTAACCTTCAACTAAATTTATAAATTGCCAGATTTGATATATTTATTGAATAATACTCAATGTATACTCCTTATATCATTGTTGCGCACCGCATATCTAGCTCGGAGCCTGACACAAAAACCACTTCACCAAAAATTAACCTTTAAGTCACCAGCGTGTTTGTTTTCTTTAGTAAGTGTAGGTGTTCCCAAAAAACTAAGATGTGCTAAATTGTGTTGCTTGTTGTTTTTGAATAATAAGATAGGTAACGCTTCCTTCTACCATTTTCTATCTATTAAGAATAAAAACTTTAATTTCCATAATGGCTTTCTGGACATAATAAAGTTATTTTTCTAAGTGCACAGTGCAGCTCTCATTCTCCCTTTCCCCATCCGAACGACGTGACACACGGCGTATACGCAACCAGTGAAGCTGTGTCAATAAGGGCTCCCCTCCTGCTTCTGTGTAAGGGACAGGGCCGTTCTGATATTTACATGCGATAGAAAACACTGTTTGGATACTTTTTCGACTGAATGCCGGACACAAATATTTGTGCGTTGGCCTCTTAATTGAGTTAATAGAGTTGGACGAGAGTGCGCGTGGCCGGCGTTGATTTTGACCGACGTGTGATAATTACAACGCTGCCCCAGCTGCGGCGGCTTTGATGAGCGACTGTCGATGCTCTGTGGATGCTACCGACTGGTCCACAAAAACCAAAAACAAAAAAAAAACGAAGACAGAAAAAACAAATAAGTGGCAGCGGTGGCGATGGCGGTGGCGGCCTCTTTGTGTTTGACTTTTGCGTTGGCCGTGCTCAAACAAACGGTTCAGTGGCTCATTTGGACTGCACTTTTTTCGGGGGGCTTGTTCAAATATTGAGACTTGTGTTTAACATAATTAAAGCGATTGGAAATTACAGAAGCTCTCACATTGTGTGTCCCCGATATTCAAGACAAGAGGAAGTAATGTATTATTTTTGCGCTGCTGTTGGTCTTCTCTCAGAGCAAATACAATCACAATTTGCATACACAAAAAAAGGTAATTATATGTCCGCAGCTGAGCATTAAAGATCATGTTGTTATACTTTCACAAAGAGTATTGACAGCTGGCTTTAAAGAATGAAATAATAAGGGAAATTAACAAATACATTTTGGTGTAAATGAGAAATGTAAACAGCTTTCTGAACAAACTTCTATTTTAATTTAATAATTGAGGGATTAAATCTTAGTTTAATGATCTCATTGTAAGGGTATTCCCCGTAACCTCTATAACTACCTTACCCTACCAGCATCCGCTGCTAAAAAGGCCGCCAGACGTTGGCACAATTACGCTGAAAGGGCTGCCGCACGTATGAATATCAAAGCAACTACATTGCAGTTAAAAAGCACAATTCAAACACCTCCGAGTCGCAGTCGCATTTGCTCGTTTGGTGGTCCAGAACGCCCCAAGAGCATTAAGACCTGGCCAGCTGAAGCGGAAGGAGATGGTGAAGAGCTGGGGCAGGGGCAGCTACAGGGGCAGAGGAAGGGACAGAGGCAGAGGCAGGGGCAGTGGCAGGGACAGTGGCAGGGACAGGGGTAGCGGGGTCAGACCACATTGCTTGATTGCCGTGCGCCTCCCGAGATGACGTTGCATTTGCAATGCCGCCCCGGAGGAGATCGGCTTCGAGCCACAAGCACAATCGGGAGACGTTGGCAGGAAGCGAGGAAGGGTTTTTCTTATTATGTTCTCGGGATTTCTTGTTGTTTTTTTTTTGCGAAACCCATATGTGGAAGCAGCGATTCCTGTTCCCTGCTCGCTTCGGCTTTTGGCCTCATCACGATGAGGTGGTTCTGGTTCTGTTTCTGGCCAAGAACAAAGAACTTGCAAGCTGGAATCTATTGCTCCACTCCGCTCTCTGTTGCATCTTTAGCTGGATGCTGTGTGTGTGTGTTTGTGTGTGTGTGTGGAACCGAGCGCCATCTCGTTTAATGCCTTTAAGGCGTGACCATAGTATTTTATAATATGAACTGATCAAAGGATGCCGACGCGTTTCAAGTTAGCCGCTAAAGCTGCGGCGACTCCAGATTTGCGCGCTTCGTTCCTTTTGCCGGCTATCTGGCAAAAAGGTTTGTGGCAGGCTACACGGCAAACAATTTGATATTTATTTGTTAAATCGAAATTATATCAGATAAGTAAATGATTAGAAGTACCAAACCCTTGAAATTCATTCTAAGACCATCAGTATTAGTTGTTATTTTAAAGCCTTAAAACTCTTAGCTTTCTAGTTGCCTTAACTTAGTTATAAATATATTATAAATTGTGCCTATAATTTAATATTTAATATTATAAATTAGTTTATTAATATTTAATCGAAGTAATATCAGAGAAGTAAATAATTCGAAGGTAAAAATCCTTAAAATTCATTTAAAAACTTGGTGTATTATTGATCTTTTGACGGAGCCTAAACCCGAACCTCTTACCTTTCGGGTTAGCCTAAATCACTTATAAATACCTCTATTTTTTGTATAAAAACAATTTATAATAGTTTTATATACAGCAAGTTATGTTTTATATATAAGTTGAATATACTTTTTCTCCGTGTGGCTTAAAGAAGAGAATAAAGCAACCGGCAAAAGGAGAGTGCAGCAATAACAAATTGACCAAATCGATTTTCTTGGCCGCCCTGTCGCTGTCGCCGTCGCAACGCAGCCTTTTCTTGTTGGCTTTTCCTCTTGTGGCATTTTCATTTAATTCTATTGCTCATTAGGCGCATGAGTGTGAAAATGGCGAGTGCCGCGACACAGCCAAGGGGCTGACTGGCTGCTGACTGAACGCATCTGGGAGATACTTCTCTCGTACTTGCACCGGAAAAGGGCGCTTTTTGATGTTGCCTCTTTGGCGCATGCGAGATGAGTGGACAATTTTGGGGGGCTGTGCCCCGGATTTATGTCATTTTAATGCAAACAAATTAAATACCGCCACTCGAGTGGAAAAGGGCGTACAAAAGGGGTTTCCAAAATTCTTGCCGTAACGACTGCGGCGTATACGTGATATCGTGATGGGGTGTCAGCCGCACAAACACACAGATTCACTGGGTACACCAGGGAACAGTGCCAGTGTCACACTTAATTGAAAACTCATTAGAGGCTCGAGGACTCTGCGGGCAGGACACACAATAACTACGAGGGAGACAATCAGCCAGGAAGTCAAAGGCAAAATCATTGGCAGCGTGAAATCGCCAGCAACTGCAGCTGGGCGATGGAAATTTGCAGTTCATATTTATGACTCTATTAAATTCATGAGTACATCGAGGAGGGTTGCTTTATTTTTGCCAATTGAAGGGCTCTTGTCGGACTTGATTGGCACCGTGTCCAAATCGCAGGATAAGGCAGGAGAGTTCCGATGAAATTAACAAATAATAGATCGCACATTTGCGATGGTTGGTAAACCAACTGAAGGGAGACTTCACAAAAGATTTAATTAAGGCACATTAATAATGTATATTACAAACTGGTTTAATGCTAAATAAAATTCAGGAGATAACTACTAGCTAGTAAAAGCTGATTTCGATTAATCTACATATTTTTCCCCATTTAAATTTCCCAAGATTGGCTGGTTTTCCCCTCGAAAAAATCATCACAGTCCTTCATCCGCCAAGAGCTCTGCGTATTTTTACCCACACGGACGTGGCTGCCATGCTTTTTGCATTTATTAATTGCCTGACATGTCCATTAATTTAAATCAATGATATTTTCGCGCTCGGGTGCATGAAAAACCTGAAGTGTTGGCCGTCTCCGCTGCTGCACCGCCTTCGCCACAACCACCCCCTTTTCCTCCACGAGGCTGCAATTAACATAATTTTACGCAAATTGCAGCATAAATCTCATCTTCATTTTTATTTAGTGCCATTCGCTTATTTCAGGCAATTAAATATGAGCGAAATTAAATGTTCGGTACTGTGGTGGCGAGATGGTCGAGTACAGGGGGTAGTAGCTATTAAAGAAATATAAAACTAATTAGGAAAATAGTAAAATTAAGCAATTCCTTAAATTGTATAAATGATTAAATATATATTGTGAAGTGATATATATTATATTATTAATATTTATTATATATTATATTTATTTTTCTATGTAATATATTAAAATTGGAAAATTGAAATGTACTAAATATTTATTGTATACAAATTGTTCTTATATTTTAAAGGTTATCTTATTTGCATTGCCAGATGTTCATTTTTATACCTCTAGTATATAAATTTGCTATTAAATCTTATGTATTTGTAGTAACCATTCTTAAATATAGTTATTTATCTTGCCTTATACTTTATTTGCTCAACAAAAGTGATAATCGAAATAATTGCCTGCAACTCGTAATATATTTCGATACCAATCGAAATATTATGTTAATATATAAGATATATTAAATACATATATTAAATTTAAAACTTCAGACTACAAGTACAATACTACAACACTTGTGTGATTTCGATAATATGATCGATAAGTTATATTCATATTAATATTATTTATTTGACATAGTTTTCATAGAAAATCATTTGTGTTTATGGTGTAAATTAGGAACTTTTCAAAGATTTACAAAATATCAAATATTACTTCAGTAATATTTTATATACCTATTTCATTTTAATAATTTTCATTTCGATATCTACACGAAAGAATAGATAAATTAAAGCTAAATATCGACAACTTTCGACTAAGAACACTTAATATGTGTGTTCACTGTCGTCCAACGGCATTTTTTATTTATGGCATCTCATATATGTATATATATGTAGTATACGATTAAAGTTGATGACTTATTTACGATATTTCATTGCAAATTTATTTGTTGTCAGCTCAGCCAGTAAGTTCATGCAAATTTGCTGTCCATTTGGCTGAACTAATAAACTGTGATTAGTTCCATATGGTCGGTCAGCAGCCATTGGTCCGGTGCCACTAATGTCTATTGTTATTTTGAATTTATTATGGCCAAGATTCGCTTTCGGCGCGGCGGCATTTTATGTCTTTCAAAAGGTAAATAATTAATTAATTTGATTAGCGAGAGGCAAGAGATGCCTTAATTTATTTTAATTTAATTTAAAATGCCGCTTTTTCGTCATGAATATTCATGGCCAGATCCACGAAACACACACAACCATTTATCCGCGTAAACATTTTAATTTACAGCCAAGTGGTGGCTATCTTGCGATTAATTTTTGGTGATTAGCCCGTAATTTATTTGCCCATGGCCCGTACATCCGACATCCGATGATCTTGATGTATGGCCGAGTTTTGCAGGACTGAGACCGAAAGGGGCCAGTTCTTATCCACAATCTGATATTCGATGATGGGCCATGCAGGTATATTCGTGAGTGTGCGTGTGGCATTGCGAGATTGATTCCCATCAACGCCTGGGCACCCGGAACAAATTCACAAATTAACATTTCTGTGGGCTTTAATTAGCACAGAAGCCTGGATATGGTCCAGGGCTAGCGAACAGAAAATACTGATTCCCCGAGTGCGGCCATCCTCCGCCTTCTGAGAAGGCCTCTCTCTGCCCGGGTCAGAGAATTGGCTTCAAAAGCGCCGTCCGGGCGTCGTGTGTTTCGTTCCACGAAAAGTCCGCTTTGTTAATGAAAATATTGTACATAAAACGGATAGAGGCCGATGCCGCTGGAAATCAATGCAAACAAAATACAATACGGATCCCCAGAATGCCGCCTAACTAGCTACCGTTTAATTTTTATTACGCCCCCAAGAAGAGGTGAGTGTGAAATCGTCGGTGTTTTTTACGATTCCCCGAGTCAGTCCCGAATCCGTTTGAATCCGTGAATCCCTTTGATTCTCTCGGATCTCCTCGAGAAAGACAGAGAGAGAGTCTTCCCCCTGTTTGACGATTCTATTCACACGCCTTTGACAAGTGCCCAGTCCCGAAATATCTGTGCCTGGACCTGGTCAAGGAGCCAGCTCTGTGGCGGTGGGAAGAAGTGTTCTTCATCTCTTCTTTTTTTTTTGAGGCCATAAAATATCTTGTAAGGGATCTTGACTTTTGCCTATTTTGACGTTTATAAATATCCCTCAATTTGTTGTTCTTTCCCGGTCCCTCTGACGTAATGCTGATGGAGAAAGGTTTCCGCTGTGGGAATCGAACATGTGTCGTCCGCCGGATCGTCTTTGATTGCTTTATTTGTTGTTTTAGGCCTCTCAAAGAGGAGTGAGGGCGTTGCAAGTGTGTTTTGATTGTGCAACATTGTAGCAGTTGCTATGTCTGCGTAATTGCCCCGCATTTTCCACGCTTCCTTGGTGGCACTGGCTTGTCCTGCAGCCGTCAGGATGTTACTCATTTTGGCCATTTGGCAGAGGCGGCGACTGCTTTTAAAGTGCAGGAAGCGCAGCCTGGGAAGGATGTCCTTAAAATGTTTAGAAATATGAAGACGAAATCATCATTAAATAGTAATGTTTCTTGATGGAAAGGTATATTCAATTAGGTTGGTTTCTAAGTTCTTGTGAAAGAATAGAAATGTTTTAATACAAAAATACGAGTGGATGAAATAAGAAAAGAAGAAAAAAAAGAGGTTGTTTCTGAAATGAAATAAAGACTTTATTCAGACGGTTAGTTAATAATTATAGAAATATTTTAATTGTATATATTGATGTAATTGTAATCTTAATATAACTAATATTTTAAGGACTTGAATGGGTATTTAACACATTGCTAAAAAAATTGTATGGCTATTTAGATTATTCTTCTTATATTCTTTTCTATATAAATAAAACAAAAGTCCATATTCTCTATAATATATAATTTTATGGCTTTGTTTTTCAGATGATTTCTTTTAGTTAAATTACTTTAATATAATGAAGGTACCAGAAGATAAACCAACTTATACAAATGAATATTTCTGTTATTTTACTTTAGTTATTTAGATTTAAAAATTAAACAAAACCTATGTTATTATATAATAACTATTTGGAATAAAAAAGAGCGCTAGCAACTATGGCCATCCGCTAGCTTGCCTGTTAGGTTGCTTGTTTCAAATTTCTGTATTTTCTATATAAAGAAGCTATTAAATTCCCCTTAAATTTAGACATAATCCCTTACCCCAGCTAAGTGTCGACTGATCGCTGCTGGTTTTAATGTCTACCGCGAATTTATTTAGCTGATATTTGTCTCTTTGGCAACGGTGCGTGTCTGAGAAAACAGACGCCTTTGATGTGGGCCTGGGCCCCTCTTCTCGGGGCCTTTTGACAGTTATGCTAATGACACTCGGTGCGGTATCGGTATCCCCACAGATTTCGGAGCCAATGCCCCGAATGACTGACTTTAATTTGACAGAATTTTGCATGTCACTTTTGTCGCATTTCGCCAGTGAAATATATATGTACAATATATAGGCAATCCACCCAAATCGTGGCGGCGTCTTGAAACGCCACTCACTTTGCCACTTCCGCTGGCGTTTCGCTTTTGCGCTGAACGATCTCGCAGAATGTCATGGGAATGTGAAAAAATATCACATTTGGTGTGGTGTCTCCGCAGGAAGAGGGCTTTTTTTTCTTCTGCTGGCTGCGTTTATTTGTTGGTTGGTGGCATTGGGCATCGACATCGGCATTGGCATGTCATTTGGTCGGATGCCGCGCACAGCTACCTGCCAATTATTCTAGCCAAGAGGACTGCGGCTCGAAAAGCCCAGAGCGACCACCAAGCTAGCCGCTTCTAACAGACTTCGCGGCTTTGATCTTCCGCCGCCGACTGGCCAATGGCCAGGCAATGTGATTAAGCCTGCTTTGCCACACACATTCATACTGCATCTCTTGGATACACACGATATCCAGATGCTGAGAGATACCCAGATACACACACACACACACACACTGCGAAGCTCGTTACTCGGCCTGTTTTCGCTCGTTATTCTCCACTTTGTACGCCTGTCTGGCCATTTATCAAAGCTGGCCAAGACGGCGGGCCCTCTCGCTCGCACGGTATCCATTGGATGCGTTAAGCGGCTCATATCTACCGCCTGACTTTGAAGTTCGGCGCGGCTGCGTGATTGGCCAAAGCCGCTCTTAACTCACCGGCATTCTCTACAGACTTCTTTTCCAGCATCCAGCAGTTGCGCCGCTGCTGCTGGTTCATTAGAAAAATGACGGCTTTGTCTTTTTTATGGCTTACTTTAACGCTTCGCTTTGGGCCCGTGTTGTTCTTGTTGGCTTAACTCATTTGCCCGCCAGGCCTTTTACCCATTAGCCATAATGGCCACATTGCCACCTGTGTTGCACACGCACGCACACACACACTTGCGATGAGTTGAGTGGCCCCTAAATTGCAGCATACCTTCGGGCGTTTGCACAACAAGAAATAAGGTGAGACAAAGGCTTAATTAAGCACGAAACTTTGTATTTATTATAATTAGAGATGAGGAAAAATCCAAATTCTGTTGTCTTTTAAATATCTTAAAAAATTGTAGTTCTTGTTCCCCATTTCCTTAAATTCATTTAATATAGTGAGTTTATTTTCTTTCTCTGCACCATTTCCCTTTGCTTGTGCCCCATCATTTTGTGACACCAAAGTTGACTAATCTATTGCCGTTTTTGTTCAATTTTTGCCCTGGGAATCGTATTTGGCAAAATCTTGGGAAAGTTTCGGCTGTGGGAATCACCTAGCTTCCGCGTTTCAGCCAAATTCAGACTAATCATGCCAATAATTTATTGTCACTACCCAAGCAAAGCCAGAAAGCTGCGCAACGAATCAAGTAACCCCCGCAAAAACCTAAAACCAACCCCAAAGAAACCCCTCAAGTAAACAGAAGGCCCAGAGTCAACAACAAATCGAAGTCAAAGATACCATGCGAGTGGGCAAAAACTAATGGATTGATTTATGTATTATCACCTGGAGTGAAGAAATTTATTACGACCCGGGCAATAAATCACGGCGACACTTCTGTGTGGGCGAAACACAGAGAGATATTTATATGCGGGGAAAAGTTAGTTGAAATTGAAAAAGGGATAGGAATTCGCCACACTTTATTTTTGGGGAGTTTTGGCGACAGCCCCCAGGCGGTATTTTGGCGACAATAAAAATATGTTGTTTTCCGATTTGCTTATCTTTGGCTCTCCCCCACTCGGTGTGCCTGGAAATTAATTGCTATCATTAACATTTAACATTTTGGGAGAGAGTGGGAGAGTGTGAGAATCCCGCACAGGATGTTAACGAAAAGTAATTTGAGATTTTATTGTTTCCGCGTTGAAAGCAGAGTTGAATGATTTTATTTTCCTGCCACCAGGATGGTTCGGGGTTCCTTTTCCTTTTTTTTCGGGGATCCCATCCTATCTAATGGAGCTAATGGAGATTAATTTTTGGGGCGTGATTTCGGGTGGTGGCAGATGCAGATAGGTTAGGGTGCAATGACTGGGCATGGACAGCAATTAACACAGTGACGCCACATTTTTTCGCTCCGCTCCTCGCTTTGTTGTAGGGAAAAATGTGTAAATTAGCTTAAAATTTCAACAGCAAATACAGCAACGCCCTCTTCGACTGGGAATGGAAATGGAAATGGGTTTCCAGATTGCGCCGCGATCCATATCGATCCCGTTCTCATGAAATTTTTGAGTGTGCGGGATTTTAACACAATTATAAATCTCTCTCCGGCGTATTAACGTCTAATTGTGGCCGGGCTCTAAGCGGCACCTGTGTGTTTGCGTCGGCACTGATCAAAGGTTGGAAGGTTCGAAAGGACCTTGATCGGCAGGACGAATCTCTGGCTCGCTGGACTCGTTTACGATTCTCCACGCTCAGCGGATCGTAGGTGTGAAAGGCATTGACCAAAACTAAAGTGCTCTCGGAGTCCTTAGAGTCCTCAGACTATTAGCCACCAACGCCGAGGATGAAGAAGGGCTAGGACTCGGGTCCTTGCGCTAACTACGTGTGCCTAATGCGAGTCCTTTTGTGCCGGAGCTGTGGATTATCACACGCTCCGTAATGAGTTTTTCCAGACCTGCTGGCAAACCTGTGCCAATTCCCTTTTGTGCAGGACATTTGCTACGCATCCCCGAACAAAGGAGCTTCACACCTGATCAATCCCGATCCAGGACTCCTCTGCCCATTCGTAATGTTCGTCAACAAAAGGGAACGAACACTGGATAGATGAAAAAAAAGTATATTAAGCTAAATCGAATTAAGTGGCCTCGCCGCATTCAACGTGTGCATCAGATTGGACGGCTCGGCAATGGATTTGATGTTTTGAAAAATTGAATTTTAATTTGCCACCCAAGAAGTGGGGAGCGGGAACCCTCCTAGGCCTAAACCCGCCTAAAAGGTTTCCACTCTCGGCCATTTTCGATAAGCGTGATGGGCGACCAATCGGAGAAATTAATTTGGTTCCCGGGAGTGCGTGTGGCGATCCTCCTTCCTCCCCTCAATTCGAATCGGATCGAAGGTTCAAGTGGGCGCTACATCGGCCAGCTACTATTTCAGATAACTAAATGACTTCGGGGCTTTCTAATTAGTCGATTGTCCAAATCAATTTGGCCCTTGGTCATAGACCGCCCTTAAAGAATATATAGAGAAAACGAACTGGGACTTAGTTCAGCTTCATGGTGTATTTGTTTCTTTTAGAAAAGAATTCAGTTTTCTTTAATCTAATTTTATTAAATAGATAAGTTAAATTGAGATAACATAATTAACAACTTAGTCAAAATATTAATATGTTAATCTTATTATTTGTAATTCTGATTAATTGTAATTATTATTATATTTAATTCTTGATATTTAGTTCTTATTATACTTAAATCTTATTATATTAAAAATAGAGGTATTAATATGTTATTCCTTGGCTTTATATTAGTTAGACTCTAACCATGATTATATACCAAATTTTAATAAAAGGCACACAAAGAAAATTAGATGTATATTGGATAAAATTAATGAATAATTCAAAGTGGTGATAAATAACAATAGTTAAGGTCTCTTTTACCTAAAGGAAGATAAAATATTGTATAAAATATCGTATATCTTTACAGCATAAATTAAATTTTATACTGATTTCTAAAGTCCTTCTCAAAGTCTGTTCTGATTATACCAGCACCCTGTAACTGAGACTTTCTAAAATGATATATTTAATTTTAATTGTAGCTTAGAAATCTAATGCCTTCAGGCAAGACATTGTACATATTTTTTTATTTATAGATAAGCCTAACTTAGCATTTTACTAATTATCTTTAAAGATGATATTTATGAAATATGATAAATCGATAAATTGACTTAGTAAAAACATTTAACCATGCATTTTTTTCTTTGTGAAATATTACCTCTGATATGTTATATTTTTACTGTTTAAAAAATTTAATTTAGCTAACGAAAATTTATTAAATTTATTTAAACAATATGAACATGTGTCTTTTTTGGCTACAAGTAGATTCAAAGAACATGTGACAATAGTCTTAGAGAGAATATACTTTAATTTCACAGAACTTCTTATAAAAATATTCAATAATTGAATGCTTTTGGAGGTAACACCTTTTGACATAAATTATATAATATATAATATATGCATATATTTATATAATATATATAATATATTTAATATATAAATTATAAGTACTACTATATAAATTATAATTATAAGACCTCATTTGAATTTTATTTAAGAAAAATAATCATGTTTATTATATACACATTTCACTAAGAGACTTAATCCTTAATCCTTAAAGGAAATCGAAATAGATTTACAAGCTGCACGAACCTCTGGTTGCTGCAACATCGAACATGTTGCAAGTAAGCAGCAAACCGCCAACACACACAAGCAGCTTTATCTCTCTCCCTCAGAGCTATCACTCTCTCTGTTTCTCTTTCTGAGGCAGGCGTGTCTTGCGTGCCACATGCAACAGTGACGTCACTGAGGCTGGCAGCCAATCAGCGGCAGCGTAGAGGAGTCGGCGCAAACGTAGCACGGGATACACAGAGCGGCGAGAGCCTCAACATTTAGCCAAATTAATTGCAGGATAATAACTTACGTCCTGACACGGCCGCCGCCCCTGGATCCTTGTTCCATCGAAGTAATTGGATTTTTTCCGTTCCCGTTTCTTCCTTTTTTTTTGCTTTTCTGCCGGGGAGTGAGCCACAACCGCCTCCACAACATCTTCCATTTCCATTTGCCATTGGAACTTCCACTTGCCGACCAGAAACCCAATGCCAAAATTCAGGCGGCCATTATGCCGAATGAGAACGCTATCTCGATGCCATCTGCATTTCATTTCCCTCGTAATTGGATGTAATTCAATTTTAAAATAATTGTGGCTATAATTTCAGTGTAATTTCATGTTGTTGCGGGTACCTCTTGCCATGTGCCATTCCGGAGTCGCCTCATAAATAAGTTAATGAAGTCAGTTCACATGGGAGACGAGGAACGAATGTCATTGTGACATTTCGTCGCCCGTTTCCTCATTTCAATATCAATACCAGCGAGTGGAGTCTGAAGCAAAAGGGTATAATTTGGCCAGGGTACACATTAGACTTGCAGAGAGACCCAGACATATAAATTTACCTAACTTATAATGTCATATTATTAACAATAATGGCGCGTTTGGCTTTCAGCTTTTAGCCGATCGAGAAAATCCATCACGGCTCCAGCTTGTGGTGGAGAGAGGGGCCACTCCCTCAATTCGAGGCCCCCATTGTCCAATTAATTAGCCTGACTCTCGGACAGTCACAAATTAATTAACAGGGCCGTCGAACGAGTACATGGGCATTGGTGTCTCTCCATTAGGCCTTATGACTCGACAGGGGGGAATCTGAAAAAAATAAATGATTTTCGGACTTATCCACAGGATGCAGTGGAAGAATTATTACGATCACAATTCTTAAATTTTAAAGTAGCTTTTTTTTAATATTTTTAATATGAAATTGATAGAAATTAAGGTTGAACAGAAATCATTTTCTGCAGCTTTTTATATTTATTAATTATTATATTACATTTTATCCCAGAAAGACAGTTTTACTCCTTTAAAATGCATTAATTTAGATATATTTAGAGTTCAAAGGTTTAAGGTTATTTAACCAATTATTTAAGCTCTTAATGCTCTTAGTTTTCGACAGTTAAGTCCCACAGAATTATAATCACTGTTTTTAAACCTTAAAAAAACATATTTAATGAGGAGTTTTAAATTATAATATCAGAGAAAGTAAGGAAAGTAATTTGAAGTTCATTTATAATTGAATTATATCGCAAAATAGAAGGTATTTAAAACTATAGTTCTTTAGCTAAATTTTTAAATGCATCCAAGTACTAAGGCTCCTATATTTTTTGATCTCCAAATTATTTAACACCTTAAGGCTCTTAGTTTTTCCCCAGCACAGTCACACAGATATATTATCACAGTTCCTAAAAGTTAAATAAACCTATATAATTAGTTTTAATATTTATTTTAAACAAAGTAGGGAAGGAGCAAATACTTTCTAAAGTTCTTTGTTTTTCTATTCTATTTAAAATGATAGCTTTTGACTTACATTTATAATTCTATTAATTGAAATACATTTTTAATTAATCCAAGTACTAAGGCTACTTTATTTTCTTCTCTTCCAATTATTTAACCTTTTAAGGCTCTTAGTTTTTCCCCAGTGCAGTCACACAGATATATTATCAAAGTTTCTAAGCCCTAAAGAAGCCTATAATATTAATATTTATTTGATAGAAAGTAAGGACGCAGAAAATATTTTCTAAAGTTCCTAGTTGTTCTTTTATACTAATTTAAGTATATCGCATAAAAGAAAGAATTTAAAATGATAGCTCTTGACTTACATTTATAATTCTATTAATTTAACTATATTTTTAATGCTAAGACTCCTAAGTACTAAGACTCTTTTACTCTTTGCTCTCCCTATTATTTAACCTTAGTTTTTCCCCAGTGCAGTCACACAGTCGTCACTCGACACCGCACTAAACAATCATTCTCTATTCATAATTGAAAAAGTAACGTTCCACTACCGTTTGACAGACCCGTGTCTATATATGTATATATATATGAGCATATACACCCATCGACCACTAATTGCCGCCAGTTAATGGCGCAATTTGATTTTCAAATAGCGGCCAACATCATCAATGACAGCTTTTGTCAGCAGCTTTTCAATTGAGCGTGTAAAGTCGCTCCTCCTCGGCTCTGTTCTCGGTTTTCGGGCTTGGATTGAAATTTGTCTGACGGGGATGAGAGAAAGAGAGATGCGGTCAAAGAGTTTAACACGAATGAAATTCCACAATTAAGGCTAATTGTAAAGCGACCACAAAAGTCTCCCCGTTCCCCCCTTTTCCCACTCCCCAGAGCCATTAACATTTCATACCGATCGGGCCGGCGAGTACGTGTCGATAATAATATTTCAAACTAATTGCTTCTACAATTTCAAAGTGCTGCCGGTTCGATCGGACATCGATCGGTAGCCGCAAAAGTGACATGCAGCTGACAGCTGAGTTATGATGAAGGGCCCCAAGTTTCAGTACCGGTACTCCCCAGTCCCAGTCTCCCTCACCCCGATATCGGGCTACTTAAACTCCAAATTTTGGGTTATGTGCAACTTTGCAGCCGGCGGCCATGTTTTGGCCAGGGAAGTGCGTATAAATTTGCTGCAAAGCTTTCACCGAACCCAACGAGATCCGATACCCAACGAGGCCAAGTTCTTTATCAACGAGAAAAAAAAGACTCGGGTCCCCCCTTTCCGCTAAAAAGCTCTCTGTTTCGAACGCATCTCTCGGATCGCATCGCATCGGATCGGAGGCGACCGTATACATACGTCCAAAGTGAGGCATAATTACCACCTTTAAGAAGATGATGGTGGTTTTTCGCGAGCTTTGATCTTGTGCCGCGGCCAAGGCAAGTCCGCGACCCGATCTCCATGGAAGCCCAAGTCGTCGGAGAGACCACAGTGAAGATGAGGACCAGCGTTGCGTCGGTAGTTGCCAGTGCCCAATCCATCTATCGATTTTTAACGCGAGCCTGACGTTAATGGGGTCCCGGATCGGAACTCTGCGCTGAGAGCCTGGCCAATGCACTCAGGAAAATAAATATCAACCAGAATGTCACGAAATTCATGTAAATAACATTAATATCTAATAAGATAAACTGCTTATATGTCCTTAATTATATAAAATTGTGGTTAGTACTTCCCAAACTAAAGAGAGTATTTTTCTATTTATTTTTTCTAGTCTTGTGCCTTTTTCCTTAGACTTTTCCATGTGTTCTTCTTGTGTAATGAGAATGCGATTGCCTTTTCCGCAGCCACAGTGCTGGACATGCGAATAGGAACCGCAATGGAAAAGGGAGACCTGCCCTGCGTTCCAGACCCTTGCTTCTATGCAATTTGCGTGTGCACAGCAATTACGCGCATGCGTCATGCCATTCTGGCCCCTCCCAGACCCCCTACTCTGTCTATATCATGCCACTGCCCTCTTATTTCGCATATAATTATGCCGTACTCTCATTTTCCAAGGCAAAAGGCTGCAATTAAACTTTCTCGCTATTTTGTCTGCTGATTGCATTGCCATAATATGCGTCGTTGGTCCTAATTAATGGTGCCTTCGAGTGTGTGGGTGGGTATTCTTATTTTATGTCATTTCGAGATAAATTATTGTTAAATTATGGAATATTATTAAAGATATTAATGTCTAGAACAGTGGCCCTATTTTGCGAGGCAGAAAATTCTCTGTCGGGCCTCTGCAAGCACAGGCACGCTCTCGGCAAATTAAAGCACATCATTAGTGCTGTCCCATTGTCAATAGCTATTATTGTAGTTATAGCTATATGTTATGCCAGATTACAGATAGTATCTGCTATTCTTATCCTAACATCTTTACTTAAATGGCAAGACTATGTAATACCCGGTCTTTAGGTCATTGCATACTTTCTAAGGTCGCAAAACTATAGAGTAAGCGACTCTTTTTTAAGATAAACCAAGCTGTAGGCCATAATATTCCGATAACCCTTCCCTTAAATTAATAAATAAACTTTACTAATTTCCTAGTGCAAATGACATTCGCTTATTAGTCTGTCGAAATCCGCTGGCAAAGCCGTAGTTCATTTTTCAGTCACGGCACGTTCATAAATCACTTTACTTTCTAATTTCACAAAGTCAGTAGAGGGAAAACGCGACACCGAACATGGTAATAAATGTTGAAAATTTCAAGTTCATTAAGTTGTGCTAATAAAAATAAAGTCACTTGACTGCATTAAATCGCATTGGACACGCGCACTTGTACGCTGAATCCAGATTCCGGATTCCAGTCCTCCACCATCCATATATAGACACAACCCTCCTTCCTGGAGGACGTAAAAACTTACAACTGCTAAAGTTTCGCTACGCATGCCCACCACACCAGGATAATGAATGCAGGTGCAAATGGGAAGCGGAAATACGTCACGCTTTTTATACCAGAACGGGCCAAGGGCACTGGGCGCAGGGCACCGAGGACATGTCACATCGTCATGGCTTTGATGACTATGAGGAATTTTCAATTTCAAGAGGATGATACCGAGGTCTGGGGCTGTGGGGAGTGGATGTTTTTCTCGTCAAGTGCGAGTTACCAGTTAGGCAATCATGTGCCTGTCATTTGAGGTGAGGCGTCATAATGTGCCCGAGTCGAGTCCTGCTCCGTTTTATGATGCCGCCGCCCTCGGAGGGGGAGTGTCGCTTAATGAACATTTCCAAGTGAATGGACACATTCATTTCAATTTGTCAATCTGGCTTCCTGGGCGGCCATGGCTGTGGGTGTGGCCGTGCTTTTAATTCCACTAAATGGCCAGCCATTGTCATATA
This sequence comes from Drosophila kanapiae, assembly GCA_008042475.1. Classification (NCBI taxonomy): domain Eukaryota; kingdom Metazoa; phylum Arthropoda; class Insecta; order Diptera; family Drosophilidae; genus Drosophila; species Drosophila kanapiae. Next base: position 271,988 of record VNJM01001998.1, read on the forward strand.
AAATATGCATGACAGACTTTCTCGGTTTCATTATAAGCAGCGAATAAAAAAAACGAACAGATATAATATTAAAGTCGCTCTTCCCTTCTCTGACTGAGTCTCTTTCATTCACTGACTGATTGATGTCGGCATCGATATCGTTGGGGATCGATTCAATCGCTGCTGTAGGTCGCTTTGGGGCATTCAGTTGATGTTGATCTTGCTGCGCCATAATTTAAGCGATTTATCTATGAAATAAAATCACCGTTCTCTTACTTTCTTGCTATCGCGATCTTACACAGTCAGAAAAGGTTCACAAGTCCATATAATTGCATTCTTTAAATCGCGGAGCATCAAGCTTTAGAACGCAAGACTTTTCATAATATAAATAAACTATTATTATTATAAATTATTATTTCGGCTATTATTTTGCTTTTAAATTAATAGTAACTATTTTAACACTTTGTTTCCTTCTGAAAACAACAATGTCAGCTGTTTAAAAATTTAAACCGATTAAATACACCGATAACATAACGATAACGAACATTTGGCGATAGCTGAAGCACATTAAACCGATAACATAATAAAAGCCAGAGTACGTCTATAAATTTACTTTATCGATTTTTAATTATTAATAAATATCTTTTACAAACAATTTTTAAGATATAGTTACATTTTTCTTTAGTGTAATCTCCTAGTCCACCTGAAGAAATAGTATTGGGGCTGCGATGAACCAGCAAAACTTTATTTTCAGCTCGAATTGCAATTAGAAACAGAGACGAGATTTGTCTGTAATTGCCGCCACACCTTCCTGCCGCCACCTTCCCCCTCGTAACTTCCATTCCTTCTTTTGGGCATAATGTCTCAATATTTCTCAATTATGCGCAACGCATATAATTTGTTGTTATTCGCGCCACACAATCAACGTGCCCCACCACCGATCGCGGCCAACAAAGCGGCAGAATCAGCACCATCAGCAGCAGATGGCCCAAAGTCCAGAGAGCCGGCTTCAAAGAGCCAGAGCCACAGCTATAGCCAGAGCCAGAGCCAGTGCCGTGGCAATCGTACAAATAACTCCATCGTTGACTCCAATCAACTTTCGGGCTGCACACGGCGTCGGCTGCGATCCGCCAGACTGGGAGGTCTCTTCTCTGCCTCGGAGCCAGTCGGTCTCCATCCTGGTCGGAGATCGTGCGCCGAATGCAGCGCTTCACATTATTAGATGCGGATTACCGCTTTGGTGCAAAGATCAAATCACTTTGTGGCCCCACACAGCTTGGTAGGCCGTTTTGGTAGATGAGAGTGCTGACCAGTTAGCTTTTTTTAGCTAACTCGATTTCTGATAAGAATATATGGGGGATCTATAACGATATTTGTACAAAGTGGAATTTCTCTGCCCGACCTCTGACAGCACACGGCACACAGTATGCAGAATGCACAAGTAAGGTTAAATTGTAATTGTGTGACTTAATCTAGTCACTTTAATAATTGGGTAACTAGTCTTCCAGTCGTAGTTATCTTTAAGCAACATTACAAAATATGCTTTCTGGATTTTTCCTATATTTACAAATATCGTTGATTTAATTTCTTATTCATACAAAAAATATCAAACACGGCAATGTAATAACTTAAAGGTACAACTTAAACTTAAAAGGTGAACAATCTTAACAATCTAAGAAAAACCGGGTTTGATTATTATTAATATCTTTTATGGAAAAATGCCGAAATTTCAGGTAAAAGAATTGAATACTGACTATGATTGGCTACGTTTTGAGACAGCTGAACTACTTATAATTGTACAACTATTAAATAATAATACACGTGTATATATTATTTATCGAATAGTTCTACTATTTTACTAATCAAATAGTTGTACTATTTATTTTAATTTATAAATATTACTTGCAATTTGAATTTATTTATGCCATAAGAGTTAAAACCCCAAAGCTGGCATCACTGGCGGAACGGACCACAAGTCGGCTGAAGATTGGCGGTTCCAGCGGGGCTTCGGATGGAGATGGGGGAGTGCCGACCTGGTGGCGTCAGCTTGAGGTGGCTCCAATCACGTTTCGCTGTTGGTTCTTTTTTTTTCGCGCACTGCTTGCCTTTTACGATTTGTTTGATTTGGCCAAAATGAATTGCGCCGTTTCAATTTTGAATTACGATATGATGGAAGTGGATCTGTGGCCACATGCTGGTCGCACAATTGCGATTGAAATGTCATTTGTCAAAATAAATTTAACGGCCTTTCAAGCCGCCGCCGTGGCAACGCCTTCCGCAGGGAAACGAAAAACCGCACCCAGGACCTGATACCTGGATCGGGGGTCCAATCGCTTTAGCACAATGGCGTGCGTGTTCAACACGTGTGCTAATCTCATCAAAACAACCGACCAGGTACACAAAGGCCCAGTCCAGTCCAGAGACCAAAAACCGAGCCACTAAATGCAACAAATCAACCTTCAATCAAGACAACCGCTCGCTCCGGTGTCGGGGCGTCGTTTTGGCCATCCTTGTGCGCGGCATCATCAAACTGGCATAAATCTTTAATGGAATTCATTCATTATGGGGGCCCCCTCTTATCCTTGCGGGCATTGTAAATTCGCTTTTGTATTTGAGGTTCCTAAAGGTTGCAATTATGTGAGTGTTGCCGCAAAAAGGAAAGGGCGATCCTTTGGGTCTTTGTTGGGATTGTCAGTGATAAAGCGAAGGCGCTAAAGGATAACACCTTCTTAACACCTACCAGACGTATTGTGTGTGTCTTGGGCTGCGGCAAATTGAAGGGACTGTGCAAAAAGAAATACAAAAAAAAAAAACATTCAAAAGTCATTGATGAAAATCATTGAATTGAGCAAAAAGGATTAAAGGAGAATTGAATTGTATTAGAAGTTAGTATTTGTTGAACCAGGAAAACCATTGGAAAGAGCTTGACCAGGAAACCCTTCTGCTATAATTTCTTGACAATAGTCTGATTATTAATTATTGAGTCCAAAAGAAATCTTCAACTTATTTTTATTTATAATATTAATAGGTCCTATGAATACTGGTACTTTATTATTATCATTTTAAATGGCGATTTAATTAAAAAGAGAATCTTAGTACATATTAGTAAATAAATTTGATTATTTATTTGTACACTGTAGGCATAATTTTCAAAACTAAGATACAGGAAAAGTAGGATTGTATTGTACATGGTAACAGCTATTATTTAAATATTGAAAATTATAAAATAAGAGTAAATTTATGATTAAATAGAACCTTATTTTCGAATTATTTGATTTGAAAAGGTAATAAAATAATAAGCTCTAATTATTTTATTGAAAAAAGTAATAAAATAATAATCAATAATAATTTTTATTATTAGCCATGACGCTTATTTGTAATTTGTAAAATAAAAATTGTAAATATACCTAGCAAATACATTTTAAAACTATTATAAAATAAATAAATTCACATTGTATCTAAAAATTAAGCTATACCTAATTTTCTCATCATCACAGCACATTTTATGGGTCCAATATTTATTTTATTCATAACTTTTCTTAGCGACTTATGTTAATAAAATTATAATAATGACATAAACAATTTTCCATGACCAACTCAGCCCGTACATTGTTCTAAACACCATCTTACTTTTGAATACAAATTATCTATAAAATCTCTAATTAGGAAGGAAGGTCTTATTCTTTCCCAAGCCTTTCCCATGTGCATTACTCACTACTATCATCAACTTCCTACCGATCCCACAGCCAGCCTGCCTGCCACACAGTACGCTGGAAACACCCCCAAATCGTAATTAAGCCGTTGCCTTCAATCGCCGATCTCGAAGCGCATCCCGTAGGAATAGCTGCCTGGCAGCCTGGCATCCCTTTGGCCCCCGCCTCTAATCCTGGCTGGCTGTTGTGATTTCGAGGCGTGAAATAAATTGATAATTTGGGCTTTATTGGATTCTCAGCTCTGGCATGCCACAGCATGCCTCACATACCTCCGACCATATGTATCTGCTGGCCGCTTCGATGCGCTGCTGTAGGTCTCCATTTCTCTCCTGCATCTCGGTTCTTAACTCCATACCGGCCGATCCCAGGCCAGCCCATACCATCCTTCATCTGCTTGTGGGCAATTAATCTGGGCGAGCGTGCGCGGCTGGCAAGGATTAAATCGATTTTATGTAGCCGCAACTCGGTCATGATTTTCGTTTGTTACCGAAAATCATGAATTCGTGTTGGTTTCGGAGGAGGGGGGTGGGGAAAACGCCAATATCTTTGGCTTATGAAAATTACGAATGCTTGGAGCACTGGAGCTCCCCACAAAACGGTAGCCAACGGCCACAAGCCATCAGCGACGAAGAAGCCGAGAAACCAATCAAAAACCCACAGCAGCCGCAACAGTTTAGCGCTCTGCGTTTTTTATGGGCCTCCAAAATTCTGTTTATTGATGGGCACAACGACTAAGCGGATCTACATGCGCATAAATTGCCTCAACTCTGTCGGAGACTCTTAAAAATCAATAAATATCCAGACAAATTTTGTGTTCCCAAAAAGCGCACGTTAAAATGCCATAAACAACTTTGTCATAATTTTTGGTAATTAAAATTGGCCATGCCTGGGGGAGTTGGGCATGGCTGCGTGAGTCACCGAACGCGGTATATTTTATATATTGTCAAAACAATATTAATTAAAGTTAAGTTAAACTACGTACACAAATAGTGTCATAAAATTGGAGTGAAAAGGGATGCAAATGGTTCCTAGAACTACATACTGTCTGGCCACACTTTTCGCTTGGTTACTTTTTTGATAAAACTCCTTCACGCACACATCTCTAAGTGAAAATATGGATTCTCTCAGTCTGATTTATCTCACCGCCTCGAGGTGTGACTGTGACTTTGTTGTGCGGTTTTATGGGCTACTTACACTGACCAGTTGGGCTGCCTGTTCATTTAAGGGCACTTTATAGGCCTTAATGACGGCTTTAACAGTTAATTGAATTACTTTCCAAAATTCCAGCTTTATGATAGATTGATGAGTAAGAAAACCCGCTGTAGTCAAGTTTTTGATTTACCATATCTCATATATATACTTATATATATGTATTTATGGCCAGCAGCTAACATTTCAACAGAAGAATAAGCAGCAATTGATTAGCATCTGTGACGAACGCTTTGGACCGTCTAAGTTTACCCGCATCGTTGTGGATTAGCACATCCTTCAACTGGTACCAGTTGATCTAAACATATATAATTGCCGAGCATCAGTCCCTCTAATTGATGCCAATCAAAGACACCACGACTACACGTAAAGCAAACGAAATATTTAACAACAAATTTAGGTTGAGGCTTAATATATTCTTCAAAGAAAATTGGTATAACAAGGAGCCTTTACTAGTATATGTTACCTATGCATTCGATTTTTATTTCAATCACTTCTTAGGCCACCAAAAAATAGGCTATGTTTAGCTGGGAATAAGAGCTGGGTATTAGTGATACAATTCCACATGCATTTAAAGCTTTTATATTTCTTTTTAATACTCAAACCAATTCTCTTAAATACTCCAATAAAAAATGTTATGGAAAAAGTTCAAAAAACTATATCTATATAGATCTAATGTTTACTTGGGATACTAATTAAAAAATCTATCATATTTTTCGCCGTGTAGCTATAGCATTCTATCCCCTAGCAGTTGTTGGATCGACTGGCCCAAAAAAATTAGTCGGGGACGGAACCACAAAGTCGAGAGATTAACTCATTCCGAGCGGTTGGCAGGCACAACAGTTGGCCGGGATCGTTGGATTCGTGGCCAAAATAGAAAGCGGCTGGGCTGCATTAGGAGCATAAACAATTTAAAAACCATTTGGCAAAACAATTTTCTAATGACGCTCATATGCTCCCGGCCGTGTGCATTTTCGTTGCGGTTTCCGAGCGGCAATTTACCCGGGCCACCACCACGGGCAATTAGACCAATGAAATCCTTTATCAAAACAATGGGTCGGCAACAAAAGGGTTTCCCTAACAGCCACAGCCAAAAAAAAATAGAAAAGATGGAAGAATGAAAGGAAGATGGAAAGGGCACACTAATAGATACAATGCCTAATAGATACATTTTACAATGCCAGCGGAGCGTGCTCAACGGCCATCAAACACTGGCACTCAAACAAACAATAAAAAATTTATTAAAGAAAGGCAGGGAAAATTACGAAACGCACAAATTAAAAACTCTGCCACACAATGAAGCAAAGAAAGTGGCATGTCATATGGCTGGATGGAACACCCAGAAGTAAGTTACAGCCCCAGAAATATAAAAAATACAAAAAGGAAGGCAAACAACTGATGAAGAAAACGAACCTAGGCCCGAGAGAGAGTCCCAGTGGCGGGGAAATGTATCAATTTGGATTCCGGGCTTGATTGGTGCGCTTAGGGCCCGCAACGGAATCATTTAGGAAATTGATATGGCTTTGGTTAAATATAGCCCCGTTCTGGGGCTCTGCTCTGCTCTGCTCTACCACACGCCAACAGCGATTATAAACAAATTTCCGCTTTTGACGCGCGCGCTTGCTGCCGGCCAATTGGTGGTGTTGGGGTTGGGGTGATGACCTGAGAAAGTCCACCATGGGACTGTTCAAAAAAACGAATTTGAGCAATTAACGCCAGCACACCAAAGAAATGAAATATGGATTTATATGGAGAAGTATTTCGTTCGAGGCGCGTGTACAATTTATTAATTATACGCCACGTTGGGCCGAACTTACGGCAACGCCCTACAAATAAAGGGCGGCCGACCGACCACACACACAGAAAGTGTTTCGGCCTCATTTGGCATCCATTTTGTTGACTGAAAGTGCTTACTTGCTGTTTTCTATGCCACCCACCATATTTCTCATCTCATTTCTAGCTTAAAGTCATAAATAAAAAGTTCTGCTCACCTCAGAAACCAGCTTAAAGTCAACGCCAGAATTAGACTAGAGAGCTCCCCCAAGACCCTTCATTAAAAGCATTATTCGCGGCTTTATTAAGGGCTAACTTTGTGCCCATTGTGCCTACGTATGCTTAGACAAACGAAAGCGATTTGCGTGTAATTAGATTTTAATATAGCCAACTCACAAGGCACCGGCAAGGCGCTGGTAAATGATCTTTACATAATGAGTTGCCTATGCGATTACATCATCATTAGAGGCCAAGGGAACTTTGCATACCAGTAATTACGCGAATCGTTTAGGGGCTCAAATAGCTCCCCATGTGTGTCGATATATAATACTATAATATATGTGTGTGTAACATGAGTCAGGCCCATTCCATTCCCGGGGTATCGACAACAATGCCACGTGCCGCACCCAGCGGAAATTCAAAACTCAGCATGTGGCAGGCCGCAAATTGCAAATTAAAACAAATAAGTTGCTAGCGAAATACAAAATTGAACCAATTTAATGATTCGATTGGATTGGATTCGATCAATAAATATGGCGAATGTCAGACATATATAGGTGTGTTGGTTGTTATTTTACGCTTAAAGCCTCTTTAAGCCATTTTCAAGCCGCCTGTTAAATCATCCACCACCAGTTCAGGCCCAGGACCAGGCACAAGAAGGGTGGCTCGGCCTTCACTTTTGGAACCGGGGGTCGTTGGATTTTTCCATTAGTGTCCAGTCAGGCGATTGATGCGATGATGCGACCTCGACCGGAATCGCTCCTGACGCCATTATGTTCGGCCAGGACCTGACTTGCATATAAATAACCAGCGAAAGCAAACGAAAATATTTTCGGATCTCGCATCTGGTAAACAACCACAAAGACAGATAAAGTTAAACTCATTTTACGGTGTGCGAAATTGTAAATATTTACGTTCACGCCACTAACGTGGCCAGTAGCCGAAATTGATACAGTGGTACTTGCTTACTATATATGGGATAATTGTAAGTAGGGCAAGGATAATGTTTAAGGGAGGTACTGCATACTCTACGCTATCTGCTCTTTCTTTTAACATTTAATTAATTATTTAGGTGTAGACTTAAGTTTAAAAACTAGGATACAGGAAGAGTGGCAGCTAAAGCTGCTGGCTTAATGACTAATTACTACATTAATCATTTTTAATTATGTGAGTTTAACTGCAAAGCCCATTTTCCAGTCTTGCAAATATTGTAGTATTTTTGCTACATCTTTTTAGTTACATTTTGTTGTGTTTTATTTACTTAAGAAGCGCTAACAAATAATACAAATTAAAGACTAAGAGGGCTATGACAGCTATGGCCTTCAGTTAAGGTTGTACTATGTTTTTATTATTTTATTAATATTGAAGTCTAGTAGGACAGCCTAAATTAAGTTGAATATTTCAAAAGCATATGTTTAATAATTATTTAGAAAGAGTTAATATGAAAGGTTATTAGTTTTTAATCAATTTCACAACTTAGTTTCTTTTTTTGGAATGAGTTTCGTCTCTCACAAGCTATAATAATAATACTTTAGTTTATCTTGAAATATATAAACAAAATGGTTATCACTTAAAGCTTAATATATAACGATTCCTTTTGTAAGTGCAATTTAATTTGATTAAATCGACATAAGTCTCTTCAAATGTTTCAGTTTCTAGCCAAGAAACTTTATTAGTAGTTATGTTAACGACTATCAGCTCTTTTCGTGATATTAAAGATGTGTGTTGCTGGATTTTCGCTTGAAATTTATTATTTATTTTATTGTCTTGCATATATTTTTTCCCCTCATACTTGCCACATTGCCCCACTGTGTTTGATTCGGCGCCATGTTTGTGTTCTGTTGTTGCCACTCTTATTATTGTCATAGTCATTGTTGGCGTTGCCGCTGTGCGCTGTTGTTATCCTTACGCATCACAACACTTAATGCGGATAAATGGTCTGACAATTACGTTTATGTCAACAATAAAAATTAAATTAAATCGCTTTACAGAATACCCCGCCCTGCCTCCTCTTCATTGCCACCCCGACAGATGTTGGAAATAGATTGAGGTGACGGTGCCAGCGAAATACAAACCAATCAGAACGAGCGGCCAAGGATTGTGGGGTGTGGCAGCACCGAGAAAATAAATGTTGATTTAAGCATGTATCACTCTTGAAAGTATCTATATACCAAGGAGATCGGTGTCCTGTTAAACAAGATAATATTTCTTTATTTAAAATTAATATAAATTCATTTTGTTTATCATTAAGGGATTCTGAAGCTTGGGATGTTTCCTATGGCATTTATCGTTTTATGAAGGAAACAGCCTAAGAAATGCCCTTAATACCCACAACTATTGGTAAATCTGCAAAGAATCAATTTGGCAGTTATTTTCTCAGTGTATTTGGGGTTGTGGTGCTTCGGGTGCGTCGGAATATTATGAAAAATCAGCGAACGTGTGAAGAGTGTCATGCCGCCATGCAAACTGTCAACCGGCATGTCAGGCAAGTGTCAACGTTTGGCGGCCCATTCGGGCGAAGGCGACACTTCAAAGTGCCACCGCTCCTGCCCCAGCACCGCCTTCACCGGAGGCAGCCGCCCCCTCCATCTAGGATCCATCATCTTGCGGCGGGATGAACGCACAACATGCGTGACAATTTAATGAGCACTCTCTGGTTGCCCCCGGGGCAAGGCAATGTTTTAATCAAAATTACGCATAATGGATTTTGATTTTATTAAATGCGACTTAAATGAGTTGGGACCCCAGCTATAGTGTGGGGATAGCGGGGTGGTAGGTTGGGGGGATTATGGGGACTGCAGACTAATTAAGCAGACGGCCGGGCAGGCATGCCACATCAGCAGCAGCGCCGTCCGTGTTTACGGGGGTGTGCGAGTGTATCCGCAGTGACATCTGTAGGATACAGTGTATCTACGGGGTCCCCGGGCCATCGGTGGGGCACTGCCGATTTGCTTGAGATCCATTCGGCGCTAATTGCGTTTATATCCTTCAGTTAATGGCACTTAATTAACAACTGTGCCACGGCACTGAGGCGTGCCTCAAAACGTTTTTTTCGGATCTGCACACGAGGGAAAGCTATGCATATTAGATAGTTTGCGAAAGAGTGCTAGTAAATACATTAATTTAAATTAAATTTATACAGATTTATATATATTTATTGGTCTCCTTACAGTGCCAGCAAAAAGTTTGGCGCCTATTAGAATATTTATCACTAAAGCTGGTGTAAGCGTTAGAGGGAATTGCATTTTCTGGGGAATTAAGATATATATATTATATTTTATATTATAATTTCAATTAACACATTATTTTAGACCTTGATGCATCAAATTCAGTACACTCAAATTGGTCTTTGCAACACTTAGCACATGCTTGTTAGGGTTAGGTGTTAGTAGGCGCAATAGTAGAAAGTATAGTTAATTAATGCAAGAAAATTAATCACTGGCTGCCTGATGGTTTGCATTCGTTCTAAGTTGGTTAAGATGAATGTTTTTATTTCACAAAGGCTATCTATGTTTGAGGTTATTGGGTAACTATCGGTATAATTTCCACTTTAAACTCTAGAGGCTTCATGCATTTTATACGATGTTATACGGATAAATAGGATCTAGTATTTCTACTCGATACGTGGATATCAAGCTGACCTATCTGGTGCAAGATATCAACGAAACATGGTTCTTAAATTTACTAAAACAGAATTGATTGTTAAGTCAAATAAATACAAAGATTTCATTCATTTAATATAACTTAAATAGTGAAAAAAGTTTTAAATAAAATGTTATTCTATTCACTTCTTACAAAGAACAAATCTCTTTCTTTAATACTTAAAATAAAATAATACTCTCTTAATAAATATAAAGTAGTAATTACAATTAATTGTACATTTAATTAGAGTATTATAAAGCTCAAACTATGTCATTAAATGCGTTAACTAAACCAGTCTCCAGAACGCTTTACACAATCGGCTTAGAGTTTAAGGGCAATCCAATTAACAGGTTAAGGCAACTGGAATCATCTAGTTGACGCCCAGTTTCTGGCAGTGTAATTTGGTATCTCTCCATCGCCGTCTCAGTGGGCCTTATCCCCGCATTTGGTCAACGCTAACCAAAGTGAAATTTATTTGCCAGTTAAATGCGGCAAACAAAGGCAACTCTAAACTGACAGTCCAATTAGCAGAGTCAGGCGCGGAGACGACACAAATTCGGAGCTGTACATGTGTGTTTATAACTCGTATCTCGTATATGGATATATCCCATTTCCATATCTGGGCCGGATGTCATGAATTGCCCTTCCAAACCAGCCGAGGAGCGAAATTTTTATACATGAATATGAATACTAAGTGCCGCGGACTGGGGAGATCGGGAGATCATCCATCCAGAGGCGATTCCCAGGCCCCCAGCCAAGCAGAAAGCCTGTGTGGAAGTCACGCCCCCGTCTGCGGAAAGAGTCTGCTCATTGCACGGACGACTGCCGAATTCTTAGGAATTATACGAGACGTTGGGTTTTATTAAGCGCTCATCAATTATTTTGAATAAAACTGAAATAAATAACGCGGAGGCCACATCTCTGTGGGGTACAGTTGGCGCCAATAGCCAAGTCAGTCATTGGGTTATGATTTCTAGTTACCTCAAATATTGTTTGATGAATATTAATGCTAATTGGCAGCCATTGACTGTTGCCAGGGCTCAAGCTCGGGCTCAAGTATGACTATTGTTTCGGCTTAATTGTTTAGCTTGATTATGGCCGGGCTGCTAATGAAACTCATATGAGAGCATAAAAACAAGTGACTCGGAGTTTTGGATGGGGGGCCCTCTAATTGAGGAATGCTGTCTCAGGCCCCGGTCTGGGCCCGGGTCTGGGGCCTGATTGGGGCGTGATTTGCGCAACGCTAAAATGGGTTCAAGTGGGTTTTAACTAATTTTGATTAGCGGCTTTTTGTGGCCGCGCGGAGCCACAAATAAAATGTGCGAATTAAAGTCATATACGAATGGGTGATGGGTATGGCGATGCCTTTCGTTCGACTATTAATACCAATGCAAACACAATCCGTTGTATATCCGATGCGATATCGGAATTACCATAAACAAAATGTGCTAATTGGTGAAACTTAAGACAAATTAATTTACGTAGTCGCCACAAAAATAGTCGTCGACTAATTAGCCAGCCAGCCAGGCAGCTAGCCAGCTAGCCATTAGGCTAACACCAAAAGCAAATCAATGGCCAGATCCAAACAAAGTCGATCTAATTGATTTATTTTCGTGTTTGTCTGTCCCCACAAAATGGTAGCTTCACCCTAAAAAATCAGGCCGGGCAGCTGACTCAACTTTCAGCTCGATCACGAGCATTACGAGATGGGACTGTGATCTTAAAGAAGCTGAAAGCTGCTGTCCGACAGCACATGACAAACCCACTTGATAATTACGACAGGTCAGGGGCAGACATATATGTACATACGTAGGCACACACATGATCGAATTAGCACTTTGATTTAGTTTCGCTTTACGTTAACATGGCAGCAGAACCAAGCGAAATGCAATTAAGACAATCAAGCCGAGAAGGGAGCTGGAGCTGGTGCCTCTGGCAATTTGTGGTTAAGCTAATAATGCACCTGGGAAAATAAGTAATGAGAAAAGACTGCTGCACTTAAGGTATTCCGGTGATAAAGGAAGTGAGAGGCTGGCCATCTGCTAATTATTAAATGTAACTATATATTATGATCAAAATTATGTTATTTATAAAGTAAAGTTCATATGAGATGTTATTTAATTTAAGGAGTATTTATTTGAACGCAGTATTTCTTTTTCTAATTAAAATAATGCATTGCTTGGCACCTTTTTTCGATGCCACAAAAACATGGCGACGGCCAGTGCAGTCGGGCAATAAACAAATTTCCAGCTAAGCCTTTCGGGCCACGCTTTCAAGCCAAGGCAATGGCCGCCTGCACAGAGCCGGCTGACCAATCAAAGCGTCCAATTTCCAGTTTACCTTCTTGCCACACTTGCAGCGCCTGCTGCTGGCCAGCACTTGCGCCTGGGATCTCTCGAATGCAGCAGATTTTTTTTTATTTCGGTCTTGACTGATGCCTGTTGGGTTCGTGTTCTGTGGGGCACCATTTGCATACGTCGAACGTCGGGGCCTGACACATTATGTCATTATTATATCGTTGCAACGTGTAATTGGAGGAAAACTTTTGCCGCCAAATGACAAATTCATGCGCCAAAACGGATGAAAACATCAAAAAGACGCCGTCGTGGCTTATGAATTACAAATAACCAGGCGACCAAGGCAATGAAATGGCCTCAGGTGGGCGTGGCAACCAAATCTGCATACCCCATATTGTTCGGAGTCCCAGGCGAGGGAAGCTCCCCGTCGAGGCAAAGTGCACAGGCAAAAATAGGCTTTTATTTGTATAAATATATATATATATATTACATTTATTTATATGACTTGTATGGCTATAAATATTAATATATTAAATGTATTTATAATTTTCAAGGAAATCTGTATGCTTTATCTTTACTTAAGATAAATAAGCCTTGTGTTTTGCAGTGCTGTAGGCAGTTCTATATTCTTTGACAGAAACCCTGAAACTTTTCAACAGGACTCATCTTTATTAGCCAAATATAATAGCCACCTCTTAATTAACTTCGTTTTTAGTCAATCTTGTTGCACCAGTAATTTAAGAAACAAACAATAATAAATAACTGGTTGAGAGGGAAAGTAAACTTATGATTATTTATTCAGTTCATTAAAGCCAAATCAAGATAAGGCAGTCAAAACATGAACATTCTAGATTAGTTAATGAAACCTGTTTACCATGACACCCCCCAAAATTCCGCTCGTATCTATATCTTTTTATTTATGTATTTTCAAATACTTGAAAAATTAAGTTAAATGAATATTTTTCTCACAGTGACTGCCATCCGTCATGGTGGCTCGTCTCGTTCAAGTTGCGGCTGCACAAAGTGCAAGCCAAGGAAATACATTTAGCCGACTAATGCGCCAATTTAAATGCAGCAAACAGACAAAATATTTAAGTTAAATGGCAGTTGAGTCTGAATTGGGAATGGAAATGGAATTGGCAACGGCATCGGCATACTGGGGGATGGAATAGGCAATGGAAATGGAAATGGAGCTGGCTCCGGCGTGTGTAATTTGGAAAATGAGATACTTTTGTGACTTGGCGGGGTCTATAATTAATTCGAAATATACAACTGCACCACCACCTTTGCTGGCACAATTTCAAATATGGCGGCGGCAACGTCAACGCTGTCATTATATTTATCTTTCATTATTGTTACCACTTTGTTGCCATTGTTTGTTGCGGGTGTTTGTTTTTGGCCATTTCTGTGTATTAGCGCTCTTGAATTAATTGCATTTCACATGCCTCTTGCACACTCGGCCTTTTTGCATGAAAATTAATTGCCGTTATTATTTATGTGATTTTCAAAATGGCATTAGCCAACAATTTCGCATTTTGCAATTCAATGTGCCGCCATAAATAAATCCGAAATTAAGAGATGATCACTTGGCTCGATGGCAATCGTTAGAAATTGGTTTGTCAGGTCCCTGAGCGACTAAATTATTGTTTTAATGACTGTATTATAGGGAAGGTAAATTATTCAGATGGTTTATTTGATAGAATATTTTTTGTATGTTTATATAGGTGATATAAGCTACATAAAATCGGTCAGATTGCTAAATTAAATAGGTGATCCATAGATATTAAAGGTATAATTAATTGTATTATAGGTACTATTTATTTTAGGCAAAACATCAATGCTCTTTTGCTACGCTACAACTTACCACCGCTTAAACATAGAGCCCGCTGAAAAAAAGAATTTCTTATTGTTTAATATAAATAACTGATGTATTATATGAATGTAAAAATATGTATAAATATCATAAGAATATCTTACGTGAATTTACGATATAAATGTTCTTATTTAAGGTTTATTCAACTCTTAGTCTATTCAGCATAACTTCAGATCAAAGCAGAGAGATTATTTTGTGTATCAAGGTTTGACCAGATGCGTTTCGTTCGATAACCACCTCGATCAACATCAGTAGACCTTTTGCTACACAAAAGAACTCCAAAATTAGTGCTTATTTAAATATATATAATATAAGCAGATTCAATTTATTTAAAATCTTAAAAAACAAGAACTAAACTGATAGCTTTAAGTAATATAACATTTTATGCTAGCCAAGTACCAATTTTTCACAACAATTTCCAAACCAAAGACCATTAGATACAGGCCCATATCGAGATAAGTTTGTGGCCAAAGTTTTTCCCATTCGCTGCTAAGTACGTGTGACACAATCGGGCCATAACGATGATGAGCCTGATGGCCATAAACAAACTCATCGATTTGGCTCGTCTTCGCTGAACGCATCGGTGGGCTAACAACGACAACGAAGTGCAGCTCCTCAGGCGTGTCTCTCTTAACCCGTAATTACCTGTATAGCAGTACGTCGGCATCGCGAGCAAAGCGGAGCATTGAAGTGTCACGCAAGTGGCTTTACGAGCTGCTTAGAGCACCGGCATTAATAAGCAGCTATACATAAAAATTCAAAACCAGCAACAACAACAAAACCAGAAAAAAAGAGCCAAGTCACAATTACGTGCTGGCCATTTGAGGGGGCTGCAGTTTAATGACCAACGAACGCCTTCTCATTAAACGCTAAATTGCACGGGCGCATGACACGATTTTTGGGAGAACACGCTGACAAAACAGCAACAAAATGAAAAAAACGCCTAAATTTACTAAGTATTGTAACTACGACAACATTGTAAGTCCGTTGCATGCAACACTCAACTATGGCATTTAAGCCTAGAATGTTAACGAACAAACAAAGCCGATGCTGGGACCGGGACAGCGGCAAAGGAACGGGAAAAGGGGGGCATTGGTTAGGAGTTTCGTTAGCTTGTTTAAAATAGCTCATAGCATGCAAGAAATGTGCACTGCAAACGATGGCTTACAGGTATAAATATTAACATTAATTTCTAAGACCTCGAGTTTCGCTCAAATATCACTCAAATAATTTTTGGAAGTATTACTTCTTACATTAAAAATATGAGTAAGTCCTACTAATATCTGGAATATCTTTTGTCTTGTTTAGGGAATCTGATTACACACTTTAGGGAGCTGATTATTATATTAATTATAAATTCACAACATATATTTAAAATTTTAATGTGTAGTCGCACATATTTATTGAAAATAGAATAAAAAACTAAAGATATTTGATATCAATTTATCATATTATGTATATAATTATATTTCTTTAGAAAATTCTCTTTTGTATGGAGTTGTTTAATATTTTTGTTTAACATTTTACTTGGAATAACTTGGTAATTGATTTATTTAAACTTTGGATTTGGAAACTATGTGTGACTATCTATAGGTTTTATTCAGTCAATTTGTTATTGGGAAATTATTAGAATAAATATTAAACAAAGGTACCAAATGTTAAGTTGGTTACCGGGAAACAAGAAACAAATGGTTAACTTTTAATATCTGGTATGCATTTCTGTTAAATAATTAATAAGCAAATTATTTAAAAAATATTTTCACATTTTGTATGCATGTCTCACAAATATTTTATAAAAATAAGATTAAGAAAAAACTACATATTGTATTCTACTGTAAAAATATTCAAAAATTATTCCACCTAGATTTTGTTTATAAAAATAAGATACTTTTGGTGTTTTTTCAATGTGCACAACCTTATTTACATATTTGCCTCTAGGATTATAACGCAGTATAGCCTGCAGCCAATTTCGTAGACTGAAGGGCCGGCAGTGGCGGAGGGTGGTGGACGGGACCAGACGGAGACGGGAGCTTCGACGCATGCAAAAATCAGGCTAATAGACGCTTGACGTTTTGACGTTTACTGCACCGCCCGTCAGCTCTATCATTAGGCACCGGTTACGGGGAGGGGGAACCTGGCGTAGGGGTTTTTTCAGGGGGGCCTACACTAAGGGTGAGATGTGGGGGACTAACATGCAATATGGTGATTTCTGATTTGCATGTCGGCTCCAACTGACTTGGCGCTGTTGCAACAAACGAAGCAGTCAGCTCCGGAGCAACGATGTTGCCAGCCAGCTAATTGCCACATTGCAGCAACGGCAAAGGGACCAAACACCGACACCGGCACATTGTTGCAACTCGTAGTTAGCCGCAGTAATATGCTAAATTAATTGGACGATATGAAGTGCGTGATATTGACTGCTAATTAAGCTAAGTTATAGACAAGTTAGTAGCGCTTAAGCACGCGCACGATTTTTACTAGCGATTTTAAAAGTTTTAGCATTTATAATCTCCCTCTATTTTTAAGGCTCTACTGAATGAGTTTTTTTAATGGGATTTTGTGGAATTAAATTAAAATTAAAATTAATTTAAGTTATGTACGTATTTTAACGACATTAAACATTATTTATACACTTTATAACAATAATTGGAAATTGAATTAGACATAGTTAAGACATAGTTAAGACTTCTAATACTTCAAAAATTCTAAATCCTAGAAAATGATTAAAAATTATCGACAATAATGATTTAAGTTAAAATATGACATATTTATACAATAGCTCTGAAAATTTAAACTTATATCTAATAATATCATCTCGTCCTTGTTCAACTAATATATTAATATTTTAGTAGTTAAAAAAAACAAAACAATCCTTAAATCACCCCAAACTAATCCTACAAAGCTCACGGAAAATCATATTAATTAAAACTCCAAATATAAATGTAATCGGAATCAGAAAAGTGTGCCGAAGTAATAAATTACAGGTCAGTGAGGCACGGAGTTCTTTATAAAATTCCTGGAATAAAATAGTATAATCTAGTAGCAAATTATATGATTCCATTTCATTACAAAATGCACTTGTGTCTCGTGCGGATTGTCCTGGTCTTTTATTTTTCATCCAGCTGCCAGAACAGTCACTCCCCCGTATATTAGGCGAGCAAATAGGCGGCTTCCATTGATCGTTTTGGTCGGCAGGAGAGCCCAGCAGGTAACTCGGTAGCCCGGCCTTCTAGGAAGGATCAACGATCAAAAGGGAAAAAGGCAGTGCATTCGGTATAAATTGCATATAATTATGCAACGGCCACAGTTTTTGAGAGTTCACACCTACCGCCGGCAAGGAGGAGAGCTGCGTGCTCTCCAGGCATAAGCACATCCTGTTGGCCGGTGTTGGCCGTGACCAATTTCCAGGCTAACGCTAAGAGGGCGCAAGCCCCGGCTCGAACTGTCTCATTCGGCGCCCATTAAAGCTGTCGGACAATTTGATGCCCTCGACGCCATTAGAGTCGATAGTCATCAAGCCGTGGCCATCCCACCGGCTTGCATGGCAGACCGCACTTAGAGGAGAGCAGCTCGATTAGCCCCATGACAACAGGTGCGGCACGTATTTGTATGCAAAAGGATTGGCCACAGGATAATCGATTTGAGCATCGACGACCAGGCGACGGCGCCTGCAGCTGCCCGGTAATCTGATGAAGGGTTAATGGGGTTTTTTCCTTGGATAGATGGCTATTGCCTTTATAATGAAATTGTGTTGACCAATTTGTTATTTAATTTAATTTTGTTGATTCACAGCGGCGCATCCTTTCTGGTTTTTTGGTGCCTGTAGAAGTGTGAAGTGTTCGTGGCTTGGCATGGGGCGTGTCCTGATGGCCCCTGCAGGTGTGTTGGGGAAACAAGCTCAACAAACAACCCGAAGACACGAGTTGAAGGCAATTTTGGGCTGAGCAAATACTGGTTTATTTGAAAGTAAACAATAAAATTACTGACAAGGTTCAATTAAAAACAAAGTTATAAAAGCAAAACATGAAATTACATATTAAATTTGCATAAATCATAATGCCTAAATAATAAATTATACTTTAAAATAATTAATTTAAGGTATACCTTTGAATAAATCCAAATTATTCCCAGATATACAGCTTTCTAGAAGAAATAACTTAACTTTCAGCCAACAACAACCTCAGGGTGCGGGCTAATAAACGAAATGTTTTATTGCCCGGCAACAGACGGGGGAAACAAATATGGCAGCTCAGATAATTGGCAGCCATTTTGAACTGCATTTGTGTTTTTTATTTATTTTTCTCTTTGTTTGTTTGTCTCTTGGCGACACGCGCCGCTGAACTCGAAGGCCTGGAGACCGCGAGCCCCAACTGCAACTGCAAGAACTAATTCCACTGCAACACCGGCAGACAATTGCTGAAATGTTGATTACCAACTGGCGCAGCTGTCGCCAAGACATCGTAACCGGCACCGCAAATCCAGGCCCATTTCCGCCCGAGGAGCCCAGCACTTAATTTTAATAAGTGCTAATGAGTTGCACAAGCCACAAATGCATTGCGCATTTACGAGCCCGAAGATGGGTCCTTCAAGAGCCGTATAAAAGAAAAGGGCAGTGAAGACGGTTTTCATATTAAAAAAAAACTAAAGCTAAAAGTTAAACCTATATTCTCATGGTACTTACTGCATAAAAGTGAGTCTCTGCAACACTTCACGCACCCATCACCGGCCGAAAGCACTTTGCATAAATGGTTTTGCGCCCTTCTGGCCCTCTTTCCATGCGGCAACTTTGTATGGAAAGTGCTCGTTATGATTTTAACCACAAATACTCGTAACTTGGCGATTTGGCGTCGACGCAGATACGACGAGAAGTTGGGAAGGAATATTATTGGCCAACCGCAAGCATCAGGGCCTCATAAGTCATGACATTTATGTTGGCCATGTCGGGCAGGCAATCGGCGATAATCTCTGACTCATCACATCTGCATATAGGATGTGCCTGAATCGGAATACAAATATATATCTACGTATGTTCGTGTATATAGCCGTGGATATCTGGTCATTAGGCTCATTAGTACGGCGGCCAATTAATAAACAAAAATAAATAATTGCACAATTCATTTGGTAATTAGACATGGCTCATAAAGCTGAATTAGGTAAAAGGCTGCCTATATGGCCAAGAGATATCCCACAGATAGCGCGCACACACACACACCAGCGTCGGAGACGGAGAACTTCATGCAAATGAAATGAAATTGACTAGAGAGCCAACAAATTGAGTGTGTCTCGTGTACCCGAGAGTATGTATTTCTGTACTTCCCCCGCTCACGGTGGCTGCCAGCATTGCTCAGCCAGTGCCGCCAGTGCCGCCAGTGCCGCCAGTGCCTCCCTTTTGCCCTGCACCTGAACCATGGCCACTACAAGCTCACGTACCCCCATGTAAGCGAACAATTCATTTGTCACACTAAATTTGTTTCAATTCATTTGCTCGAAATGACAAATAATGCGATATAATTACATTTCAGAGCGTTGTTTGCTCGTGCCTATATATATTCAGTATATTCATTATAGTTCCCTTCCCCAATCTCCGATTCCGATCCACGGTCAATGATCATTAGGCTCTGGCAGCGTAGATTCCCAAATGAGATTGCTACTCTATTTATGTATTTTTTCCGTTTAACTTGGGCCAGCGTGCGTGACTGCTCTGGTAATCATTTCCCCTCATCATCGGCAGGGATGTCAAGTCTTCGCAGGAGATTGGTTTTGCTTCCTTACAGGATGATAATTCTTGGTAAGGTACAAGCTACGGTTACAGATGTCACATAATAATCGCCAAAAATTGTTAGCTCAATATTATAGATTTCCCTATTCAATTTCTCACATTATTTCTTTAAAATGAGAAGAGAAATAAACTGAAAACTTGCTCCCCACAAATTCCCAATCAAAAGGTTTCCCCAGTACAAATTTATCAAATGCATGACTTCATGAACCAGGCGCCCAGAGTGCAGCAGGAGGATGATATGGTATTAAATGTAAGTTTCAATTTAACTTTAAATATTACCATTAAATAATGTAAACTAATGTATTATTGTATTTAGCCAATGCACAAACCATAATATGATTCTACCGCTAGATGGTGCTTTATTTAATTAATGTATTATTATGTAATTTGGCTAATACACTAAGCAAATTCACAAACCAAAATGTGATTCTACTTCGAGACGGTGGTTTATTTCCAATATATTTGACACATAAAATTGTGTTAAATGTAAAATACAGTAGTTCCATCAAAATGCACGTATGTATGCGGTGGCGCCAGTCCAATATATTTGACACGTAAAATTGTGTTAAATGTAAAATACAGTAGTTCCATCCAAATGAACGTATGTATGCGGTGACGTCAGTCGACCATGTGCTCTCTGTTAGTAAGCGTACGATTGGCCAAAGAGAGCATATCTTGCGAGAGAACTTTAAAGTTGTAAAATATATTTACACTGATCATCCTCCTGCTGCATTCTGCGCGCCTGGTATATGCAATCATGCATTTGTTAAATTTGTACTGATAAAACCCTGGTTGGAAACATTTTTTTGCAAAAACAAGAACAACAATTGCCCGCTACTTACATTTCGTGTACCAGGCAAACAGAAAACAGAAGAGCGACGATGCACTTATCTATGGGGTAACGTCAGTCGACCTTGTGCTCTATCTTAGCAAGCGTACGATTGGCCAAAGAAAGCAGCTCTCGCGCGAGAACTATACAGTGTAAAATATTTTTACACTGATCATCCTCCTGCTGCATTCTGCGCGCCTGGTACATGAAATCATGCACTTCTTAAATTTGTAGCGACAAGCGACCGTTTTTTTTAATTTCGTCTGACAGGCAAACACAGAGCGGTAGAGCAGCGATCGGCTAGGAAAATCTTTTGACATTTATTTTTGAAATACTGAAGTTTTACATCATCAAGTTGGTAATGCAAAATTCGCCGACTGATCTACTTCTTTGATTAATTTTTTAATATATATATCAAATGCGTAAATTAACAAGTAAATGTTTATATAAATGATAAAATTAAAAAATATGATATAAGAATTATCTATATTAATTACTCTATTAAACACTGTAAGCCTCTATTTGTATTTATTTTGGTTTTATTTTTATTTTTATTTTATTGTTTTCAAGAAACTCGGTTGGAACCTTGGGTATATAAGAGCAGATAGTTCAAAGTGCTGAACCTTCGAACAAAAAAGTCAAGTCACAAACTATAATATCGGCAGACAATCGATGATTTTGCGGCTCTAGCGGAATACGATTATCACAA
Source organism: Drosophila kanapiae (assembly GCA_008042475.1). Classification (NCBI taxonomy): domain Eukaryota; kingdom Metazoa; phylum Arthropoda; class Insecta; order Diptera; family Drosophilidae; genus Drosophila; species Drosophila kanapiae. The sequence continues at coordinate 294,010 of VNJM01001998.1, forward strand.
CAAAACGTCACGAAACATAAACAAAAAAGTGTTGATTATATTTAATCGCTTCGATTGAACGTTATCATTAAACTTAATCGCGCTTACGAACTTTATTACACATCAGCTTTATCATGGACGACGATTGGCCCGACGATGCAGAGCTAGCGGCAGCCTTGGCGGTACATGAACAGCAGGAAGTCGAAGTATTTATTTATTTTATTTTTTTTTTTAATTTATTCTCTAAGAGAAAGTGCCTCTTTCACGATTACTTTTATACTCAGGAAAATAACGAGATGCAAATGACAGATGATGCCTGCGAGGGCTTCGATATGGCCACCGGACACAGTTGGATTTACCCGATAAATCTGCCTGTGCGAACCTACCAACAGAGCATAGTCCACTCGGCGCTATACAAGAACACCCTGGTGGTCCTGCCCACAGGATTGGGCAAGACCTTCATAGCAGCGGTGGTTATGTACAACTTCTACAGGTGGTATCCCCAGGGAAAGATCGTATTTATGGCCCCCACCAGGCCTTTGGTGGCCCAGCAGATCAATGCCTCCCAGAAGATAATGCCACTAGGCTCTGCCGATACCGTGCAGCTCACAGGTAAAGATTTCGGTACAGTACAGTAAAGTTAGAGTGTTAACATATCCCCCATGTTCGACAGGCCAGCTGCCGCGAACCAAACGAGCTGAGCTGTGGGCCACCAAGCGAGTCTTCTTCGCCACGCCCCAGGTGGTGCATTCGGACATGCTAGAGGGCGACGGATCCTCGACCTTCCCCTTTAACTCCATCAAGTTGATAGTTGTGGACGAGGCGCACCGGGCCAAGGGACGCTATGCCTACACCCAGGTGGCCGACTGTCTCATGGCGCACAATCGCAACTTCCGGATGCTCGCCCTGTCCGCCACCCCAGGCAGGACCATGGAGGATGTGGCCTCGGTGTGCCAGAACCTGTACATATCCAATCTCCAGGTGCGTTGGGACAATTCGATCGATGTGCAGCCCTACATACACAGGCGGATCATTCGCACCATAGTCGTCTCCCTGAAGGACCGAATAAAAGAGCCCCGGGAGAAGTTGCTCCAGATTATCGAGCCATATCTCCGCCAGCTAATCGAGGCGGACATTCTGAGGGGAAACAAGGGAAGCATGAGCAAGAACGTTCTGCTCTACGAACAGAAAGCCTTCATCGAACGCTCCGCGGGGCAGGGTCAGCGGCATCCGGACCACAACATCATAATGGGCAACTTTTCCATGTGCATCAGTATGTACCACTCGCTGGAGCTGATGGAGCGGCACGGTCTCCGTGTGTTCGTCAACAATTTCGACGCCGACGAGGACGGACGCGAAAAGTTTGTCTTGGCCAGGGATCGTGGCCTCAGGGACTTGGTGGAGCAGGTCCGTCAGGAGCTCGGCGCCAATCCGCTGGACTACAGCACGGGAAAAATGACAAATGGCGAGGTGGCGCCGTTGCCAGCGGATCTGGACTTTGGGCACGCCAAGTACGAGCAATTGCGTCAAGTGTTGCTCCAGCACTTTGAGGTGAGTTTTAACCTCCAGTAATTTTCTTATAAACTATAAAATATCTGTAACTACAGGCCAATGCCGATTCCCGGGCCATTGTCTTCTGCGAGTACCGGGAGTCCGTCATGCTGATCCACCGATTACTCCTCCAGCACAGGCCGCAGCTACGCCCGCGCTGCTTTGTCGGCCAAGGCAACACGGTGGGCTCCAGCTATTCCCTCACCCAGAAGCAGCAGCTGCAGATAATGGCCGACTTTCGGTCCGGCACCAGCAACGTGCTGGTAGCCACCTCAATCGGCGAGGAAGGCATCGATGTGGGCGAGGTGGAGATGATCGTTTGCTTCGACATCTGCAGCTCTAATCCCACTCGGTTCGTGCAGCGAATCGGACGCACTGGGCGGAAGAAGAACGGCGTGGTGGTGATGCTAGTTACCGAAGGACGAGAGCAACAGGTGCTTAAGGATGTGATGGCCCACAAGGATCACATGAACAAGAAGCTGCTGAACTCCACGGTCGTGAAAATGTCGCTCTACGAACAGAATCCACGAATGGTTCCTTCAACATTTCAGCCAAAATGCGAGGAGAAACACATGGAGCAGGCGGCTGTCGAAGAGAAACCTATTGCCGGCAAAGTCAAGGCGGCTGGCAAGACAAAGGAACCCAGGAAACGCAAGGAACCGATTGCAAAGACCGAAACCCTAAAGCGATTCTTTAAGGAGGCCGCCCTCCCAGATAACCAGAAGGGAATCCTGGAGGGAATGCAGCCCTACCAAATGAGCGAAGCCTCCCAGCAGATGGTCAAGCAGGAAGTAGCACGGCGCAGTGTGCCCCTCAAGGGCTTTCTCGCACACACGCAGACAACACAGCCCTCTGTGAGCAGCAGCCAGGAGGAGGTGCAACGCTTACGGAAGCTTAACCGCTTCCTGCAGTCGAACAAGCCAGTCATTGCGGACTCTCAGTCGGATCTCATTGGCCATCTGCAGGACCAGCAACTGCCCCGACCCTTGAAGCTTTATTTGCTGCGCAGCAACCCCACCTTCCTCCGGGAAACCCACTCGAAGATGCAGCTGCAAAGCCAGTTGAAGATCGCCGATGATCGCCTGAACAATCGACAGCAGAGGACCAGGAATAACTATAAACTTCTCGTGGACATTTGCGGGGGAAGCGACAAGTTGGAGGAGCTTCTTCAAGAGGACCAGCAATCTCTGGCCGAGATCACCTTTAAGGAGTTGAAGAATCCTCTGGACGAACGGAGGGAAAGGGAATTCAAGGCCACCTGTGATAGGATATTCGAGGGTCTGGACGAGCAAGGCCTGAACTGCGATAATTATGAACTGAAGCAGCAGCTGCTGGAGAAGCTGGATTTGCGAAATCTGGAAGTCACTGTTAACCAACAACTGGGTGGCAACCAGGACACATCGTGGTCGGAAGAGGAATGGGAACAACAGCCAGCAGAAGACACGAAGTGTGACTCCATGTACCTGAGTCAACATCTGAATTTTTCAGCTGTGGATGCAGTGCAGCACAGCTCCACACCGCTGAGGGTGAAGCCGTTAAGCAAACTGATGTACGAACCATTGCCAGAGGAGAATGAAGAGCAGGACACCGGATTGAGCGACAATTTGGGGCGCCTGAACTGCCTAATGAATGCCAGCGAATCGCTTCTAAAGACCGAAGCTATTGAGATATCAGTTTCTGAAGAACCAGAATCCACAAGAGAAGAAAGTCCACCTGCAGCTGAAAGTGAGATATATCCGATAAGTTCAGAGGAGAGTGGGGGAAAGGTAGAGCCCAGTGCAGATCCAAAAAATGAACCAAAATCCCCAGTAGATGATTTGGACATCGATTTGAACGATTTCCTGGAGCCAATGGATGAGGAAATCAAGTTGACGCAGCAGAAAAAGGAGGCGGAGGTGCTGAGTCAAGAAGAGTTGAAGGATTTCCTAGAACCCATGGCTGAAGAACTGGAGCTTATGAGCAATAATAGGGCAACGCTGTCGCCTCCTAACGAAGCGAAGGAAAACGAACTTCTTCCAATATCGCCAGCCAAGTCCAACTCTCGTAATGTTTCGCCGGATATCTTTGCGTCCGACTCGCTGTCACCTTTTAAGTCAACAGGAAAGAGCCTCGCCGGCAAGCTGGCAGCCAAGGCAGCGGCAGCCAAGGCATTGCCCCGAACTCCACCGCTTCCGGCAAACCTTCAGTCGCCAGAAAGTCGAAAGAAAACCAATCCACTGACGCAGGAGAAGTCCCCGAGTATTTTCGATCTGTATCTCAATCGAATGAGGGGACGCGGACGTCTGGCCAAGGCTGCAGAGTCCCTGCATCGGTTGACCTCGACAAATGTTTCGATCAAGGAGGAGGATTCGCCCATAGTGCGTCGCCCATCGAAGCGAAAGATAGTCATAAGTTCGGACGAGGAGGATAAGCCGAATAAATCGCTGGTGGCGGACTACGACTCTGATGACTACGAACAGATTCCTTGCACGCAAATGGTAGATCTATAATCATTCTGTATGCTAAATAAAATTAAAATAATAATTGTTTTAGCCGGAAACACCTACCCCGCCGCCGAAGCCTCGTCAAAAGCGCACAAAATTCAATTCGTTTATTGTCGACGAGGCCGATAAAAGCGGCTCGGATCATGATGAAGAGGCCGAGACTACGATTGGCACATATCTGAAGGATTCTGTGATAGTTTCAAGCGACGATGACGACGATCCCAATGACACCAATCTGCATGCCATGTACCTGCAAGCAATGAGGTGAGTTGCGAGTAAATTATATTTATTTCCAAGCCTATTTACGTCTTTATCTTGTAGAAGTCCAGTTCAAAGGCCAGGCGCCTTCAAAATTCCCGCTCCGAAAGTGTACCGCGATGAGTCGCACATCTTCTCACAGCCAGTGGAGGCGGATTCGTCTCACTACCTGCCCTGCTCCTTTATCGTCGACGATGACAGCTCAACGATTCAGGATGTTTCCGAATGTCCACTGGAGAAAGCCGAGCGCATCCTTAAGGAGCGACGCCGGCAACGTCGAATGGGAAATCCACAGCCAGTAGCTGCCGCCAGCAAGCGACGTCGAATTCAAACCATGAGCACCTCAAGCGATGAGGATGATGTGTGCTTCGTTAAATGACGAGCAGCCAAATACAAAGTGCCCTTAAGTAAAAAGAGATCGAAATTGTTTATTACGTGTTTGCCTTTTTATATCGTTTTGTTAAGATATTACTTGCAATTTTCTTTGTCACATTCCGAGCTGTTTCCCTATGTTTGCGTAATTATATGTAACTTATCTTTAAGGATTTGTAATATAGCGTGGAATAAATTCATACCTAAGTGATTTTGTAAATTAATCTGTCTGTCTTGGGAATATTATGGCAGGGTACGAAGCTACCTTGGATTTATTTTGATTAATTATAGCTTACTTGAAGAAAGGTAGTTACTGGCGATGGTACAGTACGTTTCCTGATCCCTGAACTTTCTTGAATTCAACCCTTACCTTCCCTATATGTATTCCCTATCATTTCAGATGGGTTAGGAGTTTTATGTAGCACCTCCTTTCTTGAACTAAGTTATAATTCATTAAACCAAGTAAACAAGGTAGCAATAATAAAAATTTAAGTTAATTTAGACAGTAAACAGCCAAGCCATGACCATCTTAGCTTACATCCTTCATCTCCATGGAGAGGACCTTGTTGGCCATTCGTTTGGTCTTTCTATTATCATCTACAATGTACAGGAAGACTTTTCGATCCAAGTATCCAAGGTTTCCTGAGAGATACCAGCTCTGGGGATCACGAATACGGCTGGTCTCGAGCTGGTGGCCATAGTAACCTGCCTAGTGCTGATTGTGGCTGATGACCACCTTCCCCATCTCGTTGAGTCCGAGGAAGAGTCTCCTGGAAAAGTGTCCTGGAAGATTCGGGGTAGAGTCGAATTGAATAGTCGTTGGGAATTTTCATTGATCAAATTGCTAACTGCAAGGGTAGACAAACAGCTTCTCGAAGTTAGCTTCCTTCCTTGTTTAATTTAATTATAATATATATTTGTGTACAGCTACTTTATTTACCTTTCACACTAATAAATAAGCGGTTGATAAACAAAAACGCTATCAAAAATATATATTACAACCTTGACGGGGTCTGCTAAGCACTATTTTGAAACAAAAGGTACCTATTGCATTTGCTAAGAAATAAATGAATAGAATCCATGTTTAATTAATCGGTATTCTGCTAAATCTCTGTAAGAGTACCCATATGATTGCTTTTTTGATTGTAACATTATGCATAATACACTACGTTTGTGTTATTTAAAAAATATGAAGTGTATACATAAAAAGACAACCAATTCCATGTATACCAACATTTTTCTCCTGCTGTACTGCGGCATAATCAATAATTTTTAATTTAACAACAATCGCACAATCGTTTCAGCGTAATAACCATTATTATATTTTCAACAATAACAGGCACCACAGCAATAGCAGCAACAACAAAAAGTCAATTCAATTTTAATGGAGTAGCAATAAAACAGAAAAAGCGCAAAAAATTGATATAGCCATGCGGCTCGTGAGCCGTAAGCCAAAACGCAGTCTGCCATGGCAAAGCCAGAGCCGGAGCCAGGCCAAAGCTAATGCCAGAGACAGAGCCAGTGCCAGCGAATGAGACAGCCAGTCGGGGCAATACAATTTTGCAATTGCAATAAAATAATTTAAAATCGTTTTCATCAACATCAGCTCAAAGAGTTTTCGCTCGCCCGGTCGAAATGCAAAAGTGATTTTGCGGCAATCAGCGATTCGCTCTCTGCGGACGATGATGACGTTGACTTGTTGATGATCAAAACGATGAATGCTGTTTGAAATTGATTCGCTGTGAATTGCCAGACCCGAGATATATATATATATATGTCTCTGTCTCCGTCTTGGCCCTCTGGCTGGTCTTTCTGGAAAGCAGCCGTCGCCATCATGGCCAGAGTCCAAGCCAATTGCAACCCCGAACCCCCAAAGTCTTTACGGCCCCGACGATTTCCCTAATACGAAACGTGCCTGCCTGATGCGCCGTGTCCAATTTTGTAGTTCGTTCTTTGTGCAGCCAGAGCCAAGCTATGATGCCAAATCGCTCTCCAATCCGTTCCCGTTCTCAGAGTTTCACTTTGAGCCGAGACTCATAAACGGCCAGCCAGTCAGGCTCCCCCTAAGGGGCTGGGCTATCGCTTTGCCCGATTTGCGGTTTAAATCGTCTTGCGAAACAAAACCAATTTCAATTTCAAACAAAACGTTTTGCGAAAATTACGCAGGGTGTATGCCGGACGTGCTGTTGCAAGGCAAGGCCAGGCCAGGCAGGGTATCTTAAAAACTGCAATAAACGGTCTACAATCGGAGCTGATCTCATCGGAAGTATTTTCGCTGATTGCCATTGCCTCAAAAGGTCTGAGTCGGTTCACGGAAATGATCACTGGCAATGATTGGTAATGAAGAGCAAAGGAGAACTGACACTTGGAGAAAACCCTCGGCATTTAGTTCAAGATGATTGAGAAGGTTATATTAGACATAGTAGGAGATAACGCCTTTTAGATTAATAGTTCTTACTTAAAAAGATAATTTTTTCTTGGCAATTTAAAGTGAATTTAAAGTTAACTTTAGTATTCCCAATAACTCAGAGATTTTATATTAAAAACTATACTTTCTTTCGTATAAGTTTATCTTTCGATATAATTTGGAGCTGTTTCTGGTTTAATTACTAATAACAACTACATATTTCTTTACCGTGCAGGCCATATGCCCAATTTCTTCTCAATGACAAATCGATTTCGAATTGCTTGCTGGCCATTTGGTAACAATGGAAACGCCCACCAACGAGACCAGAGACCAAGTTTCCCGCCATTGCCTGTATCATATCTCCTGACAAATTGATATTGTCTAAGCCATTTTCGATATGCATATTTATGTTCTCGATTGGTTTCTTTGTTTAACTCACGGACTGTAAATGTGTGTTTTGTTATAGGGTTTTATCGCTTTATAATTTTTCTTGGCTTTCATTCACTGAGCTTAGCTTGACCTCATGTCAACACTCTAGCTTGGGCACGAAGGGCTTCATAATTAAACACTGAAAACTATTCTTATTTGCTTATTTTATTAAAAAAAAGAAATGATAATTTATATACTTGGGTTTTTGAAAAAGGAAGCTTAGGAAATACTTCAATTTAATTTAAATTTCGTTGATGGAAAAACAAGTAAATTAGAATTTATTTAGAGAAGTGATCTATAAATTTGAAATTGAATATATTTAATATATTTAGGAATTCAATTTGGATTGTGGCTAAAATGATGTGTAAAACAATGCTTAATTTTATCAAAATACTCCCCAAGATAGAAGTTTTTCCCCTCTCACTTCCTCTACTAAATAAGTATGCAATTTCCAGCAAATAGCAATGTGTGCCCGGTATTTTTATGGTCGGGAAACTCGACCACAGAGTTCTCACTTACTTTTTTCGTAGTAATCGTTTGAGTGGATGAAAAAGGGCCTCGGCATGGCCGACGAGGCGCATCCACATCCACATCCGGTCCGAGGGCCTTCGCTTTGTTGCCTCCCCAGATAAGTTTCTGATGCGCCGTTGACTTGTCTTGTCATATTATCGTGTTAGCTTGTCCGAAGCGCCAGGCAATTATGGACTGGACCTGTGTGGGCCCGGACTGTATGGATGTAACATATATTTATGAGGCTTTATGGCCGACTGTCTTTGATTAATGTATGACAGGCCGGGGCAGACACTGGCCGAATGAATATTAAACTTTGTTGCCCCGCCATATAAAGGCGACATCAATTAGTTCTCCCCGGCATAAATACATTACCACAAATCGCCGGGGATTTTGGAGTGCCAGCTCCAGTCGCTGGCCCACCACTCCAAGAACGATCCATTCGACGACGCTTATCGTCGCTTGTAAATGTCTCAACTATTTGTTAAATGCTAAAGCGACATGGTCATAATGGAAATGACAACTTAACAGCAACGTCGCGGATGGTATGGCAAAAATGTTAAAAGGCTCTGGCTCGGCCTCAGGCTCAGGCTCAGGCTCTGGCTCTGGCTCTGGCTCTGGCTTGGTCACCTGGTGTGCCTCCGCGAGCCTGGCCGTGATAACTGTATTGAGAGTGTCATTAACATTTTGATTTGACTGCAGTCGCCGAGGAGTCGGTCGTCGCCATGCCATCGCCGTGCCACTTCAACTCTATTATGAGCTCCGACTGCATTTCGCCGGCTACTTATCGGCACCCCAGACATGAACATCATTTGTTAAATAAAAAAATACTGAGGGAAAAGTAAGCATACAAAGTCAGGAAGGAAGGTTTGGATATGCGGGTGTTGAAGTAATACTAATCCCTATAAATATTTATTATAACAATTATATTTAGATATAAATGTAGATGATTATATACTTATTTGAAATTGGGTTTTTTGTTGTCATTTTCAGGGGTTACAGAGGAGAAGAAATAGCTCACCAATAGCATAAAGAGCTCTAAAGAGTATTCACATTTTCAGAAATCATTTGCCACTGATTTCTGTACCTTTATTTTTATTGCTGTGTAGTGTCACCGTCCTGCTCAAGTCCTCTTGCCCCCTCGATTGTGCCAGACAATTAATCAGGTTCTTGTTTCCGAATGCAAAATGAAAACACCTTTTTAAAGGCTTCAGCATCAGCAGGAGCAGAAGAACAACCGCAACGATGCCATCAATCAGCTGCAAACCTTGAGGATGGCGGGCGTGCGGATCCGTGTGGCGCTTTCCGTTTCGAGAGGTGTGGGTGCAGGGCGAAATTAAAAAGCGTCAATTTGTCACACATGGTCAGCTCGGGCGAGGAATGGAGCCTGTGCCACGACCGCCTCCTGTTCTGCCTGTGTGTGCCACGACTGTCATTAACAACGGTTTTGTGGCTGAGTTTTTAATTGCCGCCGTGTTTGGTCTGAGAATCCGATTGGGATTACCAAGTTGGCACACTTTTATGGCCCTCTCCCGGAGAGTTATTAGCTGCGCTTGCTATCCATTAAGTCAGCAATTGGAGGACGCTGACAGCGGAATCGGAACTGGAATCGGAATCGGACGGAGTGTGGGTGTAATGGAAGCTGGCCAATGAGAGAGTTTTGGCGTCGGAAAATGTCACATGGGGTTGGATGCAAGGGGGATTTTCGATGGCGTCGTCTTACGCCTGCACAGAGATACATCAAGCTTTGTCATTTGTCAATGCACATAGACTGTTTAAAAAAATATTTCACCGTCGTCAAGTTCAGATAATTAACCAAATTAATTTAACATCAATTTAGTAAGTCGAGAAAAAAAATCCTAGTTTACTATCAACATTATTTTAAATATAAATATATCGAAACCATTTTCCATAACTATCCAAAGAGTTCAAGGAATAATTTCTTATAAATCTTATACGGCTTAGCAAAAGGACAAGTGGGAGTCTACAAAATACAGCGAGGAAAAAGCCACCTCAAAATTATTCTTAAAAAAGGACTACAATTCATAAGACATTTTTAAACTTGTCAAGGATTAAAATACTTTCTGCAACCCTCCTCTCTTTGTTTTGTCCAAAGTTTACTTTTTAAATTGAGATTCGCTGCACAACCCATTCCCACACGTATTTGGAGTCTCTCTCCGAGTCGATGTTCATCATTCTTCCGCTAATGACAGGGCGGCCATTTTAAAATATTCAAGAGACTGGCACGGACCCGATGTTGTTCTATCACCATTAGCTGCAGTCTCCCACTCGTGGCTGTTCGTGTAACTCCCACTTGTCAGAGCATTGGGACTCGGACTCAGCCCACCTCCGTTCGACGGCGGCGGCGGCGGCGGCGGAGCAAACAAGTTTCATTTGTCAGTTGGCCAAGGCAATTTTCTGGCTTTGGACCGGGGGCTGGATGCATTTTCCCAACACCTGGACGAGGCATGGCATCCAGGCTGACACCGGCTTGAGGCCATTTGAAATTAATGAACTGTGATTCACGGCCCTCTCTCCGCTTTCCGCCTTCCGCTTTCACCGTACAGCCGCCTCGTTTCCGGAAAGCCTTTTTTCATTTTCACTAAAGTGCATTTCGCATGATGAACGAGGCGGCCATAGAGCCAAAGCCCAATCCCAATCCCACGACAACCTTTTTGCCATTTTTAATTGTTTTGGGAACAGACGGGCCAGCAAGGATGAATTTTTTCATTTGTTATACGAGAAAAAGAATAATAGGTCTGAGAGGAAGAAATAAATGGAAAACGCTAATTTGCCTAGCAATTTGAAAAATGATTTCTGATTTTGATTTCAGTTTCAGTTGCGCGCTCATTTGTTACCTTCCATTGGGGCAATTTTTCAGCTCACTTTGGCGGGGGAAAATTAAATATAAAAACACCACGAACAGAAACTCCTCGACGATTTGCTTTAAGAAATAAACACATTTTAATTAGCATTTTAAATGCGTTTTAAGCAAAAAGCTTTTAAGAAACGGCGCCATAACAATAATCATAACAAAAGCACAAAACAAAGTCGCTCACAGATCGATGCATCAAAATATGAGAGGGAAGGGGAAAGGGTGTGGAATGGCATCCACTCCAGGGGAATCTCGACCTCAAGATTTTTAAAATGGTGCACTGAGAAAAATTCGACCGACTTCAATGATTTGAAAGGCACTCGGGAACAGAGATTCTTCTTTTATTTAATATCATAGTAATATCAAATTAATAGTATATTAATTATAATAGATATCATATTAATATAAAATATAATCGTTTCTTTGTTTCACGAAATACCAAAAAATGCCATGACCCGGCTCTTAGAGATCGCAGATACTCGATTTATTTTTTTATCGATAGTTTTTCTTAAAATCTCTTTTAGCTATTTTATAATACACTCTTTCCACTACAGTTGGTGTTTCTACAAAGTTCCTACAATATTATTTTTAAAACTTAAACTGAATTATTATGTCTTTTATACATTTAAAGATCTTAGTTGTTTGTTTTCTTTGTAAGAAGACAAATGCAGAAGGTTGTTCGAACAGTTTGTTTCACATTTACTCATCAGTAACCATAGAAGCAAACTTTGCTACTGATAAGAGTACGTAGTTAAGACTTCCAAATAAGACCTAATAAATCCTATGATAAAACCTACAATATATCCTATTTTTAGCTATATAAATAAATATTTATAAACCATTTCAATCCCTTTAGATCCCATATTTTTCCCAGTGCACCTTCAGCTTCAGCTCGTTCATTAACAAGCGCGTCAAAGTGATAAGAGTGGCAGAGTAAGCAGTAAGCTGGGCGAGGAGAGCAGGTGGGAACGGGGTGCAGAGCACGGGAGAGGGTTGGGGAGCGGTAGAGAAACAGGTCACAATGCTAATTGATTGCAGCGACGTCGCCGTCAACGTGGCCGTCATACCAATAAAATTATTGAAGCCACCGCCAGGAGACACGCATTTCTCGAGTCGTTTTTCGGAGTGTCGATAAGCAAATTGCATCCCAAAAAGACCGAATGTGTGTGACTCATTCATAGTAGGGGTTCGCCATACGCCAGCATCGTCTCAGGTAGGAAGGCGGCCCAAAGGGAATCCATTTCCCATTCCCGAACTCGCTGTCTAATGCCCTAAGGGTATCGGCGATCGGTCTTGGGCGGTGGTGAGTCCCAACAAATTAAGCAATTAACTTGGGTAGTTGAGATAAGTGCTTTATGGCGGAGGTGTCTGTTTAATATTTGTAACCCGATCGGGGGCGATTAAAATGCATTGAGCCAATTTGTATATGCAAATCAAAGCCCGAACGGGTTATAGAAACTTCGATTCGAATGGCAGGAATGGCAGGCCGAGACACAGGCGCTTTTACGATCCGCATTTTAATGCCACTTAAATGTTATAATTTGCTTTCAAAATATCTAATGTCTGTCCCGAGATCTGTGATGTTGTTGGAGGCATTTGTTTACCCATTTTATGGAGGCTCGAGCTAAAAACGTTAAACGAAAGCTTCGTCGAAGACTGTGTTGTTTGTTTGTGTTAAGCTTTTACGAGCGTGTCTTATTTAATTATTTTTATGTGCCAAAAAGGTAGTAAAAAAACTGGAATTTCTACGACAAAAATGCTCTAAGATAGTTATATAAATTAGTTTAAAACGGTGAAAGATTAGGAAATCGGTACTGGGATTAAATCTAAGGCCCTAATTTCTTTTTTCTCAAGTTACAAGTACTGCAAATTTATGACAGTGGCAGTACCACCCCCCACTGCAGTTACTTCCCTTAGGAGTACGCTCTCCGCCCACAAAAAGCCACTTGAAACAATAAGAATCATGACTCCCCCATTGCCAGGTGGAGCCGGGAATGATCCATAAATTTTCAAGCTAATCGCACACACTCCAAGCGAAACAGTGCGGAAATTGTTTGTAATCATACGAAAATTGCCTACAAATGAACTGCTTAACGGTGTGTCGCCCATTCAGACAATCGCAATCGGGGAGTCCCCCCTAAAAACACCCTAAGCACCCCCCAGCCAAGCCACGCAATCAGCGTCAAGTTCCCCGCAGAAAACCCATTTAACCCGGCCCCGAAAATTGCGCCAAATTTTCCTTTCCCGACTGGAATTGTTGTGCGCGGGCATATTTAATTTATAAAACAGCTAAAACGGCACCCTGCCTGCCTCACGAGGTGAATGGGTGAAAAGGGGGCACAGGCAGGGGGTTGAATCCGGAATATAATACAAATGCCAGCGGAAAGTGCGTGAAAAAAATCAGTTACTTATTAAAAATGCCCATATACATGCAACAAACATGAGCTCAAGTATTTGTATATGGTTACATTAGCGTCCATAAGGGCCCGAGCGTCCTGAGCATAAAAATCAGTAGCTCCCGGCACTTGGAGTGGGTGCGAAATTAATTAGAAGCACCGCACCCTTCAGGTTTTTGCCGTCGCAAAAACGAAAGACTTCTTGGTTAACACCGCAACTGGGAAATTAACTGAATGGAAATTTCCAATCAAAGGAGATTGCTAATTGAATTCGAGTATTAAGCTCATTGGGGGATAAACGACAGACAATTTATAGGTTCCATAATTTGGAATATTCTATAGAGACAGCTTTGTTTAAATGAAGTCTTGTACTGTTTATTGATTAAATATATGATAATTCACTTTAAGGAAATATTTAATGGTTTCAGTAAATCAAAAGATTCTTTTTTTAAACCTTAAACCTTTGTTTTTATTTTAGTATTCCTCCAATTCGTCTTTCAACAACGCCAAGAAAGAAATCGCTGCTGCCAACTGAGTTGGTTTGAGCTCGAAAGTGGCTGAAACGTCTTAAGCACACTCTCTCACTTGGCCACAAGCCCAATCAATAATTGATGCGCTAATTTATCGCTTGGCAAATTGTGTGGCCAATTGGCTAACACAAAAACACACGCATTCGACCAAGTCGAAGCATTTTGGCCAGCCCCCTAATCGAAGTCAAGTGTGGACAGACGGTTCGAGTTTCGGAAAACAATCACGACGGCCTTGGTCTAGGAACGGAAACCGAATTGGAAGGACACCCACTCCCTCCTTGTGTTGGGGGAAATCACTTAAATGAACCGCACACACAAACACAGAGAGTGGTGAAGGGAAAACATAGCCCGAACTAACTGGACCAAAGGAAGTTTAAAGGAGCCACACTTTTTCGGGACCTGGTAAAGGGTTTTATCTTTTTAACATTAAATTTAGCATCTCCTTAAATAATTTATACATAAACTTAAAGGCCTAATCCACAGTAAACTATATTTTCTCAAAGGCTTTTCACAACTGCTAGAATGTATCTGCAGGATCAACTTTCTGAATATATATCTTATGGATATATTTAGTATTCCCTAGCATGTGTGTCCTCTTGCATGGGTCTCGCATAAAGGTAAAACTGTCACTAATAATAGCCATGCCCTGACCGCACATAAAATCCTTGCTGCGACATCCTGCGAGCGTGAGAGGGAGGAGGCAGCCAGCTGAAAGCGACTCACGGCGAGAAGAGGGGTCGCCATAATCAGTATTGGCATTTTAAGTGACACTTGGGCTGTCCTGCGCTGCTCTCCGAAATTCCCACTGCCACACCGCCAATCAGGACTGCAGCCCCTGCCGTCGAACTCAACTCGCGTCATGCCCCGCCATTTGTATATGAGCCAAATAAAAATGCATAGCAAATGAAGCTGGTGGCAAAGCTGCCAGAAATCCAAGGATCTGGACCAGGAGTCGGAGCCGGAGCTGCTCTGGAGGCGGCATTATTCGGAGGCACTTGCGCCAAACTTTGCTGCTGAATATTCCATGAAGTTGCCAATAAAGTCAAGTGGCAAGTCCTGGCTACGTTGGCGGCAGGGACACTTACACAACTGAAGCTGAGACTGAGACATGCACCAGTTACAGTGCATACACTGGCAGAAAACGCTGATAAAACCTCACATTTTAAGAATGTCCTTCTAAAGCTAACAAACTACATTTTAATTTGGTTTTGAAATGAACTAAGGGAAAGTGTAATTCTCAGGTACATCGTGTAACACTTTACAGGTTCTTTTCCATATTTAATATTTATAAACTATATAATATTGAAAACATATAGTACTCTTTGTTTAAATAAAATAAAACATATATTCTTTCTTTTATAAGCTTCCTAGTTAAAGAAGTTAAGTTAATAATATAAAATAATAATAAAACCTACCTAATTTTCTTTCTTTTATAAGTAGTTGACTATAATAATTCCTGTATTTACATAATATTCTAAAATATATGAATAAACACAGCACAAAACTCAAAGTTCTCATAATAATTCAAGAAGAATACTCTTTCCAGATACATGTAATTACAGAAGATAGATTCTTTCTTCCTGTGCATCGATGGATACACTTAACCTAAGTTCTGTTCTGGAGGCTGTTTCTGTTGTTGCTGCTGCTGCTGCTGGTGTGCCTGCCATCCAACTGCAGTGCGCTGCTGCATACTAATTTTCCACCATCCTGCCACCGCCCACTGCCATTGTGTCCTCCTTCTCCTTCTGCAGCTCCAGCTCCATCCCCCTTTTTCGGATCAGAATCATGCTGCTCCAACCCCCAGTCCCCGCCTGGCAAAGACCCAGCATGGCGATGTGGTGGTCTTGGCATCATTTCGTATTCATACCAAGCACCAATTTCTCGTTGTTGCTGCTGCAGTTATTGTTGTTGCCCCTGCTATTAAGTGAAATAAAAGTAAAAATGCAATAAAAAAATGCTGGCCGCTTCTCCCGTTTTGCATTAAAATTGCATTACAATTGCCATGGATGGCCGTCGTTGTCGTTGTTGTTTTTGTTTTTATTATGGCAATTGTTGCGGCATTGTTGTTGCCCAAATGAAATCCAATTAGCCGACTACAAGGCCTACCAGCAGTAACAGCAGCAGCAGCGCAAGCCCAAGCACAAGCAAAAGCAGAAGCCAAAGCAGAAGCAGAAGCAGCATTGACAATGCGAAGCAAGGAGAAATTCTCATTCGTTCGCATCGTGACTTCCCGAGTCCTTTTCAGCAGTGTATAAGCTTGTGTGTGTAGTTGAAATTGCGAGTATTTTAATGTGCGATTCAATATGCAGTAATTGCCTGCTGCTGGCTTTCTTAATTTATTTTTTTTGGCCATGATTTGTTCGTGTCTGACACAAAAACATGGCGAGTTAAGTGCCAAAATGAATATTTATAACCGTTATGTCCTAGGAACGGTGTCACAGTTATTATGATAAGTGAACGGTATTTTATTGGAGTCTGAATTTGAAGAACTCGGACTAGCGGATTCGCTAAATTCTTTTGTTGGAACCGCCCAAGCCGAATCCTTGCTGAGGGTATTATATAGATATCCAGATAAAATAAATCTTTGATCTAAGGTTAGTTGTTAGTTTAGTTGTTGAAATGTTCATCCTAACTTTCATTATGTTTACAGGTAGTCAATCTTAATTTAAGGGATTTCAGGTCTAGAAATACACTCGATCCACGCTTAAAAGTGCGTGTAGTTATAGATTACAATAGACTTTGACCTAAAAAAAACTACATACTCTTCTTGGGAGTAACTTAGGCAGTTGAATTTAAAGAAAACGATTCCCAACTTCTGTATTCATTCGTTCTCAAAGTAGTAGACACGCCTTAAATCTGTGAACGCCTTAAAATGAAGCACTTTTAATGATTTTCACTTGTACAAAGTTGTTATGTGAAAATGGCAGCTCTTTTAAAAAATGCAAAGTTCACAGATGGCCGTCAATGCTTCAACGTTTTACAATCCATTTAGGCGGCAGGATTTCTATACAATTTAAGCTCCAAACTGAAGATAACTTAGTTTAATTCTAAGGATGGCCAGATATTACCTCTGAAGATGAAGGGTGTTGCTATCTTTCGCCAAAAATTGTCCTAAACCTAGCCTGGAAACATAAGCTTCACTTACCCGAAAAGCTTGAATATTTCAAATTCAACTTAAAGGTTAAATATAAAATATATGTAATGTGATACTTAAAAACTATGCTAGTGTGCCAAACGCTTATTCAAGTCATATCTTATCTTTAAATACAATGAAGATATATGTACAAAATGTAGCAGTATGCAGTTATAGGATAATCTGATAATAGAGAAATAGGGAAGAGCCCTAAAGTAGTAGGAAACTAAGACCCCTAAGGCTAGATATCATATATTTTCTATGGATGCTACAGAATGTGCCCCAAGTTCATATTAAACTTTTTCCTCTATAAGAATATGATGTGGCTGTACCGATTTGAACTTACTCACATTCCATTACAACGCTCCTGCCTCCCAAAGAAGTTGCATGCCACAAACACGCAAACACACACATCCCGGGCATTCGCACTTGAATTCCGACAACACCTGAGCTTCTGGGCGGCTGAAAGGAACGTGGCTCGTGCCCAAATTGCCCGAGGAAAACTGTCAATTAACCCACGAGGTGAACTTGGAGAAAATGCCAGAGCTGCTGCTGCTGTGCTGCTGCATCCGCCGAAGATGCAATTTCCATTTGCATGCCACCAGGTATGGCCGTTGCAAATGGATTGGATTCATGTGGTTTTAGCCAGAAGAGTTACCTCCTTATCGCAATCGCCGCCTGCCAAACGCCAAACGCCAAATGCCAGGCGATAGCGCGAATAACGCTTTTGCGCTAATAAAGATCTCGCGTAGTCAGGGACATTAGGAAGTGGTGCCGGGTTCGTGCCCCCCGCTGTTGCCCTTCTCAAAGCCGCTGCTTTGTGAACTCAAGCTGACAGAACGCTATTTCCAATTGTGCTATTAATCTGCCACATTTGCACTTCCACGGGAAGGAGTTCGGGCAGGCAGGCTGGCCTAGCTAGCTCCCTCGCTCGAACCACCCAGCTTATGCGAAGTGGAGCAAGCGAGATGCAAGGCCAGAGCTAAAAGGGGGGAGGGTGGGGAGGTAAGCGCTTGGCTAACCCAAAAATAGAAACAATCAAAATAAAAATACATTCTCTTCATGCTCTCTCGTCTAATAAAAAACCCCAAAAGCAAAACGTTTTCCATTTAAAATGTCGTCGCAAATGCCTTTGAAACACCCGTGGAACGATCCCCCCTTTGTGCCGGCCAATGGCAGCTTGGCCAGGCCACGCCCCCAGCCTCAATTGCCGGCCAGTGCTGCCCATCAGCGGGCAAAGCGAAACCTGTTTTTCCCCGAGCGAGAGTCGCACACAAGCGAGGCGCATGTGCCGCGCGAGAGCGGGATGGCGACTCTGGGGCGGAGCGGACCAACCAGAAGAGGCAGGCACAAGTGCCTGGGCCCAGGGCGCAGGGCGGGTGGTGGTATTATGGTAGGTTAGGTTCAAACAAGGTGGCAAACTGGCTCGTTAACCGAAATAGGAAGGAAGTCGACGCCGGCGTCGCTGTCGCCGCCACAGCCGTCGCTGCTCGCACAGCAGGCAACTGGTTAGACTCGTTTCCGGCGCGGTGACTCTCACTCCAACATCCCTGGAAACACCAACAAGCAGCAGACGCGGCAGCGAGCCAGGCAGCGTCTCGTCCGTCGGCACAATTGGATTGCATTTATGAAAAGCGTTTTCGCCCGCTAGCACGCGCCGCTCCCAGCTTCCCAGCTCACAAATCGGAATCCCGTGGTCTCGTAGTTCGCCGTTTGCCGTTAGCCGTTCGAGTCGTCGCCCTTTTAATCGCGGAAATCCAACTGAATTTAATTAAACATTTCTGGTGTGTGTGCCCTGCAGTGCATTAAATACCATCTTAAACAATTGATAAAAAGGGAGTGTCGAATTAAGTAGAAACAAAGTGTTAAACCCTTGGCTAAGTGCAGTGAGAGGAACTCCCAAATTGGCGCCACTAGTTGCCAGCATGTCCAGCCACGAGGAGGATGACCACGAGCACGAGAACGAGCATGGCGACGATGTCGAGGAGCAGGAGATTCACGTGGACGTGGACTCCGATTCCCGCATGTCCTGCGGCAGTGGATCCGATGTGGATATGGACGGTGGCAGTTGCTACGATGAGTCCGAAACGCCATTGAGGTGAGGATTAGGAATAATCGAAGAAGGGGATTTAAATTCTTAGGAAAAGACTTTAGATTGGTTTGGGATAGAGGTGTATAAACATCAATGTTTAAGGCCAGTTAAAGTCATCGATAATTTCGATATTTATCCAGCTTTAGTCTGGGAAACACTTTAATTAAGTATGTTCTTCTTTAAGTTTAGTTATACAGCGTAAATTCTCATAGATGTTACTGATTACAGAATACAGAATTCCTAATATTGATTATCAAACTCTCATAACTCTTAAAGACGAAATCGTTTCGGATATAAATTTCTTCTATTTTGAACTGTTCTATAGTCTTAATTGTACGAATCTCTATGAAGCCAGTTTATATCTGTTAAATATCTAATAAAAGTATTCCACAGAAGAATTGATTATCCACTGTTCCATTTAAATAGTCTATTAAAATTTCGGCTCGATTTTAATCATTAAAAGTTTGTTAAACCTTGTTTACAATTCCAATATTTTATTTTTTCATTTTAATTCTACCGAAATATGAAAGGAAATCGGTTATTTGAATGCTTCACTGAGCCACACATTTTAATTGTTTTTAATTATTTAGAAACGTATTTATATAAGATAATTGCACTTACTTATCTAGTAAAAAAGAACACAAAACTCTCTATATATCATATTTAATGTATTTTTCATTCAAAAAAGAAATACAAATGGTACCTTCGGTATTTAATACAGTTTGAATTTAGAAATTTGACTTAAGCCCGATTTTATTGCCCCATAAATGGTCAAAATAGTATTAAGGCAGTGAAAATATATTTACATTTAATATTATGTGTTCATAACTCCCACTGTTTTATTGTCAAGCCTATTTTAACTCACAATGCTCACAAAATCCTATTATACGGATCAAATTCTCCGGCTTAACGCCATTAAAATGCCGGGACAAAGTTTCCATTGTCCGTTGGCCAGACAAAGGTGCATCTTGCCGCCGACAAAAGCGGCTAACAAGCTGCCAGAATGTCGAGCAGGCCAACTGCTAACTGCTGCCTCCCCATTCAAGCCGATGAAGAACGGTGTGAACAAACCTCTTAAACGCTAATGAATTGACCACAATGCCACCAAGAGAATCAAGTCGAAAATGTCTCATAAAGTCACAAAGAAACTCCCTGAATTTACATAGGGCTTGAAGGGAAAGGGGTTCGGATGGATGGCGACGATAAAACGCACATTAGTAAGGCGCCAAAAACGCGCCGTGATAAGACTCTTTTATTCTCTCTTTTTTTGGGGTCCAAATGGGTTCGATCTGCGGCCCGATCTTCGGCTTGTATGCGACACAAAGACGAAATCGTTTGTCGGATTAACATTTTAATAGAGATCGCCATAAAAATGCTATAAAACTCGCGTTCCAGCGAATGTAGAGCACCAGATAGGCAACGAAAATATGTTTACTTATAACTTTTGGGTTTTTTTTTTTTTGGAAAGTGTGTAGCAACTTAAAAATCATTGTTCCGATTCAATTCCCAATCCTGTTCCGAATGAACTTTTATTTTGTTTCTTGTTTTTTGTAAGTTTTTTAAATTAAATGCCGTGCGTGACTTGTTTTTGGTGCGTCAATTGATGGCATTCGATGATTTATAGGCGCGTATTAAATGCCCATAACGGCCGTCAGCATTTGCATAATTACTTAATTTTCAGCCACATTGCGTATACGCAGCGGTGGCAACACGAGTTCTGCATGTCGTCGTCGCTGGCCGCCGCTTATCCGCTCGCGTGGGCTTTCAGTTAGTGGTTTTCGAGACTGGTCTCAGCTGCAGGCAGCCTTAATTATAACCGATGTTCTCAGGCTTTTCCGCTTATCAGGCGACACTTTTTAATGAGCCCGCACCTTACAGTCCTCAGTATATAAATAAGTATATATTTCCATCTTCTCCCCAGTGAATCGCTGCAGTCCGAGCAGACGCGCTCCTCGTCCAGCGAGAATCTGCCCTTCAGCATATCACGCCTGCTATCCAAGCCCTTCGAGACCAGTCACCACCATCATCACCACAATAACAACAACAACACGCAGCACAGCAGCAGCAGTCCCGGCTCCAGTCACAACAACAATCACGGGGAGAAGGGCGAGGAGAAGGAGCTGCTGCAGGCGGAAGATCAGGATTTGGCCGCCTATAAGCTGGCCACCAGCATTGCCAACTCGACGTACGGAAGCGCCGCAGCTTTATACTCGTATCCGCATCTGTATCCATCGGCGGCGGCAGCGGCCGCCGGTCATGTGCTGCGTGTGCCGCCCCAGCGAACGCCGCTCACCTGGGCGCTACCGCCGCTACATCATGCGGCGCTGGCCCATCAGGCGGTCAAGGATCGGCTAGCAGGTGAGTGTAGCAAGCAGCAGAAGGAGTTGAAGTGCTGAAGTGAAGTGATGTTTGAGTCGGAGGCCCCATGTCGCGGTGGCCCATGTTCGCGAAGATCTTTCGCTCCCCCAATGACCCGCGTTGGCAATTGCTACTGTTCCCCAAATAAGCGCGATCAGAGAAGTCTTTTAAGGCAACAGGCCTATCGGCATGTCAATGCTGCTCCACCGCACACGTACACAGAGGGAAAATATGGCTAAAGACTTGATTTACCGAAGAAGTAATCCATTTTCAGAATTCAGAACTCATCTTTGTTTAAATAAATACTGTTCTGGTTGGGTAGCAAAAATATAACAATTATGTGGAAAACTTAAGCCCTATTATAATCCCCGAATCCAGCGACTTTTCCCCCAGTGTACACGCACACGAGAGCCCCGGAACGCTAAAGTATAAAAACATGTTTGCCTTCAAATGCGCAATCGCAGCTTAAGTTAAAAACTTAACTGTGAGCCACCGCCCAGAAGCGACACAGGAATGGGATGTGCCTTCTTATTTGCATACGCATGCGCGCCTGTATCTGTATCTGTATCTATCTCGGCCCCGCTTCAATTCGCATCTGTATATCTGCATATCCGTATGCATCTGGATCTGCAGCGCTCTCCGCCTGTGCGTGGAGATCCTGTGGGGCTGTGCCTTTTGTTAATTTGTTTACATTACGAGCTTCACTTGTAGCTACAAGCGGCTGGCACAGCGCGAGCCCTTTGAAATAATGAGGCGGCGTTGATTTTATTACGCTTCAGTAGCCAACCGATCGCGATCCCGATCCCGATCGCGTCCTGTAGCGCGTTCCCTCGCCCGATAACTCATAATATTTTGGGCCTTTTTTCGATCATGTGGAAAAGCCGCTTAGACCCCGCGCATTGCGGCAATCTGATGGGCTTTTATGGCCAACATCCGCCCAGTGGCTGGGCTCCTTTTCACTTTGTTTTTTAGTTATTTTAATGAGCTGGTTTACATGACTTTTTAATTTCGCGCTGGGCCCGAAAGGGAATTAATTACGCATTGGGCGGTCGCAGGGCTCAGCGAGAGAGCTGGCTGTCCTCGCCGGCTTTATTTATCGCCGCATACCGCACTTCACATTTGAGTCCAACTGACATGGTCAGCTTTTAATTAGCCAGTCGAATGCCAGCGGTCCGTCCGAGGGATATATTCAATACCGAGCTGGCAACGAAGGAGGGGCATCTCGGCTAGTCGCCCGATCCACCTGAGAGGCACACTTATGAGGGCCGTCGGTTGATCCAAAAGATTTCTGCATCCGCTCCTTTCGTTCCGACTCGTTTCGTTGCGTTTTGTCAACATCTTTGGCTCCTCCGGCAACTCTTCGTCATCGTCAGCGTCAGCGTCGTCGACTGTGTCTGTGTCTCGTTGTGTTTATTGTGTCGCTTGCCTTGTGCTGATAAGCTGGCGCCTTGGCTTTTTTCATTAACAAGACAAACGAGCGTCCAGCCCCGGTTCCGATCCGATCCCCTTTCAAAGTGGTCTTCGCCTCCATCTCCTCCTCCCTCCTTTGGGCAGGCGAGGGCTCTTAGCGCCATATGATTAATAACCATTGCATGTTAATTTTCGTTATTTTTTGGACAGAACGTCGCAGCAGGCGCCAATTACTTTTCGGCCGTGCAGAGCGACCCCTAATGCACTTCCAAAACCGGGTTATAATAAACCAAATGTTCGTTGGGCTTTTGTCACGACACTTGCCCACACGAATGTCCAGCAGAATGATATGGCGACGAGTTAGGAAAATCAAAAATAGGAGCATAGGTTTTCTAAGGTTCGGAAAATCGGACTGAGTCTTTAAAACTCATAGGGAAGCAAAGTATAGATCTGGTAAACCGACTCTTTCGGTTTTAAATAAATTAAAATGTAACTTAAGCACTCGATTATCACCAATGCAAATATGCCTAGTTTCCTGACAAGAATCTTTCCTGGAAGAATAGTAATAATCGAAATCACTAGCAAAGGTCAAAGGCAGCTCCTTAAACAACCAAAAATGGCGGTGGGAGTGTAAAAACCAGGCCGGGCCACAGGCCGCCATCAATAATGCATGCTAAAAGCTTTTTGCATTATTTTACGTATTTCTGGCAAAGGCATCTTGGCCGCAACCGCACACACACACCAACAGCCATGTGTATCTTTAAGATACACGCTCATGTGAGCTTGGGCCAAAACATCATAAATAAGCGAGGCGGAGCAGGAGAAAGCCGGAAAAGCTATAAAATTATGCTTATGCTACATCCCTCTAAGCCGGAATCCTTAAAGGATACACATGCCGCACACGCTGCGGGAGATGTGGAAATCCTTAGGATGCCTGCTGCTTATGTGGTGCGATAAATGGCTTTTTATTGAAATTGATATTGCCTGAAATATTCAAATGATCGGCTAACCCCCACGACCCCAAAGGAGGCTTGAGATATTTACGCCCCGAAAGGGTTCTCGGAAATTTTCGCAATAAGAAGCATGATTTGTCAGCTTAACACCCGCCATACATTCGGCGGCCTTTGATGGCTCCTGACAGCCCAGCGCCATTTTCTTATGGCTTTCCAACACGTACGGACCCAGCTCCGTCGGGCTGAATCAAATCGATGAGTTATATGAACATTGAGGAAGTTTTCATACATTAGAAAGTTTTTTCTTAGGCATATCTATTGGGGGTAATACACCGCGGAGCTGTAAATTATTGAACATTGGAGCGATAAGCTCCAGCAAATGGTTTTCGGTTTTCTGCTGTGTCAGGTGAGCTTTATTCATATTTTATAGACCTTTTATTTGAAATCATTCAAAAGGAAAATACACCAGCTTAAAAAAATTGAAGCAAGCGTAAAAATGAGAAAATTATCTGAGGCTAAGGCATTTCTTTCACTCCCCTAAGGCGTATTCAAATTAATAGCATTCCATCAGTTTTCTGAATAATTTAATTGCAATCAATAGCGACTAATATTATTTACCCATCGGTTGACGTGTCTCACCAAGCCATATTTGAATAATTTATCAATTAGTCTCGCTGTCTTGCCTTCAAATCAACTCAAATGGTCGCGCTGCTGGCCAGGCAATTTCTCCGCGAAATTGGCAAGGCCCAATTCGCCGATTGACCTCATCTGCGGAGTCAGTAGTCTGTCTGTGAGCCGGTTTCCTAATTGCCTTTGTTGCTGTTGCTGGCTGGGTGGATCGATCGCCTTAACATTTTGTTGCGCACTGTGCCCGCCTCTTATCGCACCCAATAAACAACAAAGCACACACAACGGCGGCTGGCAGGAATTTTAAAAGGTTCAGCGCCAGATCCCGGCTCAGCCACCGTTCAGCCACTCGCCCAGATACCGACCGGGATGCGGACTCTGGGACACTGGGTCACTTACGCGCGTCCTACGAGCGCGACTTTATGACTCAACCAGAATGGAAATTGATGTCGCGTGCTTTGTCTACAAGGCGCTGCGATAAGGGTTCCGTTCCTGCTAGACCGCCGCCAGAAACCGAAACCTCAATCCCTGGCAATTAGGCAGCGAGTCAGCGGCCTTCAAATTGATTTCACAGCGGGAGGGGTGGCAGTCGGGCTCTGAGTGTACGGCGCAGGTAACACAGGTAACGCTAAGTACACTTGCAGCCTCGGAGGTGCACAGGTGCCGCCGCTTAACTCCGGAAGCGGCATTCGGAAATGGTCAGTTATCTAGGAATTTATTGGTTGCTAATTGCTCGCCCAGGACACACATCGCACGCAGGAGGAGAGGGAAATGTTCTATCTTTCCTAGACCTAGAACTTTGCGTATTATCCTTGTTAAGTACTTAATCGAATCCCTTGTTACAGCTGCCTTTCCCATCGCCCGACGCATTGGACATCCATACCAGAATCGCACGCCGCCTAAGCGAAAAAAGCCGCGCACATCCTTCACGCGCATCCAGGTGGCAGAGCTGGAGAAGCGTTTCCACAAGCAAAAGTATCTGGCATCCGCAGAACGAGCTGCCTTGGCCCGCGGCCTCAAGATGACCGATGCCCAGGTGAAGACGTGGTTCCAGAACCGACGCACCAAGTGGAGGTGAGTTCCGTTCCCCATCGCCATGTTTTTAAGGCTCCTGCTGGGCTAGAGGCAAAAAATCAATACCCATCCCCATTCCCATTTCTCAGTGTTTTTGGAAGTGCTGACAGCTTGACACTTACCCTCTTCTAAGCTCCCCGCCTTTCTGCTTTTTTATGTGCTGTTTTAAACTACAATATGCACAAAAGGCTTTTGTTAAAAAGAAGGAATATTAAAAAGGCAGGAGCAGGGATAGCCGAAGCAGAAACACTCTAAAAATGCTTGTCTGATGGTTAACTAAAGGAAGAAGGTTCAAATATGTCTGGTTAATCGAAAGATCCTTTTGTAATTCTAAAGTTTCGATATATATGAAGTTGCTATTTGTACAGAAATAGACTTCATCCGATGGAAAGATTATTCAGAGTATATAAAAACATTACATCTTGTCGAATTCATTTAAACAACGCATTTATTTCCATACATACTAGTACTTAAAGAAGCGTTTTAGTCCCAGCGAAAAACTCAAATAAAAAACACAAAGGATATGCTAATTTTAATATGCCCCAACTGGGAAATAGGGCCACAAACAAGGGCGTGCATAGGCGGGTAGTAAATGGCTCATACAATATGCATGAGCACATTAAACGAGCAGCACACAATAAGCAGCCCTCAGGATAGAGGGAGTGTGTATTTACAAGGCTTACTGGGGGGTAGTTGCACTTGGTAGCCACAAAGAGAGCTCTTGTTAAACAACAAGCTAATTAGACAGGCTATATTTATATAATACCAACAGCTAACCAGCTAACCATTGGAATTGAGTTTGCAAAGTGGTAGAATTAAAAACAAAACTAAAAGTAACTTCAAAAAGAAATCGGATATAGGAAATGTTTAGTAACTTAAATTACTGAAAGATATATATTTCTTTTATATATAAAGGATGATCCTTACATCATATATTTTCTTGTTTAAGTTGTTACTACACTTTTCCTATGTAAATCAGCTTACTATATATATTAATATTATGGTTTTAGTGTAGCCTGTAATGTACAAGCTTTTACTTAGCACGCCCATGTTACTAGCTGTCATATGGCAATTATAATTCCGATTTATATAACGAATATAGAAGACTCATATGTACACACATTTGGCATGCAAATGACAATTTATTTGGATCCAAAATTCATAAATATACCCAATTTAATGAGGCATTGATGCGTTGAGGGCTCGATTGCGTGCAGCTAATTGTTTTCTACTTTATTACTGGCGAGTAAAAGTATTTGGATATGAAATAATTTGAGCTGACGCATTTGGATGGTCTTTCTATTCATAAGCGATTACCGACGATCATAATGATGATGGCAAATGGCGGCTAAATGGACAAAGTTTCCAACATTTCCCAGCAGAGCAGGGCAGAGCAGTGGGAAAGCGGGAGAGGCGCATCGCTTAAGACGCGTTAATTGCCGCTTAGCAGGCGGCGGCATTTTTAGAGCCACGGGACTGGGCCGTCCCGGGCCAGGGCAACGACAGGCAGTCCTCCCGCCTTATCAGCCATTTTGGGCCTATTCCAGATCGTAAAAATTAATGATGTAAAACGTAATTTTGTTAACGGCAACGGCAAGCTCTCGGCCACGGCTCGTTTGCGGTTAAGTGAAATGGCAATGGCACATTATGCCATGATTACGAGTCAGCATAACTCGTAAATATCCAGGGTATGTATGTGTAATGTGCTCACATAATTGCCTTAATGCACACGGCGCTGCATTTGCCGGTAATTTGAATAATTAGCCCTGTCCAACATGGCGTATGTGCTATGCGCCCATTAGGCAACATATAAAGATTGCATAAAAGTAGTTTCTTTGGCAATTCGCCAATAAATAGTAGTAACTCGTTTGCGACAAGGGAAATAATGTATCTAGGGGAGTCTCAACCAGATATTTTCTTGCCTTCTAAATGTTTTTTTACAATTTCATTTAAGGGTGGAAATTTATTTCCTTATTTGTATTAAAATTTAGAACAATGGTAGAAGTTGTATGAACAAAAAAAACCTCGTCATCCATAATTAATAACAAATTGCGCGGCCAAATGAATGAACTCTTGTTCCCTGTCACTCTCTGACAATGTGTTTAGCAAAAAAAATAGAACAAAAAAAATAAAACAGAAGAAAAGGAAAAGAAGCAATCAACAAACGCAGATAAAAACAGAAAGCAGATACAGATACGGATACAGGGCAGAGGAGGATACAAAGGAGATACAAATCGCTGGCGATTTGCTGCATACTTCCGGGCGTTGGGTCCCCGAGGCACCGTTTTTTGGGACCGGAAACAAATGGGAAAGTCTGACTTTTGTCTGGCTCTCCTTTCACCTCTTCTCCGGTAACATAATTCAATTAGTTTCGCAGCCATAAATCAAGCTGGCGCTAAACCCTTTTTAATTACACGGCCATTCATCATCCCAAGACCCACATCTTTTCTTGGCCAAGAGAAGCACTTCATATTAATTTCCTGGCATATGCAAAACTTTGCCTGCTGCCGAAAGCTGGCTAATTAAAAATTCTCACACACACACGCCAGGAAAAACTTGGACCGCAGAGCCAAAAATCAATTTGACTGAAAGCAAAGTTTTTGCGGCGAGAGCCGAAAAATCAAATAAAATTAATTACAAATGGCGAGGGCCATTTGTAAATTAACTTGTGTAGTCCTGGTCGGTCCGTCGGCACGTGTCCTGCGCGTAGAATCTTCTTGAGAAGTTTTTGGGTCCCTTGGGCACTTGGGCAAAAAGCACTCCTTGAGCACTCAATTAATGGTCTGGCTAAATTGTTATGTCTTGAAAGATAATTACCGCAGGACCTTTTTTTGGGGCTGGTCGTTTGCGTGTAGTGTGTGAAATGATTTTAATTACGAGGACATGGCCGGAGGAAAAGGCCTTAAGCAGCAGCTGCATCAGTTGGCGACAGTTCGAGCCTGGCCGGGGGGAGCTGCTGATATTTATGTGCCGGGCTTTAATAAGCATTTTAGGCTAATGCCCGGCCATTACTTATCGTGGATGGCAACAAAAACTTTCCACATCAACGCGATGGCGCCAAGAGACCAACATTTAACATTTGTAAAGCGTTTGTTACATTTCCCAGCTCCGTGACTGAAGATAAATTACAATCGTGTCTCTCGGTCCCAAAGAGCGAATTAAGCCAGCACACACTTGGCCTCACTTTGCAGCCGCTTTCGTTTGTTCGCCTTGCCTTGCCGTTTTGGAGTTTTTAATCAATTTTCGTTGAATTTTTTATGCGGTAGCTAGTAAAAATGTTGCCCGATAAAGTCGGCTTGATGGCTGGCGCAAAGGTGAAAAAGTAAAAGCAATGTGCTTGGCGTATAATAACTCACTTCCAGGCCAAAACAGACAATTGAATTGTTAATTCCGCTGTTGGCAGTAGGAGTTGGGCCAAGGAAACAATGAATTTGATATATACTTGAGCTCTAGACAACGGGTATTCATAAATACTATTGTGATTCAAATAATTGATGCTTTAATTTTTATATTCAGATTTAAGAAATCTTTAAATTAATGTAGAATTTTCTTTAATGAGTAAAAATAGGTATTTTGGGTTTAAATTGAAGGAAACACTTTAAAAAATAATAAATTGTATTAGAAAAGTATAGATAAATGTAGTTCTTTGTTCCCCACTGCCTTTCTACAATTCTTTATATATATATATATATATATATTATAAAGACGTAATTTCCTCATTAGAAAAGACTAAAATTAGTTGTTCCTAATTCAACATATGGTGTATCCTTCTCTATGCCAGGCATTGCCGACACCCCACATTAGTTATTCCAATTTGTGGGCCCAAAACTTTGAACTAAATACCCAGGCTAATGCATTTTTAATAGACGCGCCCGACTAGTTATGAAACTGTAGTTTGAACGATGACATTGCTGATGAAAGCCGTAATGAAAGCATGTTAGACAAATAATTATGATATATGTGGCAGCCTTGCCTACTTGCGGCTATAATTCGAGCAACTCTTTAGCCGGCAACATAAGAACTTCATTAGCTCATGAAATATTCAAGATGGCGCACAAAACCAACCCCTAGTGCTGCGGGGGTGGCTGGAGCTGGAGCTGCAACTTATCCTGCTGGTGGTAGTGGTGGCAATGGTGGCCATGCCGTCTCCATGGCCACAATTAGAGCAAAATGCTGCGCAAACGCGGGGAGGGGGCCGGGTTTGACATGCAACTGCAGTGCGATTTCCGACTGAATAATTTATCAGATGGCAGGGCCACAGTCAGCAGCCGAAGCATTGGGGTGGAGGGGCAAAAACAAATCCCTTTTAAGCGCCAAACATTTAAAATGCAATTTCACGCAGCTCCAACTCGGCACGAAATTAATTTTCCACAAAAACACACAATCGCACAATCGATCGGCGTGTGTGTGCAGTCAGCATATTTGATTTGATTAGTTTTAAATGGTCTTAATAGCCCGCCCACATAATGACTTGATGAGCTTCTGTATATCGACCCAGCCCCAAAAACCCGACTCGAAATGAGTTTCTGGCAAATTGGTTTTCCCTAATGAATATGTACATTAAGCAATACTATTTGCCAGGTAAGGTTAAATGTCATCATCCACATCGATTAGGTGTTGTTACTCCCAGCAGTTTATGAAGGATTTTTTTTGTAAAAAGAAATTAAGTCTTTAGATGTTTAATGATCCCTGAAGGCGAAAGGGTTTTTAACTTCTTAAAATGAATGTGGGAACTTGTGAGGAAATACCTCACCAAATAATATCTAGTTTATCCTTATAAAATAATGCAGTTCAGTTTAAAGGTTTTAACTTCTTAAAATGAATGTGGGAATTTGGTATTTCCTTTCTAAACAATATCTTATTTATCCTTAACAAATAATGCAGTTAAGTTTAAAGTTATGATAATTGTAGATACCTTTTTTAAATTATTTTCGAAAGAAAAACGTTGAAGCTACAAACAGATTTTCAACAAAAATGTGGTTATTCTTTTATTACTCAAAGGCAGAGCTTTGTTCTTATGATGATTTTTGTAATTATTGTTATAAGATATATATATATATTTCCCCCACTTTGAATACCCGAAGCTTACTGACTTATAAAATCAATTTCTATTTCTATTTTCCAGACGTCAAACGGCCGAGGAGCGTGAAGCGGAGCGACAGGCGGCCAACCGGCTGATGCTCTCCTTGCAGGCGGAGGCCATCAGCAAGGGCTTCGCACCCCCAGCGCCGCCCCTGAGCTCACAAGGGGGAGTAAATGGTGCGCCCCTGGCGGCCCTGCATGGCCTCCAGCCCTGGGCAGAGGCGTCGCATGCGGCGGGCTGCTAATTGGACCGCCAAGTTGAGCCGGAGCAAGAGCGAGCCATCGGCGGCAGTTGGTTTATTTGTGATACACTTCGCTTTGTACATAGTTCGAGGTCACGGACAGTTGACACTCGGACGGAGGACTATTCGCACTGTACATAGGAGAATGAATTGGGGGCGATTTAGGCAGACCCCACTGTAAATACCTAGCTTTACTCTGTAGAGACGCTTGCCCAACGGATGCCAGGATGCGGCGGTGGACCTGGATCGGCGCTTTAAGTTCGTGTAGAATTTCGAATTTCGTTTTGCGTTTCGTAGTGGCTGCATTTAGAATATTAGTTATTGTTCGACAGTTCAATCGAAAGGCAAAATGCATCTCAAAATGTCGCAGTGAGCTTCGAAGCCACGAATAGTAATAATATATTTAATACACAAAATTATATATGGATTGTAATGTATTGTAATTGTAATATGTATCTGTCTCTAGGCTTAAGTCAAATCGCATTACCTAGTATTATAAATTATAAACCCTAAATACATGTATGATCATTGGAAAGTAAACAGCAAGAGCAATGGAAATAAACACATTACAAAATCAAAAAATATAAAACGAAAGTTTTCTTTTTATTTGTAGTAACAAGGTTTTTAAACAATGGTGGCCACACAAATACGCTCACATGTTAGGTTTGCATTTGTGTGTGCCTCGCCGACCAGCGCTTACACTAATGGTGTGAGCAGAGGCTGGGTAGAGAAACTTGGTGATTTGTGACTCGTGTTCGGGACCTACACTGTTTAAAATAATTATTTCTAAGCAGTAAGTTCCTTAGAACATTTTTACACGGGTAAAGGTGGTCTCTAAAAGATATTAATATTTATTTTTTTACTCAGAAAGCGGGTCTCTAAAAGATTTTAAAATATTGATCAGACTGTGTAGATTCTGATTCTGATCTCTAGTTGTTAGAGATATCATTTATTCTGTTTGCTGTAATGTTATATTATAATAACATTCAATAACGATATCGGGAACGTTTTAATCTTAAAACAAAGTTAAAATTCCCCTCCTAAGATCGTAATGTTCCTCCGAAAAAGTTCAAATGTGTAACAAAGTCATCAAATTTAAAACAACTTAATTGTTTTGATAGACCTATTAAAGGTCTTACGTGGAATAAAATATTACCTTAATGTGGATTAAAAGGAATAGACAGATAGATGGATAGCTAATAGATAGATTACACCAATAACGACTAGTATATTTTAATATGAGACATATTTTCATTTAATTGAATTTAAGAAATAAATAAACCCCGCTGAAAGTCAGTTATATTCTGAGTGATTATTTAATATTAAATAAAAATCTATAGGGATCTTTCATTTCTATATTCCCAACTCAAAATAAGTCCTTTTGGACATGAAAACTCCCCCAAAACAAAGAAAATCTGACATGAGGGGAGTTTCCTTTGTCTTTTCGGTTGAGATCCTTTGTTAAATGGTCATGCAACCCCCAAATAGTAGAAACCCTTCGATGAAGATGATTTATAGACGGTTATTGATAGGCGCAGGGTGGTTTGGATCGCGTAGACCACTTCTAATAGGAACCTGCAGCCTTGACCGGATACCTTTTGACGTGCTAATGATGGGGCTAGCCAAAAAAAAAACAATAAAAAAACAAAACCCTATAAAATCAGCCATATGCTTCGACGCACGAAAAACTAACAACAATTAGCGAGCGAATATCCCGGGGCCGTTCATTATAAATATATTACGTGTTTTTGCGTTGAAAGCAAAACAAACAGGCGCCGCCGAACAGGTAGCCCAATACTTAGGGCCATCTTCGGCAGGGACGCCTCCAAAGTGTTGCCGCTGTCACATTAGCACTGCGCTAAGGTCGGTCCCGGCCTGACTCGGGCCTTCCTTTGACTCCTACAAGTTGGCCGGTGGTCGCTCTCGACCCGACTGTGTGCGGAAGTAAACGATTTTCGGGGCAAAAGAGTTGAAAGACGGCGCCCCAACAAAGTTGCAGACGCCGACGATCAAAGGCTGTTTATTTGAACTTCAGCAGAGACACCTTTTTAATTTGCAGTTTTGCCGCTGCTGGGCTTGCGGATGCGGGATACACCTAAAAAACAGGGACTTGCATTTCATTTGGCGAGCTTAAATGGGTATATATTGCTGGATAATTCTTAAAATGTGGATTATTGGGGATTTATCTTACCCTATATTGGTAAAAATACAAGAAAAAACATATCCTTGTTAGACCATCAATAAGATCCTTAAGAACACATTCTTTCTAAGCTTAAAAAGAGATTTGGTAGTACATTTCTCTTAGGAAAATATCATTTTATATACATTGTTGCAGTTCCTTCTCTGACCATTATTAAAATCGAATTTTTTTTGAGTGTGTGCTCTCAATCTAAAATTGAAACTGGAGCTACTTGGAAATCCGTATAAATTGCGTTTAATTGGACAATCTGGGCTTTATTTCTTTGTGGCCAGCGGCCAACGAACAAATCAAAATCTGTATGTAATGAGGATGATTGTCCCCATCCCCATCCACAGCCCCAGTCCCAAATCCAGCGCCAGCCTCTGTTTGAATCCTTGGCGCTATCGATTGAGCGGCATTGCATGTGGGTTAGGTTAGCCTCTAATTGGCTGCCATTGGTGCTGGCCCGGGGGGAGCTCCAGGTTTCGAGTTCCAGTTTCCAAGTTGCAGGTTTGATTGATTATTGAGCAAACTTGCGGACAGATATCGGACGGAGGCCGAACAACAATCTATTTGTGTCCACTTAGTGTAATACAACATGAAACGACTTCGGGCCTTCGGCGGAAATGGGGTCGAGTCCTGGATTCCTGGATAACCACCAGCGGACGGACGACAATGGCAGTCCGAAGTGCAGCCAAAGTTTTCGGCCGAAAATCCCTCGAAAAAAGAAAAACCAAATTGGAAGTGACCGGGGGCTGGACGGGCGTGTGTGTCAGTCAAAAAGTGGATGCGAGTATGAAAAATACAAACGAACAGTCCGAACAGAATGCGGTTGGTCAACAAGACAGGCGCCAGCTACAGATACAGATACAGATACTACGGATGGTCCATGGCCAGGACTCCGACTCCGGTTGAAGGCCTTATGCTACTACGGCTGCAAATGTACGTGTCAATTTGGATTATGGCAAGATTGAAAAGGATTTAAGGCCGCCGACGGAGTAGGACAGAGGCGACCATCAACGATCTGAAGCAGAACCACAAAGCTAAGCACATTTTTCAAATTAGTTTTTCATCATTTCCGCAATTGCTCTGGCAGCAATTTTCGAGTTAAGGCCACAAAAGAGTTGACAACAAGTTGGACAGTTCGCTGTCTGCCAGTCAGTCAGCCAGTCAGTCTAACTATTCCAGCTAGTTGCGCACAGTGACAGCGAATAATTAGTGGACATCGTGGGGACATTTAAATTAAATATGAGTCGCTATCGCCAACTGCAGGTACACACACATATCCGAGTGGGGGTGCCTCTAATTATGGCTATCCCCTGCCAAAACTGTCAGCCTGCACACGGCAGTCGTAAAACCGTCATAAAGAAAGCAATTTCGACTAACGTACGAGCTTGTTTCCCGCAATATGAGAGCGGTTATAAAAAAAAAAAAACAAGAATAAACAGGGCGGCCATTGTTCTGCTGTTGGCAAACAAAGGCAGCCAACTGTCATTAGCCCTCTCCCTTTCGCTCCCTGATCAAAATACGACCGGCTATTAAAACGCTGCACTAAATGAGTTTAAAAATGGAGTAAATGGAGTGCGCTAATCACTCTGCCTTGCCACTGAACGAACCCCCGTTTTCATCGCACGGAACAACTGCGGTCAGTACAATGGCCCTGAAACACGCATCTGCCAATTGAGGTGTCGATCTTTTCCAAAACTAACTACAGTGTAAGTTAAAAGACCAACAAAAGAGTACAGGTTTATATGGAAAAGATGAATACTTTTTATATATTGGTAGTGAATATAACTTTTACTTTTATATCGGTTTTCATATTAAAGAAAATTGTTAAAGTCTCATCGTTGGCCAAAAATATACTGAACATTTCATTTTGTAATCGAAGCATACATTTGCTTTTCTTGTCTTCTGACTAGAATCCTTTATTTATTCTTTACTTAAGGCAGAATTTATGTTGATTAAGTCTAGTCGATTAGAGCATAGGTTAAGTAATCTCTTATATAAGTAAAATATGTTATTAAACTTAGCTCACATTTATTGATATATTTTCTTGGGCAAAATAATTTAATAAATTCGATGGAGTGTTGGTCAAATACATTTCTATTATAGAATAATTATAAATGTATTTGTAGCTATTATTATAAATATGCACTCAAAAAAGTGTTCTGTTTGTACAAGAACTTATAAAGAAATTTAAACCACAGTTAAATTAAAATTCGATCCTGAATTTCTATAGTTCCATACTTTGCAGGGAGAGATCCTGATCAAGTTTGATTATTATTGAGGCCCTAGCTTTTAAATTAGTTTTAAATACAATTAATTCCATTAATTGCAGATTTTTGCCATTAGTGCTCATAATTTAGATACTTTTGTTGCTACATTTGTCCCCGCAATTGTGTGAAACCCAATAATAGGTGACAGGGCAGGGACAAAACTACATAGCAGCACTCTGATGGCTGCTTCCCGTTCATTTGCTGCTGAAAACTAATGATTAAACTTGTCATTAGCTTGTCCAGTTCAAAGGCCTTTCTTTGCAATTTCTTTTTGTTATTGTTGATTTGGATAGAATCATAACTGGTTTTTCTAATCAAAATACAGCTGAGCCTGTAATCAGAAAATACTTCAGGGCTGAATCTTACAAACAATATGCTAAGGCCAAGTTCTGTTAGCTGTCATTTCAGATTGTATCCCAACCCTTATCAAGGACCGAATTAGCGGGTTGTGACATTGGCAAAAGGGGGAAGCAGTTAAGAAGAACTTACACAGTTTTTAAATCAAGTAATTTATATAACAAGCTATGAGAGTACTTTTTTGGGATGAGAGAAATACTTCAAGTCAGTAAATTGAGCAACTATTTTGGGTATAGTTGGGTATAGCTTTTTGTTAAAAAATTATATTTTTCAATGTAATTTTCACAAAACCCTTATAGTACTCGTACACGTTACCAAGTTGTACATTATTTCCAACCCATCAAACTGACAAATCAATGGCGTTGACAATAACAGATCATTCCTCACTTCAAGAGACTGATGACTTTTCAATAAATAGTCAACATTCGAGGAGTGGTAAGTCATGTTACCGCTTTTCCCATGCAATTTTACATGAAAGTTTAATCGAGTTTTCTTTTCAATTGAGTGCAAAATCACATCAACAGCAAATAAAAATTGTGTAAAGTGCCAGGACCGAGCTCTCCACTCGGTGGTCAGCATTGAATCGTATTCGGGGTGGTTCTGATCCTTTTTTTTTATTACAACCCAACCCACAAGTGTCAACAGGATGGTTGGGGCTTGCTACCTTACTACGGACAGCGCTGGTAAAATTATTTTGGTATTTATTGGCGAACACACAAATTTATAACCGACCAATGAAGCGCCAGAAAAAAAAAATAGGAAGAGAAACCCCACTGACTTTGACGTGCTGCCAGGGTTCGACTCTGGCCGAAAACATTTCAATTTTATGGCCACGCTCCGTCCAAAAAGGCTCATAAAATATTTAAAAGTCTGGAAAATTTATGTTGAGTTCCATTAGAGTTATGGCGTGAAAACTGCCCTGCTTGTAGGTTTATTCTGCGCCGGAAATCAATGGCGGGCATTAATTACTTGTTTTTGGAAAGTGCCAGGCTCAGTGGCGGGATGAAATTGGTGGGCAAAGACACAATTAAGCTAGGTCAAATATATACCAATGCCAGGTCTCCAGAGTCCGTTTAAGGCGCCTCCTTCTCCCCCTTTCAGGTATTCAAATTGCTCAAGCTTGCCACTTACATAACTCGACTCTCATTTCATTTGCTGACCAACTTAGAAACTTGCTTCGTTTCGGGCCCAGTTCCCAGTTGTCCATTTCACGGGCATAGCATTTGCATTTTATATTGGCTAAAGGACACACTGGCATAAAAAAAGGATACTGTTTCACTTTAAAATATTACTTTAGGGTGTATCTGTATTTGAATAAACACTTGTTCATATTAAAGTTTATTTCTAACTAGTTTTATAATCATTATAAAGCGATTTGCTGCTAGTAACAATTCCATTAACTACTTTCCAAGAATATATACTTATAAATACTAGAACATTATAAATATTAATAATTTCCCTGATGCTGCTGCTGATTTCTTTCTCTGTTTACAAAAGTTTTTCTTTCTTTTTATCATTTTGGGCCTCAGAACCTTAGGACTCCTGGCAATTGAATCATTCTATTCGGACTCTCACACAGACCCCGGACCTCCTGTAAGTGGTCTTCGGGGTAAGTTTTGATTTCTGCGTAATTTTTCTTCTGCTTGTCCGGAGCCAGTCAAAACTCGGAGCTGCCACATAAATAATGCAACGAAAACTGGACAGCATTGTAGCAATCACCTCAACAGGCTCCGATGGCTGCCAACTGCTGGGCCTCAAATGTTCACGCATTTTTGAGGGAAATCCGCTGGCAAATTGAAATAAAAAGAAGCTCATTTGGATGGGCTGGCTTGTGCCGGCCAAATTTCCCCCAAATGCATATTAAAATATCTAAACCTCAGGCCCGGTTGCCCTGAATATCCACTGATTTCTCTGGCCAAACAAATGTCTGGCCGTAAAAGTAAACGACAAACGAATGGGGCGGCAATAAAAAGAGCTGAACCGACCCCGACAAATGTATAAAAAGGCCAACGTACGACATCTCGCAGGGCGCAGGACGTGAAAATGGGCGTTTTGCGGGGATGGCGCAGGTTCACGGCGTTGACTAATGCTCAACGCGCACAACTTGTCCTTGTTGTTGATGTTGTTTATGAGCCTGCCTCCGCCCTCCGCCTATTCAAATCCCTGCGGCCTCGACAGATCCCCGATCCCCGGACCGTGCTCGCCGGAAAATGACGCGCGTGCCTTCAAGAGTCACGCGTTTGCCAACATTTCAAATTGATGAAGTCGTGTTCTGAACGCCAGGACTCCGAGGATGAGGGGTACTCCGCAACCACCACCCTCTGGCTGGTGTCAATTGTATAATTGCCGAATGTTGTTTTCAAATATTTAATTGAAAGGGTGTTTTGTCGCTGTTGTTGCGATTGCTGCTCTCGGCTTCGTGGTTACACGCGTATCCTGTTACAAATCCTGTGTCGAATGTTGTTTTGCCTGCTGTTTAATATAATTGTTATCCGCTTGTATCGGCGTTGAGTGTTTGGCCGGGGAAAAAAAGGGGGTTGGGCGCTGTATAAGGTGGCTCCTGTTTGCTTTCAGCGGTGGCAAGTGCAGATACTTTCTAAGGAGATAACACTTGATCCCAGGAGTGATACGAATCGGCAGATGCTACTTAAATAAAAGCGATATAAATGCAATGTGAAAGCCCTGGGAAAAGATTTATCAGGGGCTGCCACTGACCGTGTGGAAATTGCTAATAAAAGTTCAACAACTAACGAAAATAAATACTAAAAATGGGAGTTTATTTAATTAAGGGATAGATATGTCTTGACAAGAGTTACACTTAGTTTCTGCTATAGCAAAGTCTTCTTCTTCAATGAAGAAAGATTATGATTTAAACTCAATTTCTTTTTCAACAAATTGTATTTCTTTTACAATAAAAGGATAAGTTAAATATTTTCAACATATTTAAGGCATAGAATATAAAATTCCTAAGTTATTTCCCTATTTTTTAAAGTATTTCATTATTCCTATCCGGACTTCAATAACTGCCTCTCAATGTGTCCTCGTTTACTCCCCTTATTTGCCTCTCAGCCACAAGGAAATGGGAAATGCGTTGAAGGCAGCTATCAATACAGTTTACGCAGCTCCTGGGAGGTAGGGACTGATAGGATGCCGATGACACCTACACTCGATGGCACTCATCGAGCTGGAAGACAGGCAACTGCAGACTCGCAACTGGCAACTCGCATTTGGCAGGCGTGAGTGGCCTGGGAAAAGTCGGAATCGGCGGTCGACCGGCAATTCGAATTGCATTTTAATGCAATTACAAGGACGTCAGTCAGAGCTCGTCCACCCCAGTCGGCAGCACTCACTTCGCCACCACCCCCACGACTTGACATTGACAATAAACAGTGCCTGGCTGCAGGATCTGACTGCCGCTTTGTTGAAATATGTCCTGCGTCCTTAAATTCACTTTTATTTTTGCCAGGGACCAGCAGGAAGCTGGGGGCTGAATGCAGGGCGTAGCAGTCATTGCTGCTGTCGCAGATTAAAAGATATAAATTCATATTCCCCAAGCACCCGGCAGCAGGACCTCGGAGCGTGTGTCCTGGTCCTGGGCCGGGTCCGCGCCCTGCCTCTCCATCCCCGAGGATCGATTAGCTTGTTTGCAATTCAATTTGAAGCACAGCACTTGCCGTATTTCCTGCGTGACTGTGTCATATATCTTTTTTATGAATGGATTGCGTGAATGATGAGCTGGCTTAGCTTTATGGCAGGGCGTTTGATTTGCCTGCCTTTTGACGTTCCGCCCGCCGTTCCCGACTGACTGTCCGATGCCGTGCCAGGCAGCCGTGTACCGCGACGGCAGGTGCAGGACATCAGCCAACTAGCAACTATCGGCCGGGGCCACTTACAGTAATTAACTGCGAGATGCTGAGCGCCGCTCGTCAGCTTCTCAGCCGTGGCCGCGTCCGCGTGCCGTGTCTTCATCCCTGCCGGAACAAGAGGAGTTCAAAAGGAGCGGAGAGTTCGCATAAAAACGTGTCTACATCGCTTTCACATCAAGCCGCATAACATTTGTCATAAATGCGCAACGCATTTTCCCCCCCTCTGTCTAATTTATTGGACCCGTATCTGCATATCTCTCAAATTGATTTGTATATTTTTAACGCTCTTAACTTTATTAAAAGATGCAGAGTCTTTTAACCCAAGTTTCTTGGCAATGCGATGCCGATGAAATATGATTTTTACCGCACATCTTGTAATGGTCTCAAGGACCTGCAATCGATTTTTCATTCTCACCAAAATGGTGGCTTCAACCCGTTTAACGACTTCCCTTATCGCCTCCATTCGCCCTCAGACTATGCAGGGAAAGCATTGATTGATGATAATGATTCAAAAATTCATAAATAAACGATTACATCGTTATTATCATAGGCGCTTGATTTTCAACTCTTAAGGTGGAATTTAGCAAGAGTTTTTTAAAATATTAGAAAAGGAAATAACACAAATATCAATCTATTGGACAAATATAATTTTTGTCTAAGTTGCGGGATATTATTATTTTTTCAAGGTAGTTTGAATATATTTGTTGGTTCAATTATTATGAAATATTTGGAGGTTGCAACAATTAGAATAAATGTAAAGAAATATGTTTTGTTCTATTTCAATTGATTAAATATAGTTGTTAAAATAATAAATCTAATCTAATAAATCTTTCTATCGGTACTAGGGCTAATCAAGCGAAATAAGCTCCTGTAAACTATATCATTCTAACATTTTCGCAAATATCTTAAAATATATATCTCTTATAGACAAAACTTCATCAAGGTTTTAAAAAATTAACAAAATGTATGCATCTATATTTTTAATCGTAAGCGCATTGAACTTATGTCTAATATTTATTTTGAAGCCACTTTTAAAAGCTTTGATACTCCATCATTATTAATTAAATATATTACAATCATAAAAACAATCAAATAATTAAACTTTCCAATAATGTATGACACTCAAGTTAAGAAAATCATAAGATATTCTAAAGCTTTCGTTATTGAAGCGCACTAAAAATAAATAAGCATTGGTGATGAGAATATATAATTTCTACAATTGGAAATAACAAAATTAAGCTCATAAAAATGTATGAAAATATTATCTTTAAATTAATATTAAAACCAGGAAACTTATTTATGCAATGGCGGTGCCCATACATCGGTTTAAAAAATATATACATATATGTATATATATATTGAATCGCAAGTATTCCGATACCAATTCAGATCAGAAATATACTAATGGTGTATATTTCTGATCTGAATTTGCATCGGAATACTTTTACACGAGTATTACCCGAGTAATTTTACACGTTTAAGCATTATACACATTTTACTTATACATACACCATTTTACGTTTTTATAAACTTATACTTTACGTAATACATACATGAAAAAACATCGCAGAGCCTTGTGGACCTTTGTTTTCCATCTTTCCAGCAAGGTTTACCACCATTAGCTTATTTCCACACCCACTATGGCAAGGCCAAATGTCTCGAAAGAATGGCGCAAAAAAGAAAACCGTTTCTATCTATTTCGGAAACGGTGGTCACACTTTTCGGCGTTGAGGCTTCCTGCGGTCAATTTGCCCGTTCCGATGCCTTTTCAAGGCTTATCCGGCAGATTTTCGCGAAAAACAAAACAACCAGACATGCACGCGAGGATTGCGCACCCGAGTTAAAGGTTCTAATCTGTGGAAACTTTTTAGGAGCACGGGGAAATAAATAAAACCGACTATTTTCTTCCCTGAGATGTTAGCAGCGCCAATGTTGTCAACAATTTAAGTATGACCAGTTGCCGAGAAAAGGGATAACCGCATCTTTTCCTGCCTGGTTTTGGTATTTTTCTGCTTATCGGTGCGATTTTGTCCAACACAACATCTAATCAGCTGTTTACCTCTGCTCGTCGGAAAAAATTGTGCTTCTACAAGATACTCATTGTTTGTTTTTTAATGTCTTAAATTAAGAGTAATGTCGCAAAGAAAATAAGAAAAATATAAAGGCCAGAATGGAGGTATTTCAGACAGATTCGCATTACATATTTGTGAAGCGGGACAAGAGTTTATGGTGGCATCGCAAGACGTCTGAATTTACAATAAAAGCAGGTAATGAATGGAATGTCAATTCCAAAACAATGTAATTAAGTGAATCACTTTGAGTTCAATTAATATCTGGCCTGAATAAGTTAAATGATTCATTTATAGAAATGATTAACCTGTGACATTGTGATTTATTTAACATGAAGGGCTCTTTTTGTTGCTGCACAGCGTTGTGGTTGGTTGCTGTGTGTTTTCCAAGGATTGAATATTAAATGAATGAATAATGCATGATGATTAATCCCACAAACAAGTTTCCTGTAAGCTCAGCAGTTTCATCATTTATGCAGTTCCTCGTGAGCAAGGTCAAAGCTTCTAACAATTTATCTTGAGACAATTGCGCATTAGATTTGTATTTGTATCTGCAGCTTCTGAATGTATCCGACAAATTGATTATTGTTTTCTTTTAATTTAAGTACATATTTATAGTCTTATGTTTAAGTAAGATGATTATTTTTCTGTAAAATATTAAATAAAATATAGAGAATTTCTCGAAGTTTAAGTTTCTCAATACACGAAATTGGTTTCTCCCTCCCCTTAAAATTAATAAATGCGAGGTGTTAGGCTTTGAAATAAAATGTCCGCGAGTATAACAAACTATTACCTTTTTAATTGATAGCCTGCGGGGTCTATAAATAAAGTTACTACAATAAACTACAAGCAATCAACAAGGACTCGCCACCGTTAATTGCTTGTTTAGTGGAGGAGCAATTAAATTTTGATCAATTTCCCTGACACGCAACGTGTCGCCTTTAAATGGAATTGGACATTTACACTACCTACAATGCCACAGGGATTCTTTTATTCCGTGACTCATCCGCGTTATGACCCCTGACCCCTGTGCGCAGCCCATAAATCTTTGTGCCAAGGTCATCATCGCAGCTGCTCCCGCCCATCATTTTTTGTTCTATTTTGTTCGCAGAACAAAAAGCTGTTGTCCCAAGTTGACTAATTTTTAAGGGGGCTAACACATTATTATCGATTTTATGGCCAACGGAAGCTAGCTGTTTATATTCTAGTCTGGCTGGGGTGTTATCTTCCAAGGAAACACACAGATAAACCTCACCGTCTCGGGAGATAAGGCCAAGAAGACTCGCAGCTACACACAATTTAAAGTGTTGAAGCAACTTTGAAATCGTGCCGGCAACGAGCTCTCGTGTGCATCTAAAAGGATTCCCAAGGATGCACGTACAGTAGGTGGCACGTAAAGTGGCGTCTCACATTTCTGGTTTTTTTTTTTTGGGTGGCACTGGCGACGGGTGACGCTGGGTGGTTGTCGGTAATGAGCAGCCGTAAACTCGAGCACACGCAACGCTCTCCCAGCTGCAAATATGTAACGTGAAATTACAAGGCAACCTTCGTTAGTCTGCGGTCAATATTAATGGTTATTTACGGCACTTATTTGCCTGCCACTGATTGTCTAATTCAGGGGGCGTAATGCTAATCAAATACCAATTAAGTTCAACAATGAACGAGAAGGGTATTGTTAGAAATCATGCAGTATCCTTTATACTATATAATAATACAAATTAACTCTAAAACTTTATAAATATTACAATATCCCTCCCATTTTGCAGGTTGGGACCTGAGCTCCGTAGACGACATCGAATGCATTGGCGTCACGCATGGAATTGTGGGCGTAATTTCGCTACCCAACGTCTATGAGCCCCATTTGGTGGTGGTCAAGGAGGCCACGGCGGTGGGTGTCCTCTATCCACCCCACCTGGTGTACAAGATCAAGTCCATATGCATACTGAGTGCCGAGGAACCGGACACCGAGCTGTCCAACTGCACCAAGCACACCAAGTGAGCGCCTAATCGATTACCAAATTGTAGTCCTTACTTATTAATGAATCATTTCCCAACCAAGGAGCAACCAGTCCACGCCCACTCACAGCGCCTCCATCGCGAACAACAATAATGCCAGCGTTTCGTCAGGCGGGGGCAGTGGTGG
Organism: Drosophila kanapiae; assembly: GCA_008042475.1. Taxonomy (NCBI): domain Eukaryota; kingdom Metazoa; phylum Arthropoda; class Insecta; order Diptera; family Drosophilidae; genus Drosophila; species Drosophila kanapiae. The sequence goes on from VNJM01001998.1 coordinate 337,661, forward strand.
CGGCGGTGGGGGATCCTCAAAAAGCACAAAATTGTTCGAGGGCATGAACAAGACTTGGGGCGCCGTTAAGAGTGCCGGAAATACCATCAAGAACACCACCCAGCAGGCGGCGAATCTGGCCACCAAGCAGGTCAAGTCCTCGGTGGGAATACGAGAGCCCAAGCACATCGAGCGCCGCATTACGGAGGAACTCCACAAGATATTCGACGAGACGGACAGCTTCTACTTCAGCTTTGACTGCGATATAACCAACAATCTGCAGCGGCATGTGGCCAAGTTGGAGGAGAACCAGCAGCAGCAGCCAGATGAGAGGTTCTTCTGGAACAAGCACATGATAAGGGACATACTCCAAATGAATGTGAGTATCCTGGGATATATTACCTAAGATGAGATATTTTAACATCTATTTTGCAGGACAAAACCTGGATATTGCCCGTCATTCAAGGGTTTGTGCAGGTCGAACCCTGTGTCATTGGCAACGAGTGCTTTACCTTGGCCCTAGTATCGCGAAGATCGCGCCATCGAGCTGGCACACGGTATTAATACTTAACTCATCGACTTCTCATAGATTATAACTATTTCCTCTAATCCATTTCCACAGCTATAAGCGACGTGGCGTCGACGAGAAGGGTAATTGCGCCAACTATGTGGAGACGGAGCAGATTCTCTCCTTTCGCCACCATCAGCTGTCCTTCACCCAGGTGCGTGGCTCTGTTCCGATCTACTGGAGCCAGCCGGGCTATAAGTACCGCCCACCGCCACGTCTCGATCGCGGAGTGGCTGAAACACAGCAGGCCTTTGAGCTGCACTTCACCAAGGAACTTGACCTCTACGAGCGTGTCTGCATCGTAAATCTAGTGGAGCAGAGCGGTAAGGAGAAGCTGATTGGAGATACCTATGCCGAGCATGTGATTAAGTACAACAACGAGCTGATTATATACGTAACTTTCGATTTTCACGATTACTGGTAAATAGAAGGAAGTAGTAGGTCAATTTCCCTCTCTAACACATGCTCCTTAATCCTATTATTACAGTCGCGGCATGCGCTTCGAGAACGTCTCCGCTTTAATTGATGCCGTGGGCCCTGAAGCTGGTGCCATGGGCTTCCACTGGCGGGATCAGCGGGGCATGATCTGCAATCAAAAGTCGGTGTTTCGCGTGAACTGTATGGACTGCCTGGATCGCACCAATGTCGTCCAAACGGCTATTGGCAAGGCGGTGCTTGAGTCGCAGCTGGTCAAGTTGGGTCTCTCGCCGCCCTACACTCCCATTCCGGAGCAGCTCAAATCCCCATTTATGGTTCTGTGGGCCAACAATGGAGACATAATAAGCAGACAGTATGCGGGCACCAATGCCTTGAAGGTAACAATGAAACGTCTATATAGAATGGTTTTAATAAAGTATTTTGCATAATTTACAGGGGGACTATACCAGAACGGGCGAGCGGAAAATCAGCGGCATGATGAAGGACGGCATGAACTCGGCCAATCGGTAAGACAGAACTTCTCATTACCTTTTTAATGTACATTTGTTTCATTGCCATTACCATTATCTTGATTGACCTAACTTATCTTTGTCCAATTTCGATTTAATTCCTACTTAAGCATTTTTGTGTACCCACAAATTGTAATAGAGACTTCTTGGCCATCAATCTCCTGCACAGTCGTTTGTTCAATCAATTAATTCCAATAAAACCCCACAAGACTACAGACATGTCATAATCTTGTTGATAATCTTTTATTCGTATATTTTCCTACTTATATTGCATGGCTTCCTCCCATATCTAAACCTCCTAATTAAAACTGAGGGGATTAACCTTTCTAACAACAATTCAGTTCCATTTTGTACTACTTAAACCTGATGCACATATGATAGTTGCCTAATTCCCTGCCGAACTTCTTCGTAGCTTTTTCATACAAAACTTTGCCGACTCGTTTCGGCAGTGCATCATCGATCTGATGCAGGGTCACTTGCTGACGGCCGATGAGCTGCACGAGGACGAGGTCCTGGACACCATTCTCCAGATCCTTAAACCCGACACAAGGCCACCGTTGCGTGGCTATTATAATCCCGGGGTGCTCGGGCCAGAGCTGCAGTTGCTCGAGTCCATCGTGACGACCAGGTGCGCAGTGCCGAGGCCGAGACGATTCGCAGGCGATGAAGTCGATGGCCAAGCAAACGAAGTCAAACAGTTACTGTTTTTAGTTGCTCCGATTGTCACATACCCTTTGATTATTATTATTTCGCAAAAGGTACCCTTTAATCATACTTATTTAAGTCTTATTTCCTTCATTCGCACATCTGCTTATTTTTCAAACGAGGCGGCTTCGTGGATTACAATTTATGAGGTTCTTGACATTTTCAGTTATTATTTGGCGCGCTTTAAGGACTCTTATCGCCAGGCCACCATCGATCTTATGCTGGGCAACCAGGTATCCTCCGAATCGCTTAGTGCTCTGGGCGGTCAGTCGGGAACGGACGAAAGCGATGCCACGGAGAATGCTGAACATGCCAAGTTGCTGGTGGAGGACTGTCGTCGCCTGCTGCTGGGATCCGCTCAGTATCCCGTTGGAGCTTGGGGACTCATTGACGCGGACCCAAGGTTAGTTAACGAAGATCTAACAGGCCCAGTCTTAAGTTTTTACTCATATCTGATATAATTTTATTTCCCAGTTCCGGGGATGCCAACGAAACAGAGGTGGATTCCATACTGCTGCTCACCGACGACTGCTACATTGTGGCCGAGTACGATTCGCATCTGGATAAGATTGTCCGCTTCGAGAAGGTGCAACTGCCGCAGGTGCGACACATTGAGTTGGGCATGTACCAGCAGACGAAGATGTTCCAGGGGCCCGCCACGGCGCATCTTTGTCTGCGTCTTAACTACAGCGTTGATGAGCAAGAGGGCTACTTCCACATGTTCCGCTCGGCGAACTTGCGTTTCTTCAACAACATGGCCTATGTGATCAAGACGCAGGAGGAGCTGGCCGAGTCCCTGACATCCATTGTTGAGATGTTCCGCATTGCCCTGGACAATGCTGGGAATACGGATGTTCGATATGTAACGGGTGGAGTGCTGCAGCGTAGGAAGAGCAAGGTACCACTGCTGGATGTGCCCAAGGGCATGCCGCGCAACCTCTCAGAATCTCAACTGGTGCAGTTTAGTTCCAAGGCCCTGTCCAATGTGGCGGGGCAGTTCTCGAAGCTGGGCCAGACCTTCAAGAAGCCAAGCTCAAGCGCCACACAGCAGCAGCAGGCACATCCTAGCAACCTGGCGGCCACTATTAATCCCCAAGTGATGCGTCAGACTGGTGGTAACGATATTGGCATTGATGCTGGCCAGGAGGCGGAGAAGGCCGTCTTCACGCTGGGTCACAAGCAACGCAACTCGAATAGCGCCAGTAGCTCCGATACCGACGAGCACGACAACAGCTTGTACGAGCCCGAGGTGGATTCCGATGTGGAAATAGCTCTGGACAACAACAAGTCGAATTACAATGAGAACGCCTTCTTGCCATCGGTGGGCATTGTCATGGGTAGCCAGAAGGAGGAGCAGTCGCCCAGCTCCTCGGATGAAATACGACAGTTGGAGCAAAAGGACAGCATGTGCAAGACCGCCGAGGATGTGCTGACCATATCCATTACCTCTGTGACAGATCACGTTGGCCTGCCGACGGGTCTGCTGGAAAATGCACCGACCCTGCGTCCGATCACACCCAATCCCCAGATCTGTGTGCAGGCCCAGGAGGCTTATGAGGCTGAGGAAGAGGAGGGAGTAAAGTCCCTGTCCAGGTCGGTATTCTACAAGTGATCTTTGGTTGTAGACATACTATATATGTATTATGCGATTCAAGCTTTGTTTTTCAGTCTTATATTTTGTAATTAGCAATTATTAGCCGATTTCTTTGTTTGTAGAGTTTGTAAATGTGTTTACGTAAACCTTTGGGCAGTTTTTAACCCATTCAAGGTGAAAGAAAGTATTATTGTGCTTCAGTTATCCCTTATGTGTGTTCTCAACCTTATGAAATACCTAAGATTAGCATGTATTACTGTACAAATTACGAGAAATACTTGTGCCTGCTCTATATACCACATACACTCGGGCTGTTTCCAGCCCAACAAAACAATAAAACGCTCAAAATAAATCCATTAAGTAGAAGTCTCTGGCCGTGTTTTTGAATTGTAACGAATTTCAGTGGCCTGGGCAGAGATCTCAGCCTGCCGTTGGGTCAGCCGGAGGCCAATAAGCTGAAGCAGCTCACCAGTCCGCTCTCCAAGCTGGCCAAGAACATTGGCCTCAACCTGGATCCGCGCAAAATAGCCACCAAGGTGAGTTGGAAGACTTCTATAACTCTCATTTTCAATGCTAATACGTTGTTGTATTCTTTCAGACCGGAGTCCTTTCCCCCACCAGTGGATCCGGCGAGAACACTCCTCCCGAACGTGGTCCCAACTCAAGGGATCATCTGCTGGAATTGTGGGAGGCGGAGAAGTGCAAGACCAAGTTGATAGCCCTTTAAGCAATACTAGAAGCTCCTCCTTCACACTTATTGATAACTTAATGCAAGTGATATATTTATTTATTACCGAAAAGGGGAACGAAGCTGAACTAACACTTCCATCGATGTCACATTAGGCGTAAACCAAAATATATACAAAATTGCATCGTTTTAATGGTTCTTATAGTGTAGATGATATTATATGCCGTATTTTGTGATTGTTATAGCACCAAGTTTTAGGGAGTTTAAACATTATTGTGTATCTAGAGTTTAGGTATATATTTATTCTAATCTTTGCCATATAATTGGGCTTAAAGTAAAGCTTCAAGGAGTATATGCTTAATGTATGCAAGTAGAGTTAAAATTCGGCACTTTGCTTATGAAAGAAACTAATTATATACGTACATCGGGTTGGTGAACTACGGAATCCACAACAACACAAGACTTGCACACACACCACATTCAAACAAAAGCAAAACGAAACCATTTTTTTGCTAGAAACTAAACCAAATACAGTAACTAGTCATATTTGCAATACGAATAATACATGGGGAACTGAGAGGATTTCGGAAATGTCAACGAATATTTAGAGGATTAAATATATACAGTTCAGCTTGGGGTATACCCTCCGTAGTGTGTTTTTTGTAAATAGCGGAAATAGCGGAATATTTGATGTGTAAACAATACAATTAATTAGAACTATGTATGCGCCACCGATTAAATGAAATATAATATATACATATATATGTGTTTATGTGCTTAAAATGTGATTTGTATGAAGTAACTACCAATTATTTGTGAAACATCCCATCAAAACGCAACATGTCAGTGTCAAGTGGTGTCCCGTTGCTAGATGCTGCCTGTTTACATAAGCGATAAACGAGGAAGCAAAAAATGGCTGTCCAACCAACCACCAGGCCCAACATCAACCCTGTGCCAAGTGGAAATCAAAAATCCATTAAAACACCACGGAAACGGACCCCGGACCCCGGTCTCTGTGTCCCTGTAATGCTGTCAATCAGCTTGCACATACACAAGTGTCTCTATATTGATATTGGACTTTATTTATGCGAACTTTGGACCGAAACCAGGGAACTCCTGAACTTTTGGCCAGCCAGCTGATAAGGGCCACACGACGATGGTGCTGTCCCTGCTGCTCCTTCTGCTCCTGCTGATGGCGTCCAGGCGTCCAATATCATGCTAATGTGTACGCACAGTTGCATCAATTGTTTTTCAATCAAAGTGCCATCAATCTTATTGGCTGTTTGTTTAATTAACGTACGCATTGTCTACCTATGGGAACGAAGAGCAGTCGCTCGGATGGGAGTGGATGTGGGAGTGGGAGTCAGAGGGTGAGAAATACGTAAGGATATTCCATGCCAATCCATTTGACCCCCGAGTCACGCCTGATTGCCACGCACCAAGGATGCACTGCCTCCCTCTTTCCCGATATCCCTGGCATTTTTCTTTCGCATTTCACTTCTTAACTTTGTCCATGTCTTTTGCGTCCATTAAGTGTGTCTGTGCTAAGACTTGGAAATTGTCTTTTGAATGTTTCAATTACACGCCTTCTTAAGCACAGCTTCCCTTTCAAATTGAACCAGACTCGCTTCGTCCTTTCGTCCGGCTTCCATGGTCGGATGGGCGGACTTCAGACGGACGGAGACTGATCTGGGTTGCCTTTCCTTTAGCCATCCTCCGGTATTCGTTTCGGTTTGCTTCGGTTTTTATGCGCCAATAAAGTGAAATGCAGAGATAGTCGAAGGATTTACTGCCTTTGGAGTAGGCTACATGGTATATATGCTCGTATCTGGTGTGCATGTGCGGTCCCTGGCAGCTCCCATTCCCCCCGGCCAATTTCGTTAAACACTTTTGCCTTAAACCATTAATTTCCTATATGTTCGACTTGTACGTGCTGCCAGTCACTCCCTGCATTCATCCCGTAGCCCCATGGAAAGTTAATTTTATTGCTAAAAGCGGGTTAAGTGCTCGGTGCACAGCTGAGTGCCTCTATTCTGTGGCCCCCTTGGGTGGTGGGTGCTCCCCGATAGAAATCAAATTTGCTTTATGGCATGTATGCTAATTTGTTGTCTGGCTGGTGTCCGTCCTGTGCTAGTCGACAACTTGGATCCACGTTGCACTTGATGGGCTTTTAATTTCGGGTTGAGCCCGATGGCGAGATAGCAACTTATTATATTATTCACTTGGAAGTTACTGCGCAGAGAATGAATAACAGAGATTTCAAAGATAATATTTTATGTGTTTTAAACTATCCACCTTGCAGATTTATAGCCCCTTCTTGTTCTTTGTTTTTACTTCTTTTTATTTATGTAGCTTCTTAAGTTAAAGCTTAAATTTTGGGTAGGAGCAAATACCAGTCCTCAAATCCAAAGGATAGCAGCACAAGTACTTCTTTAAGAGTGTATCTTTTCTTTTCTTTTGAAGTTAAGACGGTTAAGACTTAGAACTTAACATTTTTATTTATATTTAGATCGGTTTTCAAGTTTAAATAATGTACACTTTTCGAGATAATAGTAAAGTAAAGTAAAAGAGCACTATAATCTTGATAACTGTGGCTGTTGCATGAACTAATATATGTTGAAAATATTGAAAAATGCAAAGGTAAATTTATGTTTTGTTGTCTATAAAATACCTATTTTTTGCCTTTTATGTTGGATCCAAAAAATCACTTGATACTATTTTATGTATTCTAGATACTGAGTATGCTAAACATTGATTGGTTAAATCGTCTTTAAGGAATCTTATTAGCTTGGTAGTTGGAAAAACGCAATTTCGAAAAACGCAGTTCTTAAGTAGTTCCCGTTTTTATTTTTCCAAATTTCGATTCTATGGATCGAAGAGCTCGTGCGAAGTGAGATTGCTTTTTGCCACTGTGCGCATGCGCAGACATTAAAAGTGGTTTTCGTACAAACTCATAATGAATATAACAAATTATCCAAGCATGCAAAGAATTTGAACTCCATATTATAGTTATACCACTTAATTTGCATGCCATTAATGATTTAAAAACAGAACAGAGCAGTACTGTTACATTAATTTGGAAATTACAAAATTCACGAAAATATATTTCTCAATTGGCATTTTTATTAGTATTTTAGCACTGCTTTAAATTCAAAAAGTATTTATCGATTTTATTCATTTATCGATATATTTTACAACACTACAAAAAACTGAGACCGATGTTAAAATTAAAACAAAACAGCTTCGATTTACACGTCAGAATAATTGAAGCTCTTTATTCATTGGGATTTCGAGCGAGTAGGAGCTGTGAATTGTTGGCTGTAAGTGAAAAGTAAGAATTCAAAGTGAATAATTATGGTGTTTGGTATTATATTAATTTATTGTGGCTTAGTTACTTCCTAGCTGCGTTGTAATGTCTCCTCCAAATAAGAAGGCTCGCCATGAGCTGTACCTGGCACCATTGGATGGGATCGTCCGGGCACCTACAATTCCGCCACCGAATCGGCCCGGCCGAAGGACCAACATCCTGGATGAACTGAAGATCGTAGTGAAAGCCCTATTGCGGCACCCATCCTCCTACCACTTCCGCAACCCCTTGGGTTCCAATCCAAAAGATTTGCCGAACTTTCAGAAGTATATGAAGCGCCCAATGGACCTGGATACGATCTTGAAGCGCCTGAACAACAACTATTACTGGCAGGGATCGGAGGCTGTCGAAGATATCAATCTAATCTTTGAGAATTGTGAGCTGTTCCGTCGTGGGGACTTTAGTATCTATCATGAGGGCGTAATTTTGAAAGGCGTCTTCAACACATTCATGGCCTCGATAGATATGACCAAGGAGCAGGAGGTGTACCCAAATGGATGGCGTCCGAAGAAACGCAGTGCCTCTTGCCCCTAAATTGAGCCTGGTGAATTCCCTCGATGGTGTCTGCTAGTTCTACAATAATCCCTGGCAGCCTTCCGCCATTGCCATGGTTTCGGAAAAGTTGAATTTTTTTTATATAAATTTCTTTAATGTTTCCGTTGTTTGTTAAAACTGTTCTACAAGATGCAAACAAAAATTACTGAGAATAGCAACTGCACACTTTAATAGGGGATAAATGATACGCTTTTTGTAAAATCATATGAATATATATGACCTGAAACACTTTATTTTGATTTATTTTGATTTAACCAAGAGTTTAAAGGTAAGACAAGAGTACAGATTTCAAACGTTTACTCTTAATTACAATACCCATTAATATGTTGCAATTATAGCTATTATTGCTCCTATTAATTGATACGATTTCACCTTCAAACTCGGCGAGCTGTTAAGCCGATTAAAATAAATGCATGCCATTTTCACACCGAAATAAATATATGTATACAAAATTTATAGAACTCTCGGGAATGGTAATGCGAATAAATCAATCGAAATAGCCGCAAAATCAAATGATGCATAAATAAAATGCAAAACCACTCGGCGTTCCAAACAATATTTGCAGATGCGAATCACCTCGAGGTCAGGGAGTGCATGCATATGCCGGTGTCCGTGTCGGGGGTAATATGACCTATGACCAGCCAGCAACCGCCATGACACTTGAAAGCAAATTAAATAGAAAATTGAGTTTTTGCGAAAGTCATCCCAGAAATGGTTGTGAAATTTTATACATAATTGAATTTTTGGTCAAGCAGCACACACACCGAAAATCTCTGCATACAATTACCTAAAACCCGGGCAACACATAGACAGCTGAGGTCAGAGGTCAGCGAGGGCGGGGCGGGGCGGTGAGGGGCGTGGCATGGCCTGTGGCTATTGCACCACACGCCAAACAATCGGCAACCGAATGTCATCTTCAATTTCAAATTCAATTATAAAACAAATTGGTTTGAGAGCAAATAAGCAGCGCACACACACCGACAGTAGAAAGAGAGAGAGTGAGAGATAAACTCAGCCAGGATGAGTCCGAGTCAGAGTCCTTTAGGCGACATCAAACGGCAAATCCATTCATCCACTTTGCAATTGTGTCCGATGAAATAAATGTAATGAAATGTTAACAAATGACAACAGGCTGGCAAACACACAAGTAACCAAAACCACAAGGGTGGCTTCCACCGAGGAGGCCGAAGGACTCTGTCCTTCTTCCTCGGCCAGCACCAGGACTACGTATCGAATTAGTTTGATGAGATTTATTGGCTCAAGTCCCACTTGACCAGCGGCCAGACAATTATGGATTAGTGCCATTTGTTCAGGCATCGCCCGGGACTTGATATTCCTCCACATGGTCGCATGACATTGATGATGCCAGCCAGTCAGCCAACGATGATTATGCGGCATAATGTGGCACCGATTTTCAACGCCTTTGATTGCGGCATCGCCATTATCTAAAAGGCATCCGATTACCTTCACGTCTACTACGTCCACCCAATCCCTCGATGCCAACCCCCCGTCCTCACAATGGCGAGCCGTGTCCTTGGACCAAACCCACGCACGTCATCGCCAGGAACGGCCCATGTCACTGGTCCTTGGGGGAAATTTGTCAGAGCATCAGCGGCGTTAAGGTGCCAATTAAGGGCTTTTTAGTATCAATTACAAAATCGCACGTTTCCACACCTTTATCAATGTGCCGGGCGTTTGTTCGTGTGTGTGTGGGCGTTATCCTTGGGGTCCTTCGATGGGGAGATGCTTGAATTACGTTAACGCCACTGACATGCTGGTCAGCATGCGGATGAATGTGGAGCTGGGCTCCCCAACTGCCAACTCCTTTGCCTCCTTTTGCGAAATTGTTTTGTGGCATTGTTTTTATCGTCCTGTTTGTTTCCGTTTTTTTTTTTTTCTTTCTGTTTTTACAGCTCCCATTTTCTCCTTGTCACTCGGTCTTTGACAGCGTGATTTCGCCAGTGATTTATTGTCCTGTCGGTGGTAAATTGGGTTTGTCATTAAAGTTGCTGGATTTGGCAATGGCATAATCGAGTGATTTCCCAATCTATGCAATGGGAACCAATATCCGATGTTTGCCTTGAGTTCACATCTGGTTTTGTTGAGAGGAGCAAGGGAAGAGGTCAGGGATATCGATGCAGACTATTATATATAAGGAACTTGTACAAATTAGACTTGTAATTAATATTAAATAAGGGATTATCTATCTTTTCTGACGAATATATTTCTGACTTAACACAGGACATCATATGTTTATGAACATACTTCACAAAGTTGTATTTTTTCCCTATTCCACAGCCTCCTTCAGCTTCCTCTGAGATTTTCTCTTTAGTCACACTTTCACACATGTGCCTGCGGTTTGATCCGTTCCAGATTCAGACTCCTATTGGACCCAACTCCAAGCATTCGACTCCAGGTGGCACTTTCAACGCGGCACATCATCTAAGCCGGCAGCTAGTCGGCGGTAGTTGGGTGTAATCCACACCCGAATCGCATGGCAGCGTGTCTAAGTTACACCCAATGCCGACTCGTATTACAAATTAAAATGTGCCGCAAACCCACACACTTTTCCCGGAGACCCATTTCCATGGCCAACAGCAGGGAGGGCGAGGACGGGGTGACAGCGTTTTAAACTGATTAGCTCCTTTCTCCTCCTGCGGCTGCCACGGGTCAATGAGATGCTAAGCATATCCCTAAAGCATGACAGCCACTGAAAGGGTGTCGTCGCAGAAGCAGCAGTAGCAGCCTTCAAAGATTGTTTAATTTTTAAGCAGCCGAAAGAGAGAGAGCTCCTGAATGGAATGGGATTGGGATGCTCTGCCTTGTGGCTTTGTCGTTTCGTGGTACGGGGATTTGATGGGTTTTTTTCAGCTCAGTGGGCATATCCTGCCGGCTATTGATTTATTTGCCTCCGAATCCGACGTAGTAGTTTTTTAAAGTTTCAACTAAACGCTGGAAAACTGTCATCGGGGCCATGGCTGTCGGTTCTATGATTAATCGCTGGTAATTATGTTGATTAATTGCCTTATTAGATGCGTTGCCTTGAGGCGTGAGAAACCAAATCCGGCTGCTGCCATGGATCATAATTCTTTCAATGATAATTCCGAGGAGCGTGCTGAGATATTTAAAATAGAACACAGCATCGCTCCATCTTATGCCAGGGCGGGTCCCCTCTTTAATTACCAGAAAAACCATTTGGCGCAAATGTTTTTCTTTGTTTCGCCCATCCGCCGGGCAAACAGGAAAGCATGGCGGTCCCTGCTCCTGTTCCTGCTCCTGCTGCTGGTCAAGCAATAATATTTCATTACATGCTGCGCTTTTCAGCTTCTCCTGTCCGCCCCGCCTGGCTGCCATTTCGACGGGGCACTTAAAATTAAGCGTGCCCAAATCCCCAAAGACCACAAGCCCAACATAAACAAACTAACCGAATGAATGCAGCTCCTTCCCCAAGGAATTGGCCAGGAGCGGCGGAAAAGGAGCGGGCCGCCGCAATCATAAAAATAATAACCACATTATTGTGTTTAATAATGAAAAATATCATTTTCGGCATAACTTTTGGCTTTTGTTTGAGCAGCCAGCCAGCCCTCAGCCACACCCACCTCCCAGGACCTGAGGACTCCTGGATCCCGGCATCCTCCAAGGGATGCCCGCATTTTGGTTGGCTCGCTGCGCCCAGAGAGCAGCAACCCTTAAAATTCGCCTAAGCATATTTTCTAAATTATTGCTGGTCGTTCGTGTTGTTTCGGCGGGAGGGGGGAAGTCAGTCACTGCCATCGAGTGCCTTTTGCTTAATTTGTGGGTGCACCCTCTTTCGCCTTCTCCTGCTCCTGCTCCTGCTCCTGCCACCCACTGACTTGCCATCGCCTTTGGCTGCCATCAAAAAAAGGGGTGCGTCTTGAGTACCTGCCATTCCGGATGGAGCCACCCCTTATGCGGCGATGACTTTGTTGTTTTTATTGGCATGTTGACTTTGGAAATTAGTTTTTAATATGCGCAAATACTTTTGCATATTCGGCTCAAGTGCTTCCTCTCCCCGAAAAACCAAAAATGAAACGATAAAAAATGCGCCATGTGCCCTTATCAGATAAGTATGCGTGTGTATGCTTATGAGAGCACCCATAAAAAGTGTAAATATTTGTAAACAACCAAAATGCAATCCACAAAATTGTTTACCTTCTTCCCCCCGCGGCGAGCAGGGTGAAAAATCCCTGCATATTGACATCAATTAAAGGGAATCAAGTCGACACTCGGCACAAACAACGTAATTCACAACAAATGTGTTCGAAAATTGGTCGATCCGACAACAGGAACTATTCATTAGCCAACCCCCGGAGGCAGACAGGCGGCACAAAAAAAGGTTCAACAACGGCCAAGCCACAGCATCCCAGTCGGGGGTACAAGGACCTCTCTCTGTCTCATCCAGCAACCCTTGTTCCTAAAAACTTCGTGTGGCCAAGGAACAGGAGCAGTGAAAGGACGAAGTACAGGGGCCAGAGGCGACAGGCGGCCACATTCGAGTGCGTTGATTTGCGCCTTGAGCTGTTTTTAGGGCGGCCCGTAGAGGTCAACGGGAATAGTTCTATAATGAACAAAACACATTGTAAATTGTCCTGCCGGCATGGTAAATGGGAGCAAGTGTGCGCAGGGACCTAAAAATGGGTGCACATGAAGAAATTGAATGGAAAATTATAATATAAAGATTTCGTTATAAATTAACATGCGACATGTTTAATAAAGTTAAAGTTACTTTAAATACTGAAGAAATAACAATAAATAAAGAATTAACACATAACAAATATTATTTGCAAGATAAAACAGAGAATAATAATTAAATAACTAATATTATTGACTGAAGATAACAATAAATAAAGCTGTACCTGAGATCTGCTTAAAATACTTGGAAATAAATATAATAATGTTCAAATTTCTTTGCTTTACATTTAATATATCCCAAAACAGGAGGAGTCTGACTAGATCGTCTTGCCTGTAGTTGCTCAATATTGTATCAGCTCATATATATATTACATACTTATAAGGCATTTCCCATAATTCTTTTCACCCCCATTTTGTCGCTGTGCATCGTCCTCGCAGCACCCACTTAGGTATGCAAACAAAGTGTAAAACAGAGTCTTCTTCCCTCACATTCCGTTCAGTGTAGGCTTGGGTCGTCCAACTTAAAAGGCAAATTAGCAGAAACCAGCCCGGCAATTTAAAATAAAATGTTCCGAGGGGGGGCGACGCAACACAGAGTCCGGACAATTCTCAACTGCCTTCGACTCTATTAGAAACTTGTCCCCAGACAATTCAATTTAACTACCCAAAGGCGAAAGGCAGCTAGCTAGCTCCCTAAGTGCAGGCAGGCCCTCACAAATCACTGCGCCAGAGTCCTGTCCCAATCCAGACAACCGGAGAACCACCACCAGGCGGTACATGCAAAACTGCTGCCGCAGCTAATTTAATAATTTATCATTTGGCTGCAAGGGCAGCAACAAAAGATTATTTAAATTCGCGCTTTACACGGATCGCAGCGGATCGGATGAGGATGGGTTCGGGTTCGGGTTCGGGTTTGGATGAGCTCGCTCTCTGGCTGGGGGTTGGGCACTGCAATAAATGACGTGCCGAGCCGCTGGCTAGGCGGCAGCGCAATAATTTAAAAATTTTCCAAGGCCAAAAGGGTGTTGCAGTGCGTTTGTTAAATTATTTAAAATTAAATGATGTGGCAGAATTCAAATTTCTCAACTCGCCCGACACTATTCTAATTGGCGCAGCTAATGGCGAATGCAACGAATTGTAAAGTAAATCGGCAACAAAAGGATTCGGGATTCAGCGAATGGGAGAAACCCTTTGACGAGAGGTTGGTGGGCACTTGAAACAAATTTGTTTACGGTGCTTTCGGAAATATTTTGATTTATATAGACAGGCTCTCGAAAAGCAGAGAAGCGACGAGGCAGCTCGTCCTGGTCGCATATGTAATCCTTTCGTGCCCATTTCAATTGTTCGATTTGACAAATTGATTTTCACTTTTACCCAGTCGACTCTCTCGGCTCGCTCTGATTGCTTTTGGCTTTGGTTTGTTTGCTTTGGAAATTGGCATTTTTCGTTGTTGCCGCCTGCTGCTGCTTGCTGCTGCTGCTGCTGTTGCACGGAGCCCGATGTGGCTGTTGTGTCTATTTCACATTTTTTGGCCACATGTGCGTAAATATTTATTTAGTTTTGGCCACACCACACCGGTTTAGCTTCGCTTCGGCCAGTGCCACTGTCGCCCCATCATTTAAATGCATGCAAATTGTTGGCTTACCAGCGCCGGCAAGGAAAAGGACTCTTTCCCCTCCTCGAGTCGGTGCGCCTTGACTCGATTACGAGACGCTAACAGGGCCACGACAACTTTGTTGAAATTTATGTGCCATTGGGCAATGGCCGGGCAAAAGGAGCAAAAAAAAACAAAAAGAATATTAATTGCTTTTGCAAATGGAGTGCGCTGCCGCCAAAATGGCGCTGACCAGCTATTCTGCACACAGTTGGTAACTTGGCCTTTTGTTATGGCCATAAGTGGAGAAGACTTTTTCACCCTTTTGGCTGCGGGGTACACTGAAAGGATGAGGAAACCAAATTTAAGAAAAAGGAATAATTTCAGTCTCTGGAATATACTTAATCAACGTATTTAAAACTATTTTCGTAAATCAAGGCAAAGTTTGATGGATTTAGGTTATTTTATAAGGTTTATAAAAGGTTTATTTGGGAAATTATTGGTTATCGATCCAAAGATGTGGAAATGTATTTTGAATATTAATATAAACCTTAATCATAATCAAATAACTAAGAAGTATATAGTTTGATATTGAAGAACGATATGCACAAAATAAGTCGGGTGTCCAGGCCATTATTATTCCAGGTAGTAAAAAAACATTACTGAATGGAGAACCTAGAATTTTCCGGCTTTTAAATCGTTTATCCGGGCTTCTTATTAACTTGAAGAACTTAAACCTTAACTTTAAAATATTCCCTATAGTTTAAGCTGTAATAGCTTTCTTTCCTCAATGTAAATGATTATTCGAATAATACGAAACTTAAGTATATTATATATAGTAGAAACACAAAGTGTTTTGTTTAATTTTATTTATAAAAAATTCTCCGATTTGATTTAACTTCTTGGCTAACTTCTCCCAGTGCAGTAATTGAGCTTTGCATATAGAATCATATTTTTTGTGGCTGGTCGTGTCACTAAACCGGCCATTGTTCTCGTAAACTAAACCCAGCAATCGCCGCCTGGTCTCCTCCCAATTCCGTTGGCCAGCCGCATCATCTTTTTGGCCTGCCTTCCTCCTGGCAAAACCCCTTTTGGCCGCGTTGGCGAATATAAATTGCGGCTTTATCAAAGCGCACGTCAAATCTCGTTTAAATTAATGAGTTTGAGCACTTTTTTTTGTTTTGCTGTTTGCCCCCACATAGATGACGCTTCTAGTTTGAAATTCAGTTTATTTATGCGTCATAAATTGCAAGAAAAAACGGTTTTGCCGCTGCAACATTATTCGGGGGCATGAAGATAGAAGACTCCTGGCAACAGGAAGCACTGCCGCCAGGCAAAGCGTTAAAATTATGAAACATTGTTTGGCACTTTGCGATGAAAGCTGAAATCGATTACGGGAATGGGATGAGATGGGGGGTATGGCTCCGGCTCCTCGACGTCGAGGCAAGTGTGAAATGAGCAGCGGTTAAGTAGTCATAAACTTCCAAGGGTAAGGAGACGAAACCGAAGCCGAGACTGCCTTCCTGCCTGCCAGTTAATTAAAATGTTTAGCCCGCCGAAGTGCTGATAATGACAAAATATATATACAAACAGATATACAGCGAAGCCGAGTCGTTGTCGCCTGCAAAGTTATTAAAGTCATTCGGGCGTGTAATTAGCTGACGAGCTGTCAACAATATAAGAGCCCTGCGCCGGAGGCTTTCCGCCGGATGGATGGATCATTTTACGGGCTTTCCCATTGTTTGCACGCCAAATAGTCGACTGATAAATCAATTGCTGGCGGTGGATGGTGGCGGTATTGCGCCTGAGGGAAGTATATCCTTGCCAGTTATTTGTTTAATTGACTTGCGACGAGCATCGTTTGCCTGCCGGGCCATAACTAATTTTATAATTAGGCATGCTGCGGCGTGAATTGCGGCTCCTATTACGAAGCGCCACGACGTGTCGCGGGATGTGGCAGGATGGCGTGGCGAATGATGGGGCAATTATGGCATACAGTAGGCAGCGGCATTTCTTTTATCATTCAATTCGCTGCGCTTTCGTTTAGTGACAAAGAAAACATATAATCATATCCTATTACAAGCAGAACTAATTTTATTTTTCATCCTTGATTCTCTTAATAACTACACCAGACACTTTATACTGTATTTGTAACAGGAACAAGGAAGTGTTTATAATCCTATAGAGCACCATTACATTCATATGCCCACATTCCTTATGTGTGAGTGAGAAATTAAACTAAGTGTGTAGATATGAGAACATAAATAGCTAACATTATCTGTAATATGAAATTAAAAATAGCTATGACTAAAAAAATAGCTATTTAACCCTAAAAAGGGCTAAATTTAGCCACAAAATTTTAATTACAGCCTCACTGTCCATGGAAGCACTGGTAAAAAGCATATTTTCCCCAATAACTGTATCGAAAGTATCCTTGTTTCTTCTCTGTGCAGTCTGAAACCTTTAGTCAGCAATTGTTTTTCGTATTAATTAAATTAATTTGTTGACGGGAGTGAAAGTTTGGCAGACCTAATTGAAAAATGCGCCTAAGCTGATAATTAGCATATCCTGATGGGGGAAAAAAAGGGAGTGAGATTCAATTACTCATACTTGAGGCGTGAATGGAAAAGTTTCGGACAGTCGGCTGAAACTTTGGCCTGCCCTTCAAGTGACCGCTGCTGCAATCTAATTGGGCACAAAACACACACACACTCGTGCACGTTGCAAATTGTTTTAGCACAGTTTGGGGGGCATCCTTTTCCAGGGCTGGCCATCCGCTCCCTTTTCTGGCCACACACTCAATTAAAACTCAAGACCCATCATAATGCTGGCGCCTTTTAGTCTTGATGTTACAACCTTTTCCACTAGAATTTTTTATTTCAGCCGTCTGTGGAGAAAAGGATTTACTTTGATTTTTTTCCATCGTGTCAAGCAGTGCACAATTTGTGTCCTTTTTTTTCGGGAAAGGAAGGAAGGTGGACGGACGTCTGAAAAGTGTGTAAAGTTTAAAGAGCCTTAAGGGATTAAGCGCACAAATGTGTTGAAATTCGGGTCTTAATGATAGACCAAGTGGCAAGCTAACCAGAAAAAAGTAAGTGTCCGAAAAAAAAGGACACAAAAAGGACAACAAGCGTTTCGGGCCGTGGCTTATGGCCATTTATAGATAAGAAGGTGGTCCGGAAAATGGCAAAGCTCGGCCAGTTGGCCCGATTGACTGGCTGCTTATTAGTGTCCTGCCAACTGTGTCCCGATGCCAGCTGCGACAGGGATAAGTGGCCGTAAGCCAGCCCCTGAATTCCCTCAGCTCGGCCACATTTCACCGAGATTTCTGGAGGGATTTGAGAGAGCGCGTTTGGGGTAAGGGGAAAAGATCTGAGAGTAACAACTAATTTTCATTTAATATTTTCGTAATTCCACATTATTTACATTTATTTGTTTGCTCAGCATTGACTCGCTGACATTCGTAGCCCTCTGTTTGCTGTGTCCTGCCGAAATCTGTCAACTTCCCATTCGGAATCCGGCTCAAGTGGCTCACGGGTCGCGTGTCCAAATATTGTTATTTGTTCAGCCTTTTCGGGGACAGATTGCGGACCAAAGAGGGAAAAGTCATTTTTCACAAGGGGAACAACCAATCTAATTCAAGTATGACTGAAATATTACAAGATATGCCAGAACAATCGGATGATGAAGTTGCAAGTAGAGTTGGGCAAAGCAAATAAATATTTTGAAACCCTAAAGATTATCGAACATAATATTAAAAAGGCACTACAAACTATTAATCAGTTAGAGCTCATTTTTGTTATTTAAAATACTTTATTTGCGGACATTAAATATTGGTTTAGAGTCTTGGTATATAAACTTGGTTCAGTCGCAAAATCAATTTTTTTATTACTATGATATGATTGATACGATATTATCTATCCGTCTGTATCCACTGACTAAGATAATTCTTAAGACTCAAATTTCTCAGTAAGTAAAAACATATTTCTTTAGAAGATTTCCCTGAGTTCCTCAACATCTCGATGCTGTAATTTTCGCCACATTCGGCTTCCTTTGGAAACTGTTGCCCCCACACAAGATGCTACAATGTGCCCAAGCACTTGCCAGTGTAAAATTCCTTTGGGTTTAAGAAAGATACCCATCCCGAAGGCTTTCCCGCCCATTACGGACAACAACACTGGGAAACTGGCAAAACAAAAGGCAATCAAAAAAGGCGCACTGCTTACAAAAAAATAAAAACAAAAAAAAAAAAGGAAGCGAGAGAAAACGAAATACTTGCAGCTAAGTTTCCACTTTTTATTGTGCCGAGGAGGGTAAATTATACTATGTGAGTGCACATGGTGAATTTCCCAAACTCTACTTAGTGCCCCGCTTTTGGGATGCTTCCTCATCAGCCAAAGTGGTGGGGATGAGCAGAGGAAGGTGACGGTAACGATGTCGGTGGTGATGATGGTGCGTTACCGGGAATCAAATGTAAAATACATTTAAAAAAGTAAACTTGTAGGTATTAGGCAGAAAATGCACAGCTCGAAACGGCACAAAGATAAAATCTTTGTTTTATAATTTATAACCATCAACATTTATGTAAAAAAGAAAGAATATTTGCTCTGCCTTGCTCTAAATTATTTTTTTAAGGTAGAAAAAATAACGAAGGTATATTTTTTTTCAATATATTTCCGTATAGGCATTCCCATAGTTGTTTTGTGATAAAATATAAACTATAAACATTATATTCTGATAAAAATGTACTATAAAAAATAGTCGACGCCATAAAACCCTTACATTATCGGTGTGGGCAGAGGCTGGGCAGGCCCTTGCTGACTCTCCCAGAACAAGAGTTCTCCTAACGATTTTTAAATTGCAAAAATATAGGCAAATGTATTTCTAAATGTCTTCATTACTATAGCTTAACTAAGTTATTTCCTCAGTGCATGAGAATCGGAATCAGAGAGACAAGACTAAGTGGAAGGAAATAGAAAGAGGCGGAGGAGCAGGGGGCGACTTTCGAAGGCGACACTAAGTAGCAAATGCAACTGACTCTGCGGCAAGTGGCTTACACTTACATTGCTTTCGGAGCCCGGCTATGTTAATTTGGTTGCCACACAAATCGAGATTGATTTCGGTATCCGCACCCTTGACTTGAGTCGATTTAAAATTTTGCCACCACAACAGCATGAAATATTCAAATGGAATTCAGTCGCCTCGTCCGCACGCAGTTCGATTTTGTTCTCGAGTGCGTTTCCAGATTCCCGTAAACCAGGATCCGGGATACCCAGAGTCCGGGACTCCCAGGTCCGGATACGGCTCAGGGCCCAAAGGACGGCATCGGTTGCTGGGCTCTTAAGTGCGGTTGCAAATGTCAATTGGGCGTTCGGCCAAAATCGAGCCGGTAACCGATTGCATTTTAATTTTCCACTTCCACTACCACTTCGCCAGACGGCGGCAGCAGATTCAGCTGGAGAGATTGGCAAACTCTCCGATTCTCTGGCATCGATCTCGTTTTCTTATTTACATTAAAAGCTGTTTGCATTCACTTAAAAGGATAAGCAATGTCCTTTTAATGGGTTTCAAATTGAATAAAGGATTAAGTTGTTAGTTTAAAATTGAATTGCGTGCGCTCGTCTGAAAGAACTTCGACTTGTCCGAAAGGGTTAGTTTTCCTCGCCTCGCCTCCCTTTCCTTTTTATTTATTTATTTTTTTTAAGCGTCGCATCGCAATCCCATTTCACGCTACTGCCGGAAAATCGAACAGCGAACAATGGTTAGCAAATATGTGGAGGAAAACCCAATAGATATAACGACCTAGGGCTGCGACTCATTCGCTAATTAGCAACGCTCCTGGCAACCAGCAAAAATATAGCACAAGCACAGGATCAGGATCTGTCGTTAGTGTTGTCTGCCAGGGATTTGTGGCAATATGATATAGCTAAAAGAATCAGTTAGCAGATAAATAAATTTAAATCCTTATTAATATATTACTTTGGTTCATGATTTATAGATAAACTTAATTAGAGATTCCATATCTAAGGCCTTTAACCTAAAAGAGATTTAAGATTAATATACTTCTACACTAACGCTTTGTGTAAATGTACTATATCGTAATTTATAATAAATATATTCATTGTAACTCTCTGTTTATATTATTTGAATAGGATTTACCTTCTTTTAAGCATCCCGAATATTAAAAAATATATCTTATAAATATGGCTACAAACTAGCTGAGATCGCAGCCCCGTTGACCAGCCGTTCCTCTGATAATTATTTGGCAATTCGGCACATCCAATTGATGCGCTGCATTGTCATAACGACCAGATGCGAGTATTCCAGCGTTCCGACCAGTAATCCTGCAGGTGTCGCATCTTTTTGCTCACTTCCTGCCAGCGGAAAACTTTAACGAGCACATTAGCAGTGTCCCCTGCGAGGATTCATTCTATTCATGTTTGCGGACTACCGATTTGTTAAGCTCACCACCGCCCGCGGTGTGAGAGTGGGCTGGATGGGCTATACATCCAGCTAACAATTAGTTACCGGCCGGGCTGCTCATTTTAAAACTGCCAAGTGAGGCCAGACCCGGCGCTTAGTTGCAGTCCGTTCTTATTAAAACAAATCTGCTCATTACGCCCGGCAAGGCAGAAAACCAAAGCAATTTGCAAATGTCCTCCTTTGTTAGCCGAGTTTATTCGAGAGCATTTTTGGGGGCCCGGTGCCACCGCAGATGTGTCTGGGACGCTAGTTTTCCTTTAGCTCCTTTGCCAGGCCCCAGGGGGATCCGTTCCGTTCCCGTATGTGATTGAGAAAAATCTAGCGCAACAAATGAAACCGACTTGCCAAATGGAAAGGTGCTAGAAGCAATCTGTGATTTGGTCCGCAATTGAGTTCCTCCACTGCCTCGGTCCGTCGGCTATAACGAATAAATTAAATAAATTGACGGAAGATGGCTCGTCCTGATGGGGCCTGAACCCTGCCGGAAACTCGGAGAACCAAGCCGGGACATTTGTTCTGCGGAAATGCAAATAAATTAATCTTTGTGAACTTAACATCAAAAGATACTGGGCTGCTCTGTTCCTTGCTCCTTTGTGGCTGCTTAGTTCCGCCGCAATTCGCGTATTATAATTGCTATAGTTTGTTGTCTGTCTGCCAGGACTCTCTACCTTTCTTTGGGTCTCACTACAGAGAGAGAAATAAGGATATCTAGGATGTTTCCATAGAGAGAATGGAACTCAAACTCAAATAAAGCTTTTTAGACCATCTTCTTTTTTGGTTCAATGTCTAACTGCTTTTCTTGGTCGCTTTCATAGAGAGCTGTCTCTATTTTCT
This sequence comes from Drosophila kanapiae, assembly GCA_008042475.1. Lineage (NCBI taxonomy): Eukaryota > Metazoa > Arthropoda > Insecta > Diptera > Drosophilidae > Drosophila > Drosophila kanapiae. The sequence continues at coordinate 359,628 of VNJM01001998.1, forward strand.
CGAAAGACCCTGGCAGCTCCTTTAATTATGTGCCGGCTTTGTTTGCATTTGCTTGTAATGTCACACTTAAGCGGATTTCGCAAGAAAGCACGGCTAAAGGGTAGCAATGACGTAAATAATCAACCAGCTCGGCGGCAACTTCTGGCCACTCGTCCGCTGATAGTTTTATGTTTGCAGCTGACAAAGATGGGTTAAAGGGTGGCCATCCGAGTCCCCCGACACTTGCCCAAGTCTCGTGAACAATGCTCTTGGCCGCGTGGCATTTTGCGGCTCGAACAATGGAAACAACAATAACTGTAACTGATTTGCCAGCGGCGTTCCCATAAGTATACAGTCGAAGCAACCAAAGCCAGCAGTGTTGCCCACATTAGATTACCAAAAGTAGCTAAATTGGGATATTTCAACTAGCTAAGCTTGATAAATAAATCCAAAAAGGTATCAAAATAAAGTGTTGATCATAAATTTATAAAAAAGTTAAGTATTTTCGTTAAGATAAAATAAGTCATTAAAAAAATACACCTATTAATGTGTCTTATTATTGTGTATTAGGGATGTCAGCAAATATTGATATATGGAGTCTGTATCGATGCCAAGGCTGTATATAAAACGATATTTCGCCATAACCAATATTTTTTTTTGTTTGATACATCGAATTGTTTCAAATAAGACTGTATGTTTACTTAAAGCTATCTATTATTGTTGGAAAAAATATAAAGAACTATCTATATTTTAATTTTACAGATTTTTTATATATTGTCGATAAAAAATAAGAATAAATTAAATAACTTTTACCCATATATAGTCGATATTATATATATTTTACTCTTTTTCGATATTTCAAGTCTCGATATATAAATATTCTCGATTATAAGGATTCTATTGAAGGAGAGGTTGTTCCCTTCTGCAATATATGTATATGCCTTCTTATTTTCTTTGACGATATATCGATACATTGTTCATTGTTAAAACTTAATTTGGCTTACGTATAAACCTTTCTCAACATGGTTCACTGTGGAAACGATGTAACGAAATCCAAAAACAGAAAATATATAGGAAGATCCTAATTTTTGGCAGCTTCCAAGAAGATAGTAAATTCCGTACATTCACCCATATCCAGAATGCAGAAGACACCGCAATTTTTCCCCTATTCTTTGAAGGGCAACACTGACGCGGACAGCAATGAGGTAGACAGAAGCCCCAGGTCAAGCCAAACCAAGCAGGTGGTTGTCGGCATATGTGCGATGGCCAAGAAGTCGCTGTCGAAGCCCATGACGGAGATATTAAGGCGGCTCGGTGAGTTCGAGTTCATCAGGCTGGGAATATTCGAGGAGAATGTGATCCTGCACGAGCCCGTTCAAAATTGGCCCACCTGCGACTGCCTGATCTCATTCCATTCGAAGGGTTTCCCCTTGGAGAAGGCCATCAAGTATGCCCAACTGAAGAATCCATTTCTACTAAACAAACTGGATATACAGTATGACATCCAGGACCGCAGGCGGGTCTATGCCATTCTGGAGAAGGAGGGCATCGAGATTCCGCGATATGCCGTCCTCGATCGCGACTCGACAGATCCAAAGCGTAAGTAAATGTACAAAGAACCGCTTGGATAAATTTACAAAAGACTATCACATCCTTCACATCCATCATCCTTCATCACATCTTCTCGCACAGGTCATGAACTGATCGAGTCCGAGGACCATGTGGAGGTCAATGGGATCATCTTCAACAAGCCGTTTGTGGAGAAGCCCGTATCGGCTGAGGATCACAACGTCTACATTTACTATCCAACGTCGGCGGGCGGCGGTAGTCTGCGACTGTTTCGAAAGATTGGCAGCCGGAGCAGCGTGTATTCCCCGGAGTCGGGGGTGCGCAAGACAGGGTCCTTTATCTATGAGGACTTCATGGCCACCGATGGTATGCACCTTGCCCCCATGCTCCTTGTAATTCTTTAATATCTTCGTTTACCTTTCAGGTACCGACGTCAAGGTGTACACCGTGGGTCCGGATTATGCCCACGCAGAGGGTCGCAAGAGTCCGGCGCTCGATGGCAAGGTGGAGCGCGATAGCGAGGGCAAGGAGATCCGCTATCCAGTCATCCTTAATCACGCCGAGAAGCTCATTTCGCGAAAGGTGTGCCTGGCCTTCAAGCAAACGGTCTGCGGCTTCGACCTCCTTCGGGCCAACGGCAAGAGTTACGTCTGCGATGTCAATGGATTTAGCTTTGTGAAGAATTCGAACAAATACTATGACGACTGTGCCAAGATCCTGGGAAATATCATCTTGCGTGAGTTGACGACCACGCTTCACATCCCGTTTCCCGTTTCCTTCCAGCTGGACGATCCGCCCATTATGCCCACCAACTTTGGTAAAATGATGGAGCTTCGCTGCGTGGTGGCCGTCATCCGACATGGCGATCGTACGCCCAAGCAGAAGATGAAGGTTGAGGTGCGGCATCCCAAGTGAGTACAGTACAACTTGAGAGCATCAGTTTGTATCCACGACATTCGCAGATTCTTTGAGATCTTCGAGAAATACAATGGCTACGAATTGGGCCATATCAAGCTCAAGAAGCCGAAGCAGCTGCAGGAGATCCTAGACATCGCCCGCTTCCTGCTCAGCGAGATTCACTCATATAACTCAGAGATCGTAGAAAAGAAGCACAAGCTGGAGCAGATGAAGAATGTGCTGGAGATGCACGGCCACTTTTCGGGCATTAATCGCAAGGTGCAGATGAAGAATCTGTCAAGGGCCCGTACACATGGAAATAGGTCTGATGATGGTAAGTGTAGTTCCTCTAAATATCGATGTAAAACCAATGCAAAGCCCATCTAGAAACCGATGAGCCGTCGGACCCATCACTCATCCTCATCCTTAAGTGGGGCGGCGAACTAACGCCAACGGGTCGCATCCAGGCGGAGGAGCTCGGTCAAATCTTTCGGTGCATGTATCCGCGTGGACAGGGCAGATCCGACTATACGGGCACCCAGGGATTGGGTCTCTTGCGGTGACTATAATGGGTTCTCTCTTCTTGGGAAGCTTTTCGCAATGGTTACCTGAAACTTAGGTTACACTCCACATTCCGGCACGACCTAAAGATCTACGCCTCGGACGAGGGTCGTGTCCAAATGACCGCCGCTGCATTTGCCAAGGGACTGTTAGCCTTGGAGGGTGAACTAACGCCCATTCTTGTCCAGATGGTGAAGAGTGCCAATACGAATGGACTGCTGGACAACGACGGTGATTCCAACAACTATCAGAAGCTGTGAGTAATTTTGAAAGCTTTATTTTAGGGATTGATATTATCGTTATATCGATTCTGTGAACTCTAAGAGAAACGAAATCTTTTCCCTAAACCCACTTTCAATCCACCCATTAATCCGATATTATGCGATTATTTTAGGGCCAAGGAACGCCTCTACGAGCTAATGCAGAATGATCGCGAATTCACCAAGGGGGATCGCGAGGCAATCAATCCGTGCAACAACAAATCGATCGCACAGGCGCTGGACTTTGTCAAGAATCCGGTGGATTGCTGCCACCATGTCCTCCTGCTCATCCGCGAGCTGCTTCATATTATACGTATCAAAAAGGATGATCCAAAGACAAAGGATGCGATCCTGTATCATGATGAAACATGGAACCTCATGCGTTGTCGCTGGGAGAAGATCGAAAAAGATTTTAGCACCAAGTCCAAGCTATTCGACATCTCCAAGATACCCGATATATATGACTGCATCAAGTACGATCTGCAGCACAACCAGGATACGCTGTTGTACGATCGGGCCAAGGAACTGTACATCTACACAAAGAATCTGGCGGATATAGTGGTACCGCAGGAATACGGACTGACGCGGCAGGAGAAACTGGCCATTGGCCATGGGATCTGCTCGCCGCTGTTGCGCAAGATTAAGACCGATCTGAAGCGCAACATCGACGAAGTGGAGCAGGAGGCTATGAATCGTTTGAATCCGCAGTATAGCCACGGCGTCGCCAGTCCCCAGCGGCATGTACGGACTCGTCTCTACTTCACGAGCGAATCGCATATCCACTCGCTGCTCACGGTCCTCCGCCATGGCGAATTGCTCAATGTCGTCACTGACCAACAATGGCGCCGCGCCATGGACTACACTTCGATGGTGTCCGAGCTGAACTACATGTCCCAGATCGTCATTATGCTGTACGAAGACCCCACCAAGGACCCCACCTCCGAGGAACGCTTCCATGTCGAGCTCCACTTCAGCCCGGGCGTTAATTGTTGCCTCCAAAAGAAGCTGCCACCAGGTCCTGGTTTCCGACCTCACCTGTACAGTGACGCTTCCAGCCGTGTGTCATCGGAGGAAGCGTCTTCCAGCCGGATGGAGGAGGAGGCGCGACAGAACGCCAAAGAACCTTCGGTGTGTGTTTATATCTTTCTATGATCTGATTATATTATGGATAATTAATATTTCGAAGACTAACCCAGCGGCCTTTTGCCACAATCGTTCGCCGCTGCGATCCAAGCATTTAAAATTGAAGTCCGACCCCATGGGGACACATCACACGGTCAGCGGTCTGAGGGCGATGAATTTGGCCAAGCGGCTAAGCAAGGAGCTGGCATTGCAACAGCAGGAATCGGCACAGACTGAGTTTTCCCAGCATGAACAGCAGTTGCGACCGGTCAGCCCGGATATCCGGGCATTGAGAATCTCATGTGAGCCACGATCGCGGAGTTTAGAGCAGCAACACTTGCCCGACGCCTGTAGCAAGCAGTTAGGTACATATTTATATATAATGAACACGTTCTAAACTAAGGCTAAGAAAAGTATCTTTTGGAATAATGAATTGTTCCTGAATACTGACACCCTTTTTATCCTCAGGGTTTAACGAAGTGCCGCCCATTCGACCGCTGGAGACACTGCACAATGCTCTGTCACTGCGCAAGCTCGATTGCTTCCTGCAGGAGATGATCGTTGGGCAGGTTTTTAAGTCGCCAACCATTGCCAACAAGACGGTGGCTCCTCCCGGAGAACGTAATAGCCTCCTGTCGACCATGTACGTTAATGGTGGCAGTGAACGGGGATCCACGACACTGACACCCTCGGTGGAGTGCCATGAAAAAGAGGAAAAGTTTGTGCGTAAGTGCAAGCAAACATGATCCGTATCCGTGTATTTTCCTATGCTTCCCTGGATGTAAATATATATCCTTTCTTTTTGTTTTGTAAATACACTTTTGATATACTTTGTATATATTTGAAAGTGGTAAGCTAATAAATGTATTTAAATAAATATATGTAAGTCTAGTTCGCATAATTGGTTTTATTTATTGTCTTGGTGTATCCCGGAAAATATTATTTGCAGAATTATGATTTTAGTATTAGCTGGCATAAAAAAATGGGTATTGAATTCCCACATTAAGCTACCTTTCTGGTGCTAAAAGTCCTGCTAGATTTAGAGCAGGCACCTGCAAAAGCCAAATCGTTTTTCTTTGCCCTTTAAAAGGAGTCTCGATTCTGACTGGAAAATCGCCAGGATAACAGTTCTGAATCGTGGAGGACTGAGTGTAACGATCCCCAGTTGACCAGGCACACGCCCGCAGTATAAACAACTCAATTTGAATGCATTTAACCGCGTAATTGAGCCACGCGCCGGACAGCAATGCGTGCGCTATTTGCGGCCAACCCCCGCTGCTCCCACTTACTCCCAACTAACCCACACCCACACCCCTTTTTACGCCACCTCTACACACCCCCTGCTAAGCGCGGCAAATTGCAAACCAATTGGCATGCAACTGGTTTTGGTCGCCCGTCGTAATGGGAAAAGCGAGGAGCAGGCAGCAGAGAGCAGGGGTGCCCGGCCCAGTCAATGCCCAGAAATTAGTGCGTAAATGTTTTCTCACCAAATAAAAACGACGAAAAGGTCCGAGAGAGCTGCGTAGCGCGATGTGGCGCTGCCTTTGTGCCACAATTCGCCACGCTTGCCGGGAAATTAACTGCGAATTATTTGGCCAGGCGAGACGGGCGCACGTTCAATTTTCCTGGATTTTCCATGCCCATCACTGTGCAACATCACCGCAGCCGCCTGACAGGTGAGCCTGATCGGGGACGATGATGTATTGGTGCCGCGTGCGAAGACTAAATGCCAACCAATAGGCCACTCGATTAGCTGCCGGAAATGTGAGAATCTCAATCCTATATTTTCTGTAGAAAAAAAATTGGCTTTTCTGCGCCCGAAGGGATGAAAATTCAGCATAGCAAAGAAATCGCATTTTACGATATAAATATACATATTAACACATATATAATATCAATTTATCGCGCATCGTTAAAATATCAAATTTATGGAAGGTTTCTGTCATATGTAAGGCTGATCTCGCACATTTAACTATATCTTTATTCATCTATGAAAAATCGGCTAAAAAACTAAGCGTAAACTATTAGCGTAGCTCAGGGAACTAATTACTCGTCGAGTTTTACATTAGAATAAAAATTTCTCATTTTAATTTCCAAAGACTTATAGATATATTATTTTATGTTACTTATATATTTATTCTTTGGGTGAAATATAAGTGTATTCTGTAATGAAATAAATCTTAAAATTAAGACAAACCGTGGAATCTTTTATGACAATTATCGGTAGTTCTAGTTCTCATTAGTTAAATAAATAAAATAAATATTAAAAGTTTTGCTTATTTTTCTCTGTTTTTTCATTGATGAATTAATGCCTTTATTAGGACTTTACATTTCATAAATTTACAGGACTGTGAGGAATGGCGAAATAAATTGTTTTTAAGCAATGAATTCTGTCCGAGAAAGTATGATTGTTGAGTTTTTTAAATCAAATTAAATTAAGTGAATCCAAAAGATTTAAATAGCATAGAGAACTATTCTTTTTACATTTTGTATTTTAGGATTTCGGAGGGCCAAAGGTCTAGTTACCATTCGTAGAGGGGTGCGAATGTCAAAGGTCAGTTTATCTTTAACTAAATCGGAAATCAAACAACCGTAGCGATGACCGCTCGCGATTCTATGCGAAAGTTCTGTCTGATGAACTGGAAGAACTATAAGCTGCTGGTGTCCAATCCGCTGCAGCTGGTATTCATCATCCTGTGCCCACCGATGTTCACTCTCTGTTTTGCGGTGTTTATGAGGATAGCCGTCCCGATGGAAGTACGTACGGACCAAATCTACGATCCCATCGATCTGAGGAGGAGTTGGCTGGAGATGGTGGAGAAGCTAGAGAACTCCCGCAAGTTGGCCGACCACTACAACGTTCAGCGAAATCCGTTTACGCCCCATCTAATCATCGGCTGGGCCCCGCAAGGCTACAATCTCATCCGGGAGATGATGAAGCTGGCGGAGGAGCCCTTGGAGCCGATGCGATTTGTGAGCTTCGATGACTGCGATGAGTTGCGGGTGAGGATGATAGAGGACTCCATGTTCGCTGGCATTTGTGTCGATGTTAAAAGGTTCGAAGAGTTCTACGAGTTCGACGAGGGAATCCTCGATGACGATGCGTTCATCGAGCCGATCCTCAACTACTCTATCATCATGCCCAGCGAGCTGAGACAGCACGACGGTGACTTTGTACATGCCAACTGGTTTACCCAGTACAATTACGAGCCGCAGACCTACATCCTACAACGGCTTAATCATCCGTACACAGGCGGTTTTGTGGGATATGTTCGCGAGGGATTCATTCTTATGCAGAAAGTCGTAACCGAGTCCTTCCTGAGACTCAGTAGTCGCAGTAACCCCCCAGAAGTTGTGCTGCGTCGCTTCCCGGTCTTGGGGTCCAAACAGGATCCGATAATGCACGAGCTAGCAACCATCCTGGCTCTACTAATCCTGCTTGGCTTTTACTTTCCTGGCATGCTTTTTAATTATGTAAGTATAAACTTGTAAAATGTTCTAAGCAAATAACCCAAATTATCCCAATGATATGTGGTCAAATATGGTAGATCTGGAACGACTCGGATTGTGTTTGACAACTAATCTGTTCAATATGTTTGCTAACCTTTTGCATCCTTCTTGTTTGTTATCTTTCTTAGCTAATCGTAGAAGAGAAACAGTCTCAAATGCGCTTATTCCTGGTCAATATGTGTATTGGAAATTTCATCCAATTTATTTCTTGGTTCATCACGTGCATGTCTTGCTTCATAATAAGCAGTCTGCTCATTGTGCTCCTTTTAAAGGTAAGAATTGTGATTTCCTTAAATATTAAAAATACTAACATCATTATAAATAAGTATATATATTTTTAATCAGAAAACACGGCAATCGCAAACCTTTTTTTTATTCCTTGCAGTGTATTATATCTTATACAAATCGCAGTGATGGACCCTAAAATCAGCTTAAAGAGCCGAGTAGGTTGGGGTTAGCCATATCCGTCCGTTGCTACGCAAATTAGGGTCTCAGTTCTTAAACTATCGAAATGAAACTTTGTAGATGGTCTTCTTTTTATTATTATTAGTATATAAGTCGGATGGTACCAGATCCGACAACTATATAATATAGCTGTCATAAAAACGGTCGCGAATTTATAAGTAACAAAAATTGCTTTGCCGTTTTACAACATTTTTTAACTAGTCTGATATATATAGCAATTGTTAATGATACTATAATGTCGGCTTTAATAACTTTCGTCATTTTTATAACGTGCGATTTAAAATAATACTTTTTAATTTAATCAAAATCGGACGACTATATCTTATATATAGGTGTGATTGAAACGACCGCTAAATTTATATGGAAACTTGGAAAAATCTACAAACGTTTTGTGACTTTACATCTAAATGTTTTATATCTTTCCTGTTAGCTTGATGGAATCGGTTCAAGGGTTCTTTTAACTTTGGCGTTGTTTTTATTAATTTCTTATATATACTTATTAAATGTCTGTTGAAATTCTTGTTAGTTGTAGTCAATTCACAGCAAAAGCAAAATCTATTTAATTCAGGTCGTAGTGGTTATAGAAACGAAAAAGTTCAATTACAATAACATTAGATATTTGCAAATTTATTCGTCTCATGTATATATAATATATATTTCTTTCACGCTGTGTAGGTGCCCTGGAACCTACATGACGCAGTGCTGACGCAAACCCCCTGGTACTTCGTGTTGTTAGTGGTAGCCTCTTATAGTGCAGTCGTGGTGGCCTCCCTGCTCATGCAAGCATCTGTCTTTAAAAGTCCCCTTGTTGCCGTTCGATTTTATACGATCTTATGGGTTGCTTGCCATATGCCCAATATGGTGATGTGGAATAATGACGACAATTCGCTTGTGGCCCTCCGCTACGTATTATACCTGATACCTAATGTTGTGCTAGGATCGGTAATCGGGTGTATCGTCGATCGTGAGTCGATCTTGGACAGAAGTGTTGATAATTACAGCTCCCAAAACAACTATCGCACCTGTCTTATAACGATAAGAACCAGCTTTTGGATATTTTTGCTCAATGTCTTGATATACAGCGCCATCGCCATTTATGTGGATATGTGGCGCATGAAAGAGCGCTCCGGGAAAAGGACAAATAAGGAGGAGGGTAGGGGAACCACTATGCCCGAAGACCAGTATAACGATTGGACAGACGGCGAACCCAATCAGGTACGGAGTATTGACGTTAATTCAACAAAAATCTACGAAGTTGAGCCATCGAATCGACGCTTCAAACTGAAGATCAAGAAGCTGTGCAAACTCTTCGGATCCAAAGATCGGCCGGCTTTAAATCTCTTCACGTGGAATGTGTATGAGAACGAGGTCACCGTTCTGATGGGTCACAATGGCTGTGGCAAGTCCACACTCTTCAAAATACTGGCCGGTCTGACAGAGCCTAGTCGTGGCACTGTCATGGTCGCCAACTACAATATACAGACTGAGAGAAAGGCCGCTTCCAGGGAGCTGGGCCTCGCTCTCGGTACCAAAATGCTATACCCTGCAATGACCGTCCTTGATCAATTGCGTTTCATTTGCCGGGTCAAGGGCATGCATAATGTGTTGGAAATAAGCGGACACCTTAGCTACTACATGCATGCCCTGCAAATCGATCATCTGAAAGGCAAACGACTGAGGAAACTGATGCCCCGTGACTTGGTTTTGGTCAGCATTTGTTGTGCCTTTGTGGGCAATAGCAGCATTATCTTGATAGACGACATACATTCGGATCTGGACAAGCCAACGAAAGAACTGATTTGGGCCCTAATCAATGAGGAGAAATCGCACCGCACCATTATCGTGGTGGTAAATACGACGACGCTGGCTGAGAATATTTCCGATCGAATTGCAATTATGTCGGAGGGTGAGCTCAAGTGTACCGGCACTAAACCTTTCCTGAAGAATATGTACGGACATGGCTTTCGATTGGTGAGTCCTTATTCTTAGCATCCTCATTAGTCTGTCTATCCTATATAGATACAATACTATCTGTAGATTTGTGTGAAGGGCAAAAACTGCAAAGTTTCAGAGCTGTTTGAACTGATGAACAAGCATTTACCGAACTTGAAATGCGAGTCCAACATCGGCCGTAAAGTAAACTTCGTTTTGGAGAATAAGGATGAGGATCTGTTTCCGCAGCTGATCGACGATCTGGAGGAGAACATGGAGCGCCTGGATGTGATCAGTTTCCGTATACGGGATACCTCCACGGAAGAGATCTTTTTACGTTTCGGATGCGATGCAAACTGTCAGATTACGAGCTGGCAGGGAAATCCAACTTTACTTTTCGATAAGTATTTTGCTACCTTGGACGCGGCCAGTAATAAAAGGAAGCGGAGTGGCTTCGGACTAAAGCTTTTGCACTTACGGTATGTTATCGATATCGATGTTGTTGAAGGATGTTAAGCTCTAGAAAAGCAAATCCTCAATAGGGATGGTAGTAATTATATATATCACCAATATATATTTGAAGCAAATATTCAATATTCAATAACTTAGCTTAAACTATTTTTGTTTAAAACGTTAATATCCTTTAAATATACTCTTCCCTTTTATCCTTATAAAATCAAATAAGAAATACAATTTTTAGTATATCTTTCGATAATTAATATTAATCGAATAATTTTGAATAAATCATAAATATTTAAAATTCTGATCTATTAATCTTTATGATATTTTCGATATAAATATATAGTTATCGATATTACAGCCCCTCTATGCATCCTTAATCCTTAAGAGTTAGAATGGTGACAGTATATATTTGTATCTTAATTATTTTGTAGGGCCATAATTTATAAGCGATGGATTTTTAGCTTTAAACATTGGGTTGTCGTAATAATGACGGTACTGACCTATATAGTTGCCGCGATTTGTACCTTCTCTGCGGCTTTTATACACGGCCGGTACTTTGAGCTGAACCCGATGACCTATAACCTCAGCCAGCAGAGCCGCATCAGGGCGTTTGTGGAGATCATATCCGACGAAAAGGACTTGATGCTTATGCGCGAGTACTACAGGATGATTATTTACTGGTATGACGCCCATGTGAAGGATCTGGACAAAACGCCCGATGGCAGTTACCATCTGACGCACAATAATGATTTTTCCCTCCTCGTCAACCTTCGCTACATGTTTGGGGCAACGTTCGACAAGAAGATCGTTACCGCCTGGTTTAACAACGTTCCCTTGCACGTAGCGCCCATTGCTCTCAACGTCGTCCACAACACGATAGCCAGGTGAGATTTTCTTTCTTTAATATTGAGGTAATCAAAGTGATCGGAGAGGTTGCTCACAATATTAATTTAAATCACTTTAAACCGCAGGTTTATGTTCAACGAAGAGGCCACCATCGATGTGACCCTGGAGATGCTGCCCTTCCAAGTGAAAATCAATGTATTTCCGGCGGGAAGCCAAGACTTTAGCATCTCATTTGCCACCACTATTTGCTTTATACTATGCTTTATCATGCCTACAATTTGCCTTTTCTTCATCCGCGAACGAACCAGCTGCATGAAGAAGTATCAGTTCCTGGCCGGAGCCCGGCTTTTTAGCTATTGGACATTCACGGCCCTGTACGATGTCGTTGTTCTTTTTGTGCACGCTATTATATGGGTAGGTTTGGTGGCCTTTTACCATCATCCCGAACACGACCCGATATTATACAGTGAGTCCGACCTTCTAATTTTGCTATTTGAATCCAATTACGGCTGCTACAGGTTTGCTGCTGCTATGTCTAGTGATGGCTGGAATATTGGTGATATTGATAACGTACTTGACAGCGAGCCTTTGCCGAAACCCAATCGTTGGGCATATATTGGTGTCTTTAATAGGCTCCTTGGGAATTATCATGTTCCAAGATAACATTATGCATAACTTCAAACTAAAGCCCAAGTGGCCGAGTATTTTCCATCAGTACTTGATTGCGGTTCTCATTCACAAGCTCATACTCGCCTACCGGAACAAATTTTATTGCAATGATTCTCTAGTGAGATTCACCTCCGCTAATATCTTCAAGTGTAAGAGCAAGCCAGACTGCTGCGGTTAGTTTTTTGAATACATAAATTGCACTCGAGGAAAGATATTTTTTACCATCCACCTCTAAAATTGGAAATCCAATTTCCTAAACTTGTGGAAAGGGGAAATATTTCTTTCCGGGTGCGGTTTCTTCATCAATATATGAACTATCCCTAATAATTATCCTTCAGTTGAAAAAGACTATACTGACCCCAATCTTGAAATATACTTGGATTTCATCTTGCTGCTGATCTGGATCGTTATAGTCGGCGTCGCACTTTTTCTCGTGGAGTATCATAGGTTGGTGGGCTTTGCCAAGAATCGCACTGCGTCGAAGAACACCAATCAGCCGCCTGTCGAGCCGGATCTCACGTCTAACAAAAATCGCCTTCATGGTCGGCTATCCGAAGATCCATTAGCCATTATCTCGCGCCTGAAGGCCTCTAAATTGTCTCCAGAGGAACGCAGCCAGAAACCTCTTGTTGTCGTAGGCCTAGCCACACAGTATGGCAAGGTGAAGGTGCTAAAGGATGTGAATTTTACGATGGACAAGTAAGTACATAGATATTCCCTTATGCAAGCCCTTTGAATGTCATAAAATATCGATGTATCGTTGCAATATCAATGTTGACTGCAAAGGTCGATATACTAATCGATATTTTTACCTTACGATATGTCTATGTGTGATGAGCCGACATAAAATTTAATAACGTTAATAAAAACTTAACCAACTTAGTACGCAGGAAAGCAAACATTAAGGAAGCAAACTATACTTTCTTCTAGCGCGTCTACTAACACCTAATCCTAACAAGCACGTGCTTCGTGTCGTAAGGGTCGAGTGTACTGACCGTAGTTACGTCTAAGTTTACGATAGTCTTAATTATGTGCTCGCGATGTACGAGTATATGCATTCTGAATTGAAATCATTAAAAACTTATTCTAATATTTATGACCATATTTTTGATAATTCTTGTAAGAAGACAAGCAATACTAATTGTTCTAACTTTAATATAACATACGTAACCAATCGATTTCTTTAATCTGAGAAACGAAATGGTGTCCTCCTATTAATTTAGTATTCCGTTCCACCCAGAGGTGATTGTGTCAATATCGATGGACTTAACAATTCGGGCAAGTCAACTCTGCTGAAGGTCATTGTGCGCGAGGCGATGATGAAGAGTGGCCAGATATGGATCTATGGCTACTCGACGGACCACAATCAGGCCAAGTGCTACAGCATGGTTGGATACTGTCCGCAGACCGACGAACTGCCCCCCGAATACACGCCGCGCCAGCTGCTCTACATCCAGTCCCTGTTTCAGGGCCACGGCAATCGTGCCGCCCGGAATATCGTAGATGATCTGATCCGGATGCTTGGACTTCAACACTGCTGCGACCGATCAGTGCACACCTGCACCACCGGCGAGCAGCGTCTACTGTTCTTCGCCCTCGCCATTCACGGTAGCCCGGGGCTCGTACTAGTGGATGGCGCTCCCGCGGCCCTAGATCCCGTTGCAAAGCGTGTAGCCCTTATGACGGTCACTAGGATGCAGTCAATGGGATCCGCTTTCCTTTTCAGTAACCTGGCTATCCTGGACTCAGAGCGACTGTGTGAGCGAGCTCCCGTCCTGTTCGATGGTGAACTGTGGATGCTCGGTTCCGCTGAAAACGCAAGTGGTACCCACAGGAGTGGATACCAGCTGGAGGTTCGATTTAAGCGCAAGATCAATCCCAATGTCAGCTTGTCCCGGTCCACCTGGAACCGCATCAACCACTTTCCCCTGTCGCCGCATAGAAAGTTCAGCGCATTCATGGAAATTAAGTTCCCAAGCGCCGTAATCAGGTGAGACTGTGAAACTCGGAAGTTGCTGAAATCCCCTATAATATAGTGTTAAGGGAAAGATGTTTCTATATAAAGAGGTGGAAGCTTATATCTGAGATATAGATTTCGAATTTTAAATATAGTTTTCAAACTGAAGGCAAGAAATTTAACTTACTCGTGGAAATATATTTTCATTATCCATTGTACAAATGTTCCCTTTGGCCTCCTAATTATTATATCATATCCAAAGTCGTAACATATCCTATAAAGTATAAATATTCTTGATCAGCATTCATAGCCGAGTTGTTCTGGGCAGCTCTGTTTGTCCGTCCGTCTGTCCGTCCGCACGTCTGTCCGTCTGTCCGTCCGTCTCTACGTCCTTCCATCCATTTTTTTTTTCGATTATACGCAAACAGTTTCCATGAAACTATGCAAAACTTCTTAAGAATTTTTACATATGTCAGAAGGGACCAGATTGGATGACTATCAGATCTTAAGCCAAGGCGAAGTTTCTTTCCTTTCTTGATTTTGTATTAATGTAAATTTTACAATCGATTATATTTTTCCTATATTGGGTTTACGGTATTTGCCTATATATATAACTGTATTCTTATTTTATTTTTTCAGAAGGGAGGATGAAAGCTCAATGCTGTTTGATTTGGATGTAAACTCGACAACGTTCTCTACGATCTTACTGATAATGCGAAAAGATGCATTCGAAATGAACATTGAAGATTATTTCATTACACGCAATATGCGTATTTCACACTATGGTGAAAGATAAAAGAATAATATTCGATTCTCAACACATTATAGATTTCTAAATTTATTTAACGCTTTAAATAAATAAACGATGCCTACAAAATAGCGAAAACCTTAATTCTTTAAGTTTATTCAAATTCTGATATCGAACAACTTGAACTTCAATTAAAGAATTTAGAGCAAAGCACTTGCCAAATGTGTAACACATTCGTATTGCATAATGTGGCATGGATATCTTCCGGGCCACCGTTAATCGACCATAAGAACATCAAATATTATTTGCTGCACAAAGGCGTTTTACAATTTTATTGCCCATGCGCAATTTCAAATATTAATAGCCCGGGAAAACGGAAGACACAAACCGAACCAGTTAAGGTCGCGCAAACAATGCCGGAAAACGCGTTACACTTACGGGCCCGGCTTCAATATTACATGAGCACAAATTGCAATTTAATCCACAGATGTCAGCATTACGATCAGTGTCTCTGGAACAGCCCTTTTTGCACGTGCCTCGTGGGGGCAGGCCAGTCGGGGAACGGGGACTTGGAAGTTGAAAAATGGCATTAAAGTCACATTGACAATCATCAAAATGTGATTCGCCTGGAAAACAACAAAGGACGAATGCAACCCACCCCTTGGCGATTGTGAGCGCCGAGACACATGTGCCCGCCCGACCGCCCATCAGCTCCCTGGTGACACTTTAGCGTATCCGGGGCTTCGTCCTTCGTAACTCCGTTCGCCATCCCCCTCTCTAAGGATGCTTCATCAAAATGCTCTGCGCAAATCTGTCATATAACTTGGGCAAAAGGACTCTTGGGAGCTTGTTTATGTCAACTTCAGGCCATAATTTATATGAGCAGAACGCATATGTACACATACAAACATATATATATATATATAGTAGCCTTCCTGGGGGCGTGGCCCACATATTAAGTTTTAATTGCAGACAGACATATGTATAAACATATGGATGCGTTGGTAAATGGCAAGCTAAATGAACTAAACTAAGTCGCAACTTTATCTACCACTCACTCATTAGACATCCTCCTTGTAGGAGTAGCAAAGTAGTTCTCAACCAGATCCTGATCCGTATTTATCTCTGCTCTGGCAGGGTATTTGGAGCGCACTCAGACGCGAAATTGTCACAGCAATCCAAATTCAATTAAACAAACACAATAAGTTTCGATAAAGCCGCGCCGATAACGAAGACAAACTAAATATTCGCATAAAATTTACTAGCACCCAACCAGCCAACAAGGGGAGGGTTTCTCCACAGAAGAAGAAGTCAATGGTGCAGATTAAATGTTGCTCACACCAACGCGGAACATACACACACTTCCTAGGACTAGGACGAGTGCGAGGACGAGTGCGAGGACGATGATGTGATGTATGCGTAATCTGGAGCAATTCAGGCGCATAAGAAGGCCCTCGTGAAAAGCGTGACTAAAAAAGAAAAAAGAGCCCAACTCGACCCACAAAACAGTGCTCGAAAATCGAATTCAAATTCTGGGAAAAACTCAGTCCAGATTAATGGAAATGATGTCGGGGGCGGGGGCGGGGAAACAACTTAATTGTGTGAGTGTCGCGTTTTGATTCTGCGGAAAAGCCACGGAGCAGCTTCCGGTAAGGTGGCTGTGACAAACTGGATTGAAAAGCAATTGTCTTGGATTTGCGTCAAGGCGTTGGGCCTCGGGCCTCGTTAAGGGTAGCTTAACGCTAGCCAAGGCGGCGTTAATTTATCGTTTCACTGATTTGCAAGGGGATCTGTGTCAGGCCTAATTTACACCCCCCAAATATATACATTTCACATCGAATTGCAGGCGTCTCGAAGAGCTCCGTTTAAAGTAAATTGTACTAAGAGAAGACAGGATTCGCCAAGCGGCGGAGTTCGATTTGGTTTGATTTTTGGCTAAGAAATTCCATAGAGGATGATAGGTATAGGTATTTAGTTAGAACTATATCAGATAGTATTAGTATTCGTGTATTTTTATAACTTTTAAACTAATTAAGTCAATATTGTTTTCCAGCTTTCTTTTTTTTCTTTAAATCTTGAGTAGTTCCTTTAAAACTAGTGTAGTTTGTATGGTTTATTTTGTATCCTACATATATTCTTTACAATTTAAAATCTAGACAGCAGATTTCACCGCCTTGATTATAATCCTCGAAAATCGAGGCTGGACTTGACTATATTGTGCCAGTTCACAAAGTTTGTCAGAAGGAAACTGCATTAACAGGGACTTTGTTTAATGCCGTCTATACTAGACTATATTTACTATAAGTACATATTTTTTGGATGTACAAAGCTAGCAAAGTTATGTCAACTAAAACCTTTATGTAACAATAAGAATTAAATACTTTACACCTATGTATGTTAGTAATACAAAAAAAAAGATATACATTTATAATAAGCATAATTATTTTTATGCCATGTTTGGTGATTTATAATATTATATGTAAGCTGGCGCGATTATTAGAAGTTTACACTTGTAGCTCTAAGGAAACTCTTCAAGTGAATAAATATTTATAAAGAAAAATAACCCTATTGTTAAGAACTATAAGTTTTGAGCTAAGCATTTCGGTGCTATCATATATTTTCATATATAATTCTGCGAGACCCGTTATCGATTTCATTGCTATATTCTGAAAGCCCAAGAGAAAACTGTTTTACGTTCTCGAATTTTAGCTGCCTTCTCACTTTCTCCGCACCCCCCGTGGAAAGTTTTCGTGGCGAGATGTGTGTGCAACTAAAATTAGCATTTAATTTTATGCAAATTAAACAAGACTCTCTCTCTCTCGCTCGTTTCTCGGCTGTTTGAATTTGCTCACATGTCTGCAGTTGAATAATTTAGGGACTTACATTTACAGAAATTAACGCACACCGACAGACGCGAGTCCTGGCTGTGGGTGTGACGTGCAAATAGGATTTGTGCGACTAATTGCAAAGTACTTAACCAAAGCTTTAAACAAATGTAAGAGCAAAAATTGTTAATCAATTATTTAAGCAATTTGTAAAGGCTGCCAACAAAAAATAGAGTTAAGTACTTCCGTATGCAGTGGAGAGATAGATACAAAGGACTCTGGCAGGACTCGTTGCGTTACCGTGCCCCCTGTTTACTTTTTTGTGCACCGCTGTCAGCGGCAGTAGCAGTCAATCCGCATCCGCTCCAGCAACCGGGTACGGATCGGGCCAAAATGACCGACCATGCATGGATTTCTGTTTCAATTATACGCATCTTGGCCCACACACACACACTCTCTGTGTGAGGCGATTATAATATCAATGGACGGGAGGTGTGCGCGCGTGAATTTATTCATTTGCTTGTCACTGTTTTGACAACCCCCCTCACGCGGGCCGACTTCACGGGAACAGGAAGATATAGCCGGCGCAGTCAGCAGCCGGCATTGTATCACCCAAATCGGATTAAGAAATTTCGTATTCGCATCCGTTTGCCACATAATTGAATCCACTGGGTGCGTGTGTTGGCAATGCTTGAGCCCCTGATGGCAAATGAGAAGCAAATTTAAAATTTTACACTTGACTTAGCATTGTTGTCCTGTCATTTCACACGGTGTCCCCGCTACCCGCCCCTTTTTTGGAGAGTGTGTTCACACAGCGAAAATAAGTATCCATATCCGGGTAGTTTTTAAAATGTTTATTTTTCACTTGACATTTATGCAATTTTTGTTCTTGCCCTTTTTTGATTTTGCTTGCCACTTAAACGCTACCAAGTAATTGTATAATTTAATTCTAAATATGGCATTCGAGGTTCTAAGCACTAGCATAGCGTAAGTATATATTTTACAAGAACTTTATGTACAGCACGTAATCGAGGGAAATAATCTGAAGGGTTTCCTTCTCCGGTTACTAAATAACACACACGCACACTTAAAGCAGTTTGACATTTACAGTTTATCCTTGGACGCCCCCTCCGGCTTCCCTCGCTTCTCGAACAGTTGCAACAATCGCTGTTGCATCTTGCAATTTTATGAATGCGAATGGCTGAGATGATGGGCGCCCAAGGGGTGGAAATAGGGTCCGTATGGCGGATATGGCACAGCGTGTGGATAGAGCAGGCTGCTGGCATAGGCGCCCGGTCCGAAGGAGCCACCTGCAGGGGGTGGAATGGTGGGGCTGTTCACATCCATGCCGGGGTTCTGCTTCTTCCACTTGGTCCGTCGGTTTTGAAACCAAATTTTCACCTACAAAGAACAGATAACAATAAGGATATAAATTATAAATATAAAGACATAGATAGATAGACATATTTTCCGCTATTTTCCTTCAAAATATTTACTAAGAAATAACTGTTAAACTTTGAAAGAAATCTTCTGCTCACCTGTGTTTCCGTTAGACTCAAGCTGAGGGCCAGATTCAGCCGCTCACAGACGCTCAAATACCGGGTAGTCTTGAACTTGTTCTCCAGCGAAACCAACTGTTCGTAGGTGAAGGCAGTCCTGGCTCTTCGGGGCTTTGAGCCACCGCCTCCGCCGCCACCGCTGCCGCCGGATTTTCCATCCCCATTCCGACTGCCGCCCTTCTTCGAGTCCGTCTCACTGCTGGGATCATCAATATCGCTGCCATCGTCGCACATATCGTCCTGATCCATGTCGTTCAGATCCTGAGCTGCAAACCAAAAACAAAATAAGAGGAGAGAGGTTTAATTTCGATGTATCTATTTCCTTTTGCATAAGTCAAAGGGGATCGGCGTTTCGGGGTCGGGGTCAGGGGGTCGGGTCATCCATCACAGACAACGGCTGTGTCCAGCGGAATTGGCAAAACGGGAAATCAATCACCTCGATCACCGCATCATTGTTGGATTAATTGGAATTTTTCGGCACATGTTGACGCACATGCGAATGCTGCGAATTTCCCAAATGGCCAAAGGGATTGCAGGCAGTGTCTGGCCCGGAATTCGATAGCCATGATTCGACAATCAAAATTCAATTAGGGCCGACCGCCAACTGGCCAACCGAGACTGTGGGTGTGTCCTTCAGCTGGGTAACAGCTACCAGTTACCATCAATTAGGGAGATAATCGATAGCTTATGCGTTCTAGAAAATACATTGACTTTCATTGTTTGTTAAGGGCTTAGAAAATTGTTTTTATTTAGAACACCATTGAGTTTAGTTCAGAAAATGTATTGATGGTTTTCTTTCTAAGTGAAGCTCAACTAACACTTATAAGTGGAAAAAGAATCCTTAAATCCCACAAGGGTTTATTAAAAAGGAAATAAAATAAGATCTAAGAAAGTCCTGGCAACACCTTAAATACTTCAAATCAATAAAAACTTGGCTTGTTAACCAATTTTCGAGCCAACGAAAAGCGATTTTGCGGTGGACCCCTTTCAATGCGGCGGAATCAATGCAGCCAGGCGAAAAAGGGTCGGTTAAGTGTCAACCCTCCGTCAAGGATGCTGTCGCGCTGGTCCCCGGTAATTGGCCAACATGATTGGGCCGTGTTTGCATGAAATTAGAGAGGGGAAAGAGTGGGTGTGGGCGGCAGATGCGCCTAAAGTGCACCGCAGACTGGACGGCAATTAAACCGAAAATTAACGTGAACGCTTCATTTAATATTTAACGAATTTCGCGACGTCCGCAAAGTGGTAATGGGCTGTGGAGTGTTTGCAGCCACTTTGATATGCATTAATGGCACATTAGAGGCCGGTCCGAGCCCCATCAATATATCTAACGGATTCGCGTCGAGTCGACGACTGGCCCTGACCACAATTGAATTAACAGCCCCCTTTGGAAACGCATACGCGCAAAGCCAAGGGGATAAATCGGGCAGACAGGCAGCCAGACAGACAGGCAGACAGGCAGTTAATGCGATGTCAAACAAAACGCAGGAAAAATCAAAAGGATCAACTTCTGGCCAGGTTAATAAGCGTTGCAACCGCAATTGCCATGGCGGTTGAGAGCGAGGGATTGGTGCCTAATTACGTTGGCCATTCGACTGAGAACTGCAACATGGCAGCATGCAACATGGCAACATGAAAACAGAGGAAGCCCGTCGGCCCAAGTTCAATATTTGCTCGCTGGCTGAGTGAATCGTTTAATTACACTGAACGGATCAGGCTTATTTACTTAGAGACAGCATTGGGAAGGGAACTTATCCTTACTAACATTTGTATACACGATACTTGAAAAAGAAAGGGTCCTATATCGATTTTAGCTCCTTTAAATATAAAAATCCTTGACCTGCATTAGAAACTGAACTGACCAAGTAATAGATTTAATGTGAAGTAAATAATATTTTTCAATGAGTAACATCCTATTTCTGGTTTTATTTAAGACAAATTGGTTGAAAATAAGACTAGTATTTGTAAAATTTAAACGAAGGTATGCCTAATTAAGTTCTAAAATAATACTAGTGCCTTAGATCTATTCGGTTTTACTCCTTAAGCATTATTTCCTATCTAGATGCTTTATATTTACGTTTTAATTTCATTTCCAGTAGTCCAGGAAACACTCCTTTAATACACTCGAAGTCCCAACTATAGGATTCCTCGTTTAAAGGATACAGCAGTCCAGGATTAATACACCTAAGGTCCCAACTATAAGATACCTCTTTTAAAGGATCAGCAACCTCGTCGTTTCAGCCTGATCACCATTAAAAGTCGAAAATAATTGCCCAATTCGTATCTGTCTGGCGTTTTCCCATTAACAAAATGGGCCCTGTTAATTATAATTATGGCAAAAGCACTTCATAAGCAATTTTGATGAGACGGCGGCGACAGTAGCCAGTAGCAAGGAGCCTGGAAAAACACTCTTTTCCAGCTAACATGCACGAGTGCAATTTGGTTAAGGGGAAAGCCGAAGGGTAGCTGGAATTACAACATACAATTTAAACTTAATTATGAAATCCGAGCGTTAATTACCACAAACTGGCGCACAAATTACCATACATACATACAGAGACTGGGCTCGAAATAGCTTATAAATTTGAAGTTCTTTGTGCCGGGGCAATCATTGTAATCGCATCCGCCTGGCCAATGCGACCCCGGGGAGCGTTTGTCGTCTCATTTTGCCATTTTCATAAAATAATAAATGAGTTGCTGATGGACGGATATACTCGTAAAAACGAGCCGGGTCGAGCGGGACGAGCTCTCGGGGCGGCCCTCGAAACTGTCGCTTAACTTGACTTTACAGTGTGGCTGCAAGGAGGCGCACACACACACACAGTCAGGGACTCCCCCGAGTCCTTGTACCCATACACACGCACTTGAGCCAAAAAGAGAGAGAGAGAGCGCGCCAAATTGAGTGCTGAAAAAGAATAAAAGTTTTTCGCAGCCATTTTACATTTTCGTTCGTTCGTTTCGAGGGTTGCTTCTCTCCACTGTTCTTGCAACATCCTCCCACATTTAAATGCTGGCCCAAGCAGCCCTCTCGGATTTCCCCCACACATCCCCCACTCATCTCTCAGCGCTTGGTTATCGCTTGTTTTTTCATATGACTTTTGGGGCGCATTTCAGTTGCTTTCCTGGCTATCTGGATTATGCACACAATATGTGGCTTTATTGTTGCAAGTGTGTGCGTGCGTGTGCGTGTGTGTTGGTGCCTAGCTCTCGTGATGTTAGTTTTATGCTTTACAATTTAAATGAAATGCAAATTGCTGCGCCTAAAACGCAACGAATGGCGCCTTGGAGAGTTGCAGGCAGTTCCAGCATGGCGTATGCGTAATATTTATGAATTATTAACCAGCCACTGGGCAAAGTTCAGCCAAGGCGGTTTCGCAGCCATAAAATCTAATTAGTCGCAATGACAAAGGGCCGCATAATTACGCTAATCTAAGCCGAAGCGACCAAGGCAGCAGTGGCATTAACACCTCCATCCAAATGGCTCATAAAATCGAGGGATGTGCCCAACTCTGTCGCTGCCGCTCTGTCTCTGTCCCTGTCTCTGACTCTGTGTCTGTGTGTGACAGCGCCATTGAAGCGCCTAATGAATGTGCGGTAATTAAGTACCTTGCTAATTAATGACTACAGCAACACCAACGCCAACAGTCGTTGAATGCCAGCCCGCAAACAGTGCGTATGCGTGATGCACACACACTCTGCCTCTCTGTCTGTCTGTCTGGCTCTGTATCTATGTGCGGCCTAGGGGTTGCTGTAAACTGCCGGCAACATAATTATTTCCAACATCATTACCCTGGCCAAGTTTCCGCGTCTGCCTGTCTGTGTCTGTGTGTGTGTTTGTCTGTTTGCAACCACTCGACTCCACTCGACTCTCCAGCCGCTTTTCAGCCCCCTTCATGGGGTCGTTGGCGCGGCCATTGAGTCGGTTTTATTAGCAGTTATGTCCGGAGCCACCGCCCCCGCCATTGATGAAGTTAATTGTGTTTTATTAACACAAACACAAATGCACAAACAGCTATAGCCGACACAACGCAGCAATGGCCGATAATGTGTCGTTGATAATGTTGTTCTGGTTGCTACATACAGCTATAGGAAAACGCCATTTTCCGTGTTTATAAGTTCGTACATAGGCGCTTAACGAATTGCCCCATAAAAGTAGTCGGAAAAGCTCAATTAATTGGTAACAAATCTTTATACTTGTTTGAGGGATAAGCAATAAATACAGAAAAATTATGTTTGATGAGCGAAACTGCATACGTAAAGTACTGGCAGTAATTTAAAAATCAAATGTTGCACTGATGATGATCGTGGGTTTTAGCGATCGAAATGCGGAATATTATTTGTCATTTCAAGTCGTGATTTACTTAGATCAAATTGAAGCCAAGCTTCAAATATGAATATAGGTTTCATACCTAATTGATATTTAAAAAAGCATTGAAGGGAATATAACAATACGTACTGATAGCGGAAAATTTATTTTAAAACAGCTATATAGCCATGGCGGATTTTTTTTAATAAAAAAAAGTCAATCTTTGATTTTCGTACACCTTTAAATCGATTTAAAATAAAATTTCTCTAGAATAAATACGTTTCTAATATGGATAATCATTAAAAGCCCTTGAAAAATGTATTCAAATAAAGATTCTATAAAACAAATTGCAATAAATATGTATTTACATTTCAGGACCTTAGTTATTACTACATATTACAGTGTCCTATCCATTGCTGCAATCCATTTACCAATTAAGTCAGCTCGCTTCATAATCAGATCATCAGGGGCAGCGTTCAAACAAACCATTTCCCGGCTTGGACTTAAGCCCCAGTCCCAGCCTCAAACTCCAAACCAGGAACGTTCTTACTTCTCTATTTTTTGGCGCTTTGGCAGCGGCTTAGCGATGGTATCGCCACAAACCCCGCCCACAACAACTTCAATCAAATTTGCAAATTTTTATTTGAGCAATTTCTTTGCAACTAGCCAAGCATGAAAATCAATTAATTTCCAGCAAAATTTTTAGCCATCCAACACGAAAAGGAAAAAGGCAGCAAAGGCACCCAAAAAAAAGAAAAAACCAAATCAAACCGAAACCTGATCCCCAGCAAGACAAACAGTTGGGGAGAGAGTGGAAAAAAAAGAAGAAGGAAAATGTAGCTTTCCAGCTGGCAAAGGCTTTTCCCCAATTAAAACATCAATCAATCAATTAAAAGCAATTCTATTGAAAATCCTTATTGGATATGAGTGCAGCAGCTTTTTGGTCTAAACAAGTTTGCGTACGGAAAAGCGAGGAGTACCTCGGCCGGAGATCCTTTTTTTTTCTTTGGTTTGCTCTGGCATTTGCGCATTTGTTTGCCGTTGAACATTCGCAAAATATAAATGCTTTCATGGCCAACATAAACACCCCCTGCCCTACCCCATACCTCCAACACACACACCCACAGGCCGTACGTGACTTGCGCCTGAAAGCAGGCAGCACAGAAATCGCAGTGCCTTAAAAATGGCTGATATTCCTGGGAAGTATAGGTAGAGGGGGAGTTTCGGAAAAGCAAATTCAAAATCAAAACATACCTAAAAACGATACAAGCAGCAGTATAAATATAACATGCGCCACCAACCACCCACAGGCACTCTGGCGAAAGCCAGGAAAAAAACACAGCCGGAGAACGAGGATGATGAGGATGAGGACCAAGCAGCTTGCAGGTGTTCTCCCCCCTTTTATTTTGTGTGTGTGTGTGTGTGTGTGTGTGCAGAGACACTCAGGGGAACGTGTTTAGTGGGCGTGCCATGAATTTCCATCGATTTCAATCAAATCAAAATCAGACAGCTAACCATCATTGCGGCAATGTAAAGTCAATCCCAGGGGCTTCAAAAATGTTTGCTTCTATGTACTCACCAGACATATCCTCGCTCTGATCGTCATCCAATCGCTCCTGCATTTCCTCATCCCTGTCATAGGTCCATTGCCGCGGATGACCGAAAGAACCCGTGGGCAGCTTGTTGCCCGTGAACTTGTTCGGATCCAGAATGTTCTCCACGGAGAAGGCCAAACGCTTTGTGGCCGCATCCCGATCACTGGACGCACTCGTCGAGGCGGAGTTGGGATTTACAGCGGCGCCACTATTCACCGATCGTGTCAGATCAACAGGGCAGACCTGGCAGGTGACAGAATTTATAATTAGATAAATTAGCTTAAGATTATCTGATATTTATTATATCTTAAACTACTAAATATGTTCTTGAATGTGAAGCTCTAGCTATTAACAAATTATGACCACTAACATAATATAACAATAAAGCTCGCTATAAAAAGAATAAAACGAATAAAAAACATCAAGTTTAACATTGAACAAATTACATTTAAATTAAATCTAAAATAAAATCATTTATTAAATGCTTTTAGAAATATTTTAAATACAAATTGTTCTTCTAAAAAACCAGAAATTGCAAATAATGATTAAACTTTTTCTTACATAAAGGCCAAAGCTTGGTTTATTTATAAAATACATTACATAATGAGTTATTAGTTATATAAAGAAGAATATATAAATTATTATATAGCACATTAATTTAAATGTTCTTTACAATTATCTATCGGAGTATATTCACTTTATGTCCTATTGTTCTTCACAGAAACAGATAAAAATTAAATATTTTGGGAGCTTAATTAAATAAAGCTTACTTAGTTTTATAAAACAAGAAGCTATCTGATAAAAAATTATTACTTAAAAAAGAACTCAAGCATTACCTTAACATTTCAATTTTGACTTGAATATTTATAAATTTTTCTTGTAGTTAAAAAATAACATAATATAATAATTATTATGGATAACAATAGTGACACTTAGCAAGCTTTCCAGGTGGTAAAATGGGTTTACTTTGATCCAAAAATTTCAAAAGTAATAACTGATCAACAGCAAATCATTTCCTCTTTGAGGTGATCACTGGAAGTGCATGATCAACAGAAGAAATAACTTGCAAAATTGTAACTAAATCAAAAACTATATAAATCTAAATTAAATATTAGAAAATCGTTCCTATATAAAGCTATAAATGCCGCTACTGTTCCCGTTTCCTGTGCTATATTTTCAAGATAATCTCCCAGACTTACCGACGGCGCACTGTGGGATCCATCGTTGCTATCCTCATCATTTCCATCGACATTCAACTCCTCGCTGGTGTCGCTCCGCGCATAATTAGCAGCCGCGATTTGCCGCGAAGTGGCCGCCGCTGCAGCCGCCGCCGCTGCCAGACCGCCAAGTTGTATTCGGAAGCCGTAGTCACTGAGATCCCGGCCACTGGGTGAGCCGGAGTTCGAGTTGGAGATGGAGGTGCTGGCATTGGACACGGAAGCGGAAACGGAAACGGAAGAGGAGGCGGCGGTGGAAGTGCTGGGAACTTGAGGCTGGCCCTGGCCCTGATTGGTGCGAGCTGCCACCGCAGCCACCAGCTTAATCCGCTCCAAATCCATGTCGGGCGGCGCTGCCTGGCTGGAATGTGCCGGATTCTGGGGCGGTGCAATGGGGGAGCTCATCTGCTGGTCGGAATGCAGAGCCGGCGAGGTGGGCGGCGACAGTGGTGAGGTGGCTGGCGAGGGCGGGGCTGTGGTGCTGCTGGTGGTGCTGCTACTGGGCGCTCTCAGGTGAAATACCGCCGCAGCAGGATGTGGATGAGGATGAGGATGCGGATGCGCCTGCTGGTGCGGATGATGCGGCGGCAACTGGTGTAGCTGCTGCTGTTGCTGTTGATGCTGGTGATGCTGCTGCTGCTGCTGGTGATGATGGTGATGCATGTGCTGCTGTGCGGCTGCCAGGAACTGTGGATTCTGCAGCAGATGCGGATGCTGCTGAAGCAGTGCCGCATGTGGATGCTGCAGTGGTTCCGGCCGTGCCAAGTGCCTCACAGCACTCAATTCCAAGAGCTTGCGCTGCTGGGCAGGTGAGGTGAAGCTGCCGCCAGAGCCTCCGGTGGCTGGAGGAGACTGCGACCGTCGCGGATTGCTCGGGTTCGTGTTGTGGTTGGTCAAACTGATATTGTTATTGTGATTGGGTCTATCCTTATCGGCGGCATCCTCCTGCAAGGGACTCAGACGGCTAAGCAGACTGCCCGACTCGCTGCTCATCTGCTTGAGACGCTCCAGGGAGTACCTGAGCTCCTGCTCCTGTTTTCCCGCCACCGCAGAACCATTGGCACTGATAATAAACTTGGGTATCTTGGCGGCTGGCGGTGTCACGGAACCCTCAACACTGGCCACCTCCGGCGAGGTGTTGGACTTGGGCGAATCGGGATTCGAATTGGGACTCATTAGGCCACCGACGGCGGCGGCAGGCTGAGCCGTTGCACTGTCGCTGGCCTTTTGCGCCGGCGATTGCAGCATGACCATGTTTGGGGCCTTTCTTCGCTATAGTTCTGACTTTCACAAATAGAAACTGTTCACTGGGTGGGGGTCACTGGGGAGATCACTGCGCGTTGCGTGTCCGTGTCCTGTCACCTGGATGGCAGCCAATCGACTGTCCACTGCTGCCGGCGTGAATCTGCCAATATCCGATGATGATGCTGATGATGCTGCCGCTGCTGCTGCTGCGTTCGATTATCCTGAGCGTAATCCGCGCCCGACGACTCACACGCTCAAGAGCCAAAAGCGTAATGAGGGTTGGTCTTCGGCTCTTTCCGAGGTCTGAGTTCTGAGTTGTTAATCCAACAGATGTGTGCCTGTGGCAAGTCAACTGCTAAATGGGAGGCAGAGACAAATCTGCTGCTGCTGCTGATGCTGCTGTGGTGGCAGTGGTGGTGGTTTCCACTTTGAGTGGCACTCACTCGCTTGCTCTCTCTCTCCACGCCCCTTGTTTGAGTGGTTCTTTGAGTGGGAGTGGCTCCTCCCCGGCAGAGCTCTAATCTCTACTAGCATCTAATGATTTAATTTGCCTTCCACTCGTTAGCAAATGTAATGGTCTGTTGCAAGTCTAAGCCACAGCAGGAGGAGACCAGCGACCATGCCGGATAGACAGAGAGAGCGAGAGAGAGAGAGAGCAGGTCCTGAGTCCTGTTTTACATAGTTCCTCGCTCAACTGTAATAGCCACCCGACGGGCAACAAAGGCGCAGTGCTTCTCCCCCTCAAGGATGTGAGTAATTGTCAAATTATTTAGCGCAAAATTTGTTTGTTTATGCGGTCGGTTGCCTACGAAATGGATCTCAACTTTTTGGCACATTCCATTTGTATTTTCTTTTCCTTTTTTTTTTGCAGCGTTTTGTTTATTTTTTCTGCTTGGTTTGTTCTTAGTCATTTATGCATGAATGCGCCGCCTGGTGCGTCTTCTGCGGCTTAATTGAATTTTTATAATATTTTTTAGAGACTAAAAATAATGTTGCTAATTAGTTTGTGCACATATACAGATATATATAATATATATTTTTTATTTTTTATTGTGGAAAACCATTTTCGTTGACACTTCCTATGTAAAACTCAAGTGACAGCCACTGCACTCTTCTCACTTTTCTCTCTTTCCCTCTCTACGAGACTTTCTCTCGTTCTCGTCTCCATTCTCGCTGTCTTTCTCCTGCGCCTGCCCCGCTCTCGGGGAGATTCTTTTTAAATTGAACAAAAATTTATATGCGCTTTGGCACAGACGATTTAATATCGCATCCAATTTGCGGTTTATACGCATCGCAGCAGTGGCCTTCAATGGGGCTGGGCCTGGCGTTGGGTTGGGGGTGGCAAAATGGGGGTCCGTTAGCCTCGTGGGTCCGAGGGACAATGGGGCGTATAAGTGACATCGTTAAGTGGACGCCGGATGCTGCTTAATGAACTCCGACGAGGGAAAGTTGGGTGTTAGCTGAGCCCGTTGGGGAAATCTCCGCCTGCTCCTCCATCTATGTATACATATCGCCCGGCCCTAGTGCTCCGCCCCCTCTCCCCGAAAGAAAAGCTATTCGTTGGCACTGTGCGGAGCACTCCACGCTCTTCTTTCTATAATTAACCGCAGGGCGGGCAGGAAGGGGGAACTTGGCTGCTTAATGAGCAGCTTGTTATGCCGTTTTTCGTTTTAATTAGTTTTAAGATGTTCGCCACCAACACCAGTGCGTCCGGCCACTCATTGTAATTGGCCCATTGATGGAGGGGATTTGCCCGTCTTGGTTTACTTTGGGTTGCTCACAGTCAAACTGCGATAAGTCGAACATCAACCGGTAGTCGAAATGGAAATTAAAGACAAGGTATTATATACACTTATTGTGTAGACAAATAAATACTTTTAAATAAGGTAGAAATTATTTATTTGTTGCTTACTGTAGACTCAAGTTTAAAAACTAAGATACAGGTAGAACTTAATTGTAATCCTAGATAAGCTAAAGTATTGTGCGTAAATATATCCTAAAAGTATATCCAAAATATCTGCATTAAATATAGCTTATTTCATTACCCTTTCTTCATATTTTGCATTAATTGTAATAGTCTTTATATAATAAGTAGGAAAACTTGTTTAATAAGTAATAATATAAACTCATTATAAATAAATAAAATATATAACAAATATATTTAAGGCAATTTTTCTAATATTCACTTACTTACTTTACTTAGTCATTATTTAAGGGTACTGCTTTAATTGGTTTAATAATGATATTTGTTCTTATGCAAATCAGGTTGCTATTTTAATATCAAATCAAGCTTATAGTTGAATTATCGATTAAGTTAATAATGTGGATCGAAATAACTTTATTCAAATATTTAATAAAACATATATACATTATATATTTATATTTATTTATATTTATTAGAAATATTCATTAATAATTGTAATAAATATCTGATTGTAAATTGGGCAAAGAAACAAATTTTTTGACAGTTTCCGCTGTTAGTCTTTAAAAAAAGTACAGTAAATTAAAAATTAAATTATTATTATATATTATTGAAATTATTATAAAAAGTAAAACAGAGCAAGAATTTAATTATTTAACTTGCCTATTAAATAGTTTTTATGATATTAAGTGATGAACTTAGATGTTCGTTGTAATATAAATAATTATTGTCTAAGAAACTTAAATAACATCACAACACTATTTAATTATTATATCCTTTTACCTATAGAATACTTATTTTAATATATTAATTGATAATAGATAGAAATATTATCTTGCAAGTCAAAGATCGAACATCTATTTGGTGAATTTATAAATAAATTTAATATTTCCTTATTCACCTGTTCGAGTTAAGGCATCTAGACTGTAACCCCAAATGATCCTTGAGTATGGTATCCTTGTTCATTCAATCCCTTTCTCGCTGTGTAGTAAGTGCTTAACTCTTTTACATGCAAAATTAAATGATGCGCATACGCACGGTAAAACCGCAAATTATTTTAATTGCTTGTCTCGTCATTATTCATTATTTAAGTGCGCTCAAACAGCCGACGTATACGGAATACGTTAGTATGTACATACGGCTTTCCGCCAAAGTGTGCGTGTGTGTGTGTGTGTGCGTGTCCCTGGCAGTATGTGTGTGTGTGAGTGGGCCAGGCAAATTGGCAGCTCGCCCAGACACACACACAGACACTCGAAGGCACACACAAAAGCCGCTGTTTACATAGACATCAAACTTTTTGCGCTGCGGAAAAGCGGAAAATTGCTCTGGCTCTGCCATGTGTGTGTGCTGTGCTCTCTCTTTCTCTGTCGCTCTCTCTCTCTCTTTCTCTTATGCCCGTCTCCCTCTGGCTGATGTACTTACTCTTCCATTTAATTAGTGAAAATAAGTATTAAATGAGCAGCTCTTGTTAAAATAAATAGTGCATGCAATGGCGGCGGCAGTCACCTCTCCGCCTCTCCCCCCATCTGCCTTTCAACAGGCTGCGCAAGATTTACAACTAATTAAAAGGCAAATAAAATTGGCACGGCTTTTGTTGGGGACAGCATCAGGGGGGGGCACGAAATCGATAATCGGCTCGGATAGGCGGAGCCGCTGACCTCGCGACAAATGCAATTAAAATCACAAGTGCGCGCGGTCATCTGCATAATTATGCGATAATTAAATTATTGCCAATTTATTTATAACATTCCTGTTAATTTGTTGCCACCGCCACCGCCGCCGCCCTAAGCCATATCCCCGGTATTTGTATATTTAATGAAGTGCGAGGGAGATGGCCGCCATTACCATTTCCATAGCCCCTTCGCCGTATTCGTCGGCCCCCCGCTCGCTCTGTTTATTCGGCCATTTTGTTGTTTGCACTCCACTTGCCGTAAGCCCCACGTTAATTTGTTTGACTAATTAAACTAATGAGCGTTCAAAGTTAATACATAAATTAGTCAGCCAGGCAGGCAGCCAGAGTCAGGCATCCAAGCGGGGTAAGCTGGCAGCTGGGCGAAAGGGGCAGCCGTTGCTCGAACGCCTAAGCTCATCTAATTTGGCCGTTAAATAATTGTTTCATTTAATAAATCATCGGATTGGATTTCAATCGGTCGCTAATAAATGTTTTCCTACTGAAATTCGAGTGGAATTTATGGGATTTTTAGGTTGACAGAAGATGTAAGGTAAAAGTTTAGGAGTTAGGCATGATTAACTAAATTAAAAGAGTGCCTATATTAGAATTGAATAAGGCATTCACTTAAACTAATCAGATACTTATCATATTTTGTGAAAGCAGTATGAAAATATTTAGTTTCTGAGAAGCATTTTAATTGTCTTGCTTCAAATAAATACATTTGGTCTTTAGAATCTAAAAGCAATGAAACTTATTCCGATTAAAATATTTTCCTGCATGTCTGGTAATAAATGAGACCTGAACATCACTCTGTTTAGAAACAAATAAACTAAGTAAACTAAAATAAACTAATTTAAGCTATTGAAATGTTGAAATAATATGAAAATATAAAAACCAAATACAATTTATTAGAAAAATAGCTAAGTTTCTGATGTTGCCTCAAAACTATACTTTTTATATTCAAGTTAAATTTTAAAAAGAGCAAAATAAATATACAGCTGACAAAGCAAAATAACTTTGGTTGCTGTGTAAGAAACGTAAAGAAATTTCATTTAAATTACAAATTTAGGCATTTCTGGGTGACTTAATTGCCCAGAAAAATAATAATGTTACAAACTAAATATGTTTGATTTTGCGTGACCTTTTATTGTAATTATTAGCTAAATCAAGCTTTATAGTCGGCTTAATTTTATCCATAGAAATCAAAAGTCAACACTAATAACAATACGTTTGCTTATACAAACATTGAGTTACAAATTGTTTATTTGTATTTGTAATGTTAATAGTTTGTGTACTTTAATTTAGATTGACTTTTGAGATTAACTAACTCGCTTTTCTTTCTAAAAATTTGTTCCTTTTAATAATAAAAGCTTCCAAATTTAGAATTTTTAATGAAATATAGAAAATTCTAGGGTGATAAGTCTGTTAATGAGCTCGAAGTACCCGTTAGTCTTAACCTGCTGCTTTTTAATGCTAGTTCTTAACTAATAAAAAGCTTATTTTAGTATCTATACTTTTAGACTACAAATTTGTTCTGAATACTAAATAAGTTTAAATTGGATGAACTAGCCTGCTTAAATTTCTTAAAGTTAAAAAAAGTATATGTACGAAGAGATATACATTTGCTAAAAAGAAAAAATAACTTCATTTGAACCAAAAATAACTAAATTGGGAAACATTTTTATTTAAAGGTATTATAAACTACTATAAACTCATCTATAGTTTAATTTTAATTATCTCTATGATGTGATAAAAATAAATAAATATAAATATATAGACTTTAAAGCTTCTACTTCATAAATCTTAAAAACACAAAATATTTAAATACAAAATACTACAGCAACTTACAGTTTACTATAACTATTTATTTTTCAAAGTTTTCTTAGCATAAATTAGTTAATTTATTTGAATTTGTCGGATATACTGTCAAGTCAATATCGCTCGCAACAACTAAATTGTAAGCTTAAATTAAATAGTCCCAAATATATTAATTTCCTTAAAGCACTTTAATTAATTGATGGATTTCCCTTCAACAAAAATAGCAATTACTCTTCTTATTTTCCCCCACTTTCAGCGATTCGAATGTGTGCCTAATCTGCATTAAAAATGTGCTCCTAAAAGCCCATTAGGCCATCTTTCACTGGCCACCACACCCGCTGTGTTGGCAAACAAGGAGCCATAGCCGTCGACCGTAAAGCGCAGACCAACGTTGCTGTTGTTGCTTCTGCGAATACAAATTAAATATGCTGCGCTAATTCCTCCATCAATTTGCAGCTCATTTCATATGCCAACCCATTTCGCAGGCCATCATCGGGCGGGGGCATGGACACTGGCATTCGCCATGACGATCTCCATCGCACGTGGGCAGCATAGCTCCAAAATGCCGGCGGCCAATCGGCCGGATGAAAAGCAGAGGGTCTGGGTAACAGCGGGGAGACGGGGTAAACTAGTTTGCATTCAGCTTGTGCAGGTAATTAGAAAATTTCCAGCCCATGCTAGGTGGGGGTGGGGTGGGCTGGTGGAGTGGCGCGAAAACAAAAACAGAAACGTGCTAATTGCAAATTAATTATGCACGATATTGAATTTGCACTAAACGCAAGAGCGGAAACGGAAATGGGCAGGCGGCGAGCGACATAAAAAGTTGGTTAAGCGAAAGGGAACGTGATTTGCATAAAGTGCAAGTAGATTTTTGGATTTCGAAAGCTGCTGACTGGCGACGACGACTGGTGTTCTCTGCCCGCCGCCTGCTGCCGCCTCTAATGGCCGACACGATTAAGTGTCCGCAACAGCGGCATCAGCATATAAACAGCTAAAGTGTTAATTGCCATAAATGCTTGTCATTGTAGCGGTAAACGGCTGTGTAGATACTGCGCCAGCGCACTCAAGAGAGAGACGCACACACACACAAGACAGCAGTGAGTGAGCGGCAGCGGAAACGGAAGTGGAAGCAGAAGTTGTTCGGAGGAAGCGTTTAGGCAGCGCACATCTCTGAGCACTTGCACTCAAATGAATGAAATGAACTGCTAAATTATGCACGCGATTTAACCCTCATTTTGCCAGCCGCAACTTAGCGCGCGTTTGCCACCCGCTCTCCCAAAAAAAAACCCCACCCTACACACGCACACCCCAAAACGTCACCCGTTCCCGTTCCCCTGGCCGCTCGCCGCTCACTGCGCACACTCACTGGCAAATTAGCCGCTCTCTAGCACTCGGTAGAAAGACGTAGCCAGGCCACGCCCTCAGAAAGCAGCCTATCAGCGGAAAGTCACTCAATTGGTTTCAACATGGCCGCCAGCGGAAATACACTCAGAGAGCGAGAGATAGCAAGAGAGAGAGAGAGAGGAGAGAGGACAGAGACGTCACTTCCCCTGCAAGGCTGTCGCTGTCGGTCGGTCGTTGTTTGGTCCTTTTGGCGACTTTTTGCACCTTTTATTTTGTCATTTGTGTGTAATTTCGGAAAATGTTGGCGACATTATGACGCTCGTCGCCAGTTGGGCTGGGGGTCGCACGCTTAAGTGTCCTCCAGGGTACTTACTTCGTTAGCAGAAGTTTCTCGCTCGTCCTGCGTCCTTCGTCCTTTCTGCCAGCAGCTCCTTATTGTTGTTATATGCCCGTCCTTGTTGCTTTTGTTGCTGCTGCTGCGGTGGCGCTCTGTGCTTGTCGTTTTGCGGATATGTCTCTTATTTTCATAACTGTAAATTGCTTTAGATATTAAGTCTGCTGTACTCGCTGTGGATTTTCCTCTGACTCTAAATGTGTGTGTGTGTGTTTCTGTGTATGTGTGTGAATGGTTTTGAAAGGACGTCGGAGGGATGAGGCAGTACACAGGGAAAAACATATATTAAAATGTCATCAGGTCTTGGGATCTACAAGTATTAGACGTTTTCATTTTAAACAACCGAAAATTCTTTAATTTTTAAATCTTTCTTATTGTTAATATTAATATTTAATTAAATTCTAAAGTTTTAATATGTAGAAGTTATATGTAATCAAAAATTATCTTATCACTTCCACCAATTTCTAAATATAATTTGAAAATCTAAATACTGTAACTTATGTTTACTTTAGCTATACCTTCTCCTATCGCGCCTAATATCACCTAACCCTAACAAGCACGTGCTTGGTGTCGCAAGATCCACTTGAGTGTACTGAACGTATGCATCAATGTCGAAGAAAATAAGTTTTTCTCCCTGTGTAATTGGGCAGGACTTCACGTGAGCTGGGCAAGGAGATTACATTCCATTTGGGGCAGGGTCATGTTTTCGAGAAGCTCTTGTTGGCCAACAGAATAGCAGGATATTTATTTTGTGGCCAGAACAATGTGTCCGCATGAGACGACACTTGGCGAGGCCATTTAAATAGTTTCAAAGCTGCAGTCATTAGAAGCAACAATTGCCTTTTGCTAGATGCGAATTTTGTCAATTAAAAAAAAAAAGTATAAAGGAAAAGATATGGCAGACAATGATAATATGAGAGTTGGAAACCAATTACAGATATTTATTAAGTTACAAATTAAATTACTATTTAAGTTAACACAAAAATTAGTTTAAGAAAAGGGTGCTAATTGAAAGTAATTCAAAAACTAATTTTATAGCGTAAGTTTCAAGTTTACGAAAGTCAATAGAAATATATACAGTATCTGTACATCATAGAGATTGCGTTCTTACACATATTTAAGGGTTGTTTTCCTTTCTTTTAATCTAAGTCAACAGCCAAGAATATCTAGACATGTCACAATGTAAAAACTCAAGTATTTTAGAAATTAGAAATGGTAATGGGACCCCCGAAACATGTTTAAGTATAAAGTGTATAAGTAAATAGTTACATTCACACTAATGCAGTTTAGAAAATTGTTTAAACAGTTAAAATATTAATTGTTTATAAGCGAACTTATATGGAACTCGAAAACATTTCAAAAACATATCCAAAGTGCAATTAAGTACCGGGTATCTCAATGTCGAGGCCCACGGCTTATTGCCATCGCATTCTTTTCTTCAAAGCAATAACCATTAAAAATTATTTTTCCTTCGCCCGTGAGCAGAGCTTTGACCACATCCACCAAAAAACGCGCAGAAACTCGCATCACAAAATAAAGATTTTAATATGCGCAAAATTGAGACATAAATTAAAGTCACATAATTCTCATTAAAAGGCCGTAAACGAAACGTAGCAGCGACAGTGAAACAGAACAAAGAGAAGATGGCCAGTAATAAAGAGATATTTATATATATCTTTATACCTGAATGTGCGTATTTGAAGACATTTGGCAGGCAGATCAAAGAGCAACGACATTTTGCCCATAATTTAATAGTTTCGAAATACAGGCTGCTTAGGCAAATCAAAATAAACCATTCGTAACGACCACCAAATCCCCACACACACTCAGATGCTAATTGGCAGCGATCTTATTGGAGGAGCAAGTGAGATGGGGCGAGAACAGAGGGAGATAGCAGCCACCCAGGGCGTTAAGTGGGCGGCGTTTGGCAGCAAGAGGACCGGGAGTGGAAGGCCCTGGTATTTCAGTATTTCGATATTCTTTGGTTTTTCGGTTTTTGGACTGCGCGCGCAATTTAAGTTGAAATTTATGCGCAGTGCGACGGGAAGACGCATTAAAAAAGCGGCTCAATGTGTTAAACGGCACATGTGATTTAAAACTGTATTTAATGTTTTTATTATTATTTCAGATTTTTGCCCCAACGAATATATACACACATATATATATTTTTTGCCATTTGTCTTCGGCGAGGCGTGGAATATTTTTGACATAAAGGAATTTGTTAATATCGCTATTTGCCTTTGTGCCGGCGATATATTAATGATTATGAATATATTCAGAGGCCTCGGAAAAAAACGAGAAGCAACAAAAAAGAAGAAAAAACAAAATCATAAACTACACAATACAGCATCATCGCAGATGTTTGTGCGATTGTGTTTGGCACAATACATGTGCATAAAATATTTAGCAACGCTCACACGAGCTTAGATTGCATAATGCATATTTTATGAATGTTTTCGTGTTGGTCCTCGCTCTTGCCCCTCTCTCACCATGTCGATCCTGGTCCCCGTACTCCGCTTTGTTTCTTTTCTGTGCCAAGTCAGGTCGCACGAAAAAGTGTGGAAAATAAAAATAAAGTGCGCGCTGCCACAAAGAGAGAGGGGAGGGAGTATGGAAGCAAATTTTAAAGCCACTGCGGCAACAAAGGAGAACAAACAGCCAGCACATGCCACAAAATATAGCCACTTCCACGTCAGCGTCCCCGTGCAACTGCAAAAATCGACGTATCACCCACAGTGCTCAACAATGAAACAAGATTGTTGCATTTTTTAGTTTAACTAAAATAAGGAAACTTGAGGCTTATATTTAAATTTAATTTAATCAAGAAAAGAAATACAAAGTAACCAAGGAGAGGCAGATGTCCGTACCCCCTTGAAAGTTTTGGTCAAATGTAATCTAAAGATGCCTTATAATATCTTTTAAATATAAAATAACTTTAACAAAAGATCTGAATAATTATAGGGAGGAAACTGCTTATATCTGCAAGGTTATGACATCTTTGGGTTGGATGAATTTACCTTACTATTTAGTTTAGTACAAAAAAAATGCATAATTGATTAGTTGAGCATTTAAACATAACAAATTATGACGTTGTTAATGACATTAGAAGACTTTGTTTATTATTAACAGTAGTAGTACCAGTAACAGTAACAGTAGTTATTAACTGAAATAAGAATTATTCTTAGGCAGTAATTACACGAAAGAATTAGGGTTAATTACGGATGGTGAAAAGAAGAATACATCTATACTGTATCGATATTTTTTGCCAAATTCGATTCAGTAACGATATCTTTTTCGACGTTTTATTCCGAATTCTGTATTGAATTGATATCTTATTCGAAATTCGATACTGAATTGATATTTCACGAAATTTGATACTGAATTCATATTTTATTCAAAATTCGATAAAGTATAGATATTTTAAAGTTAACTGCGACATTATTAAATTTTGTTTGCAATATAATATTGAGCGTAATATGTTTGTTGATATATCATCCATTTTTCCTTTCGATTAACATACCCTTATATTTCTCCAAACTTGTACCATCTCTCGTACCCTTCATATATTTTTTTCCCGCAACATAGTCTCCCGATTCCACTGTGCGTGGCTGCCATTGTTGGCCAGTGCCTCGGATTTCCAGTTTTGGCCATGTTTGGCTTGCTGGCTACTGGCTGAGTGCACAAACACACAAGCACACACTGACACACACACACCAATGATGGGCGGCGTGCTGATGTCAATCCATCATTTGCCTTAACACCATGATTTGTTTATTTGACGAGCTGTATTAAGAGAAATGAAACACAATTGCCATTCGAGCTCCACTGCTGCTGCTGATTGCCATAAATAAATAATTTTCAAATCAGACACTGGCCAAAATCCTCGAAACGGATGCCTGCATGCCTGATTAGGCCCTCGATTGTGTGGATAGTTTTGATATGCCAAAGGGAGGAGGGAGTATGAACCTCTGTGAACCTATTCCCTATTAATATTAAATCAAAATAAAACATATGCTTAACGGTAAGTGGAAACTCTTGTCACTTGACACACCTGAGCTGCGCTATTCATCTGGAATTTATGGCCTCGTTTTTTTCTCTTGTTTTGTTTGGTCTAATAAAACGGAGAGAACAACTTCCTTTTTTAATAAGCTTATAAAGTAACAGCCACTTAAAACTTGTTGTTGGCAGCAGGGCAGCAACATCAATAAACGAACTCGAAAGGAGCTGCCAAATAAGCCGTGAACGAGTTCCGCCTCCGTCGATGCCACATAAACGTCAGTGCCACATCATCATCATGCTCCTCGTCTTCGTCGTCGTCGTCGTTTCCACCCCTCTCGAGTTCCACACACTTTGTCCCTGTGTCTGTTTATAGAAATTAAATAACATCAGACAAAATATGAACTCAACTCAACACTTTCATATTGAACAGAGAGCGACACAATGCCAGTTCCCCCTTTTTTTTCTCAAGACCCCCGAAGACCTCATCTGAACTTCCCAATTGGAAGGCTTATAAATCCCGGGCCACATTTGTGGCTGCCTCTTAACACTTTCACTGTTTGCCGCCAAGTCAGGCCGAGTTGTTAGCATATTTTTAGTGTCATTTTAAAAATTTAAATTGTCGTAATCGTAAATTAATTTCATGGCACATAAAAATGCAGTATGCCATGCCCGAAAAACACAACGGCACAGATACAATGTTTTTTTTTTGCCTCTTGGCTATGTTTGTGCTTTTCCTGTCCCCCGAATTGATGCTTCGTTTTATAACGCAATATATTCAAAATACATTTCCATTTTTTTATTGTTTTTTGAGTGTGCTCAGTTGGCAATCGGCGTTTTTATACTGGTTTCATTTGAATATGAATGAAGCTGAGTTAATCATAATAATAGTGGACAAAAAGTATATTTTAACAGATATTTGTTTATATTTGTGTTTAATTAAATTTAATTTAAGAAATACATATTAATTTCATTCTTAAAAAATATAAATATTTTATTCATTATTGTTATATGTTAGTATATTAGTTTGTATAAATTAATGCGGTAAATGGAGGAGGTTAGACTTTCCAGAGGAATTGAGTCATAGGATTGTCATTGAGTGTTGAACTTGGCCAGCATCTGACACTAAAAAGAAAGTTACTTGTCTCTTCTGAAACAACCTTTTCTATTAGGTAACCTTGGTAAAAGACAATGATTTTAATCTAAATATATTCTTGCAAGAAGCTATCATCTTCCCATCAATTGCAAACCAAATACTTTTTCATAATTTATATAGTAGATAGTAAAAGATTGTATAAAACCTTTAAATTTATTTAATAATAATTCCAAAACATAGTCTTATTTTTGTTTAAATTTATTTATTTAGAGAAAAAAATAGCTGCCAATTAATCAAAGTGATTTCCTTCCTCCAATCAAGGAATGTTTTTTCTTGAGTCTTATGCCTTATTAATAAATACCTCTAAATGCATATGACTAAGAAATTATTGTAGTTTTTAGAGAATGCATTAAAAAGTCATAAAGACATTATATTCAACAATATTCCTAATGAGACGTGTAAATTATTTTTGCCGCCGACATTGCGATGCACCCGAGTCGGGCCTGCTTGCGATATATATGTCAACGCCTCATAATAATTAAGGAAAAACGGCGAAAATGTGTTGCAAATGTATAAAGTTATATAAATACACATCAAGTGCAATTAGGCAGGAAATGCCGGCATGTGCAATTCGGTAATTGTTTCCTCAATGTGACAACTGACTCGAAGGTGTGAAAAATCGAACCAAGAAGTATATCTATGGCCCCCACCAATTTATTAATGATGAATTAATGCGGTAAATGCAACTTGTAAATCTGTCACGCGTCCCAGTAAATCATCCTGCATAAGTAATGTGCAGTTTAGCCCAGAGCAGAGAGAGAGAGGAGACACCCCAGCCAGAATCCAGAATCGATACTCCCCTCGAACCACTTTGTCACTCGAGACACTGCAACAGATGCTCAACAAGAGGTCGTGGCAAGGCGTGCCAGGGCCGGGGGAGTGTGAAATTGTGTGCTCTGCGGCGACTGAAGGCGGTCCGCGGCTAATCTATGACAGAAAACATGTAATCGGAGCAAGAGCAGCCGAAAATAACTTGGAGCGGAGGATCTCAGGGACCAAGACCGGGACCTTTGTCTTCATTTGCAGCTCTTTACTTCGCAATATTCCCAAAGGTCTGGGCCCTTGCTTGGGCCCTAAAGTTCCTTGGGCGGCGATCGTGCGCCCAATTAAAGTCACAATCTGCGTTTTACAGCCGAATTTAGTTATTCGAATTAATTATGGTGCACACAGAAAAATAATTGTGTTTCGACTTCATCTTAGCTTTAAATAAATAGGACAAGAAATTCTAAATTCCTATTTTAATACATTAAACATAAGAACATATACAAATTTCTTTAGAATTAAGTAAGATAGTTTTAGTCAGAATGTTAGGTAGAATGTTAGGTTTAGAATGTTAGGTATTCGAGGCTCAAGACTCGCACTCAAATGCAATTTTGGACTAAAATTGGAATACCATATGAGGATAATAAACTCTATAAAAAAACTATTATATTAATAACATTACTAAAATGCTTCATTTTTGATATATTACGTTTAACAACGGTTGGCGTCTCGATAAACCATCTAAAGTGACTTCGGGTACGAGCGATATGTGGATAGAAGGTTGCAAATTTATTGCCTAGTTGTCAGGGTACACATATGTATATATGGCGTTTATCTTAATCTATTTGAATCGAATTTAAGACTATGACATAGCTGTGTTATAGGGTTTGCGTGGCTTACATTAATACCACTTTGAATAATAAAGAGTGACCAGGCTTGGAGATCTTGCATTCTGAAGAGTTTTAAACTCAGACATGGTCACACTGCTCATTTATTAAGATAGCATAAAGCATAGCATAGTCTAAAGAATAATTTTAAGCTAACAGGGTAAATATTCTTACAATTATATTATAATGAAGTGCTATAACAGTTTTGTAAGGCAAAGGTCACATATCAAAGCCCAAAGCTGATATAATTTCATTCTGTTTTAAAATATACATTTTTGTAGTGATTCAACGGCAGCCATGGTCACACTGCTCCTAAATTTAGGCTGTAAAATAGAAAAGGATGATACTACTGAGTTTAAAATATATTCGGAGAAATTGGAAATAATTGAAACTTATCTTTAAACAAAAGTTCCCGCTAGACACATTTTTTGCAAGACATAATTTCTTTCCGTGCATGTTATGAGCTCTCGCCCCCAGTGCCGCCAGTTGCGTCTGGGGGCGGCACTTTCTTTTTATGACTGCTCTGCTGCCGTCGAATAAGTGAAGCGCGAACTAATTGAAATTTGTTGCGCCGACATGTTCTACAAGATCTGCTTGCAGTTGGGCGACAGCAGCGTTCGTCTACAACGCTGCCCATGTCGATCGTCTCCAGCTCATTAGCCGGCTTCCCGTCGTAGTTATTGTCTAATTTTAATTAATTTATCACAAGCATAAAGTGGCGCAACTTGTGACATTTTCCCCCAGCGTTGCCCCCGCAACAAATCACTCACACGCCTCGGTGACCGCCTGGAAATCCTCTGAGGGGAGAGCCACTGCCACAGCCGCCGCCTAGGCATAAATTTCCACCACAGATTCTTGGCATTGCTCGACAATCAAAATGGAATTTACGACAACATGGGATCTGGTCTTTTATTTTGACATGCTTTACAAACAGACGAACTCGCAACAGCTCATTTAATAGAGCGTCATTTGGATGGTGCCGCAACAGGTACCAGCAACTATATTCAACATAAAATGTATGAAATATAGGAGGGAAGTGTATTAAAAACTGAACTTCCACTGATTCTTCCAGGTTTCCCGCTTGTAGACATTCTTGTACGTCTGCACAGACACTAGAAGCTCCGGACCGAAGGTAGTGTCCGCCAGAATATTTTCCACTGCGAGATTTCGGTTTGTCACTGCATGAACAATGATCACGGGTTCGTTTACCTATCAA
The DNA here is from genome assembly GCA_008042475.1 of Drosophila kanapiae. Classification (NCBI taxonomy): domain Eukaryota; kingdom Metazoa; phylum Arthropoda; class Insecta; order Diptera; family Drosophilidae; genus Drosophila; species Drosophila kanapiae. The sequence goes on from VNJM01001998.1 coordinate 402,518, forward strand.
ATGTAAGTAAGATTTACATATGTATAAGTAAATAATAATAAAATAATGTCAATAATTAAAAAAGAAATAAGGCAGAAACAACATAGACATGATTTCCTACCATTAAATACCCGACCATCAGAGCAATTCATACTTTCAGAGGCAAATATGCTCGATTTTCTCGATTTTTATATGGAATTAATTTGTAACGAACATTACCCGATGTTTATGCTGTTCATTGATCAAAATCTTATTGAAAATCATAAACATCAACTTACAGGAATGGTTTTGCCCTCGCTCTCGTAACGCAGATCAGGTTCTTGGTGGGCACAATAGAAGTGGGTGTAGGAAATGGGCACCCGAGCATAAGGACCGCAATTCTAAAGGATACTTCATTTAATTTCATGAACTTTTTAGCTATACCTAGAATCAATAACATACCTTTGAAGAGACCACGCCCAGTGGCAGTGTTAGCTCGCCATTTTTGGTCGTATGCCGAGCCGTATTCACCGGCAATGTGAGATTTAGTCGCTTGGGTCCGCTGAACAAGTACATGGGCTCATCAACAGGGTCCAAGGCCTGAAGGCGAAACTTCTCGCCATAGGTTAGACACTGGCCAGTGCGATCCTGATAATCCGGACTGACAATCCGGAAGCTGCTGCGCACAGTGGGACGTGGGGCGGGCGCCACCGTCAAATCGCACATCTCGTTGATGGTGGTGAACTTGCGGATAAGTCCCTCCTGGGTGATGATCATCGAAAGGGCCAGGTTCTGATCCACCAGCTGCTGGCGGCAAATGCTGATCTTAACGGGTCGCACTTGGACTGCAGCGCCGAAAGCGACTACCTCTCGCGGCGGTCCCAGTACGGTGTCCTTATATAAATGTTCATAGGCTGCTCGGGTCGTGTCCAGCAGGGTGTTTTCACCCTGTTTCATGTCCTTCCCGCGCATCTAACAGGTTGACAATCGTTATATATTAATAAAAATAGTATATAGATCACCTAGGGAGAGTCAAGGGGTCAGCAAAATAATTGTGTTTAATTTTTGGAGAAGCAGAATGGTCTAGAAGAATGATTACGCAATCATTTCATATAAAAAAAATATTTGAAAACAAGGGGAGGGAGTTCCTTCAATGATTCCTCTTGATTATATAAGGGGGGTTTTCAAAAATCATCCAAAATGTGATGCTCACCTCCTCCGCCAAGGCAGCTTCCTGCCAGTAGCCAACTTTTACGCCTGGACCATACATTTCTCAGGAATGGCGTTAATAATATGTATATAGGATAGAGTTATCTCTTAGTGTAAAGTATCCAGAAACCTGAGCTAGGTCCTAGCTGTCGATGTGGTGTTTAACGTGTGTGTGCTTTCCCAGTGACAGCATAGTAGCTACCTACTATCAGCATCAGTAGCAGCTGATTTTCAAAATTAAATATATAAAAACAGATCAAAGATTCAGTTTCCTGCCTGACGAACCACACACAAAGCCATCGCACCGGCAACTAACCGAGCATTTAATTTGCATGTGGCGCTTGGCCGTCGGCCTCGGCTTTGATCCTGTCAAAGAGGCGAAAATAAATTGCTCAATTATGAAATATTAACTGCACACGATGGCGGCGAGTTAATTACTCATTTGTTGATTGTCGACTGTGGTTAATGAAGTATCCAACTAATTACATTTCGAGACAGAACCGAGAGTGCGCATGTCGTCAGTCGCTCTCCAAGGAATTACTTCGCTTACATTGAAAAATGCCGCTGCGGAAATTGAAAGTGCCGCGGGCCTATTTCCACCAGCTGTCGGGGAGTCGGCTACTTGGAGCTGTAGCTGGAGCTCACTGACAGCAATTTATTACCTTTCCCTTTGACATCCTGACACGCACTTCAAGTAGTTTCCTGGGGGCGGCTCTGGTATTACTCGCATTCATCTTTTGACAGCGGCAAGTCATCGCTTGGGAGTCTAATTAGATTATTAGTCAGTTCAGCCTGATGATGGCGGATAGTTCCGGGAGTTTGAGCTCTTGTCCCCAGATATTATTGGAATTTTTGGGGCTACAAGGGTGTCTCCAGAAGAAACTTGTTGAGTATGTGTAATTGAAACACTTGCGTTTTTCTGGTTTATATACTTCGTGGAAATCTATATACATACATAGATTATTTCTCTTTATAATATAAATATTACTTAAGGTTATTTTGTTTTTTAAATTCAAGATGTCAGTGATTTTTAAGATCTTGCAAATATATGTATATGCGTACGTTCATAACATAATCGTTCGATTAACGACCTTAATTCCATTCTCAAAATGAATGCCTTTATAACAAATTCCTTTCCAAGAAGTGTATAATTCATAATAAGCATCAAAAGGCGAGTCGATCTAGCTACTGACCACCTGTATCGTAAAAATGATAAATCCTATAGCCCACAAACTTGGCAAACATACTTACGACCAAAAATGAAACTGAGAAGATCGCAATCTCTTCATAGAAAATCATATTTTGCTAGAGTTATTTTGCTTTAGAGCCAACAAATCGATTTGTACTTATAAAAAATATAGGAAAATTGGATATTTCCTCAAACTCTATCCTTAGATCCCGTAAAACACAAGAAAGATACAGAAATCCGAATATGTTCCCAGCTGAAATTAATGGTCTTACCTTGGCATCGAACGGCTTTTCCAAATTGAAGATCTCTTCGATTCGTGTTAAATTTTAAGATGTTTTTCTTAAAGTCTTTTATTTGAATTTCCTTTTTATTATTATATAGTTTTGTTGGTTTTTTTTTGCTTAAATAAACAGGAAACAATTAACTTAGCATTATTTTTACAATTAGCTTTAATTAGAAATAATAAAAAATATTGAAGCTTTTTGTTTTTGTTTGTTTTTTTTTTCATTTTTTGTTTCTGTTTACAGTGTTTATATGTATGTATGTATGTATTTAGTTTACAATAATTAGTTTAGATGGTACTGGTTTATTCAATTATTATATGTTCGCATGTACTATATATACATTCCGGCAGCGATGAGCGGACTCGACCCACAGCCAAATAATCCTGAATATATATCGCTATATAAAGAAGTTGATATTTGGCGTTGTCACATTTCCACTTTTATGTTACAAAAAATTCAGTTAATTCGACTACTAATTATAAATGTTACATAATTGTAGATTAATGCTGCGCTGCTGCTGCTGCTTCTTTGTTTTATTTTATTTAAATTTAACTCGTTTAATGTATAATTCCATTAATTGTTTTTACGTTCTCTCCCTCTCTTTCTTTCTATCGTTTTAAGTTTACAATTTTCGTTAGAATTTCTGTGTTTTTTTTTCTCATTTTTTTATGTACATAAAAACAAAAGGAACTATATATTTCAGTCTTTTTAGTGTGTGTGTGTGTATGTGTTTAGGTGTGTATATGTGTGTGTGTATGGGTAATGTATGTATGCGTGTGTGTAGAATATCTATTGTTTTGTTATGCAAATAGCGTATTACATAGTTTAATTAATTTAATTGTTTTTTGTATTTGATTTTTAAATGTTTTTTTTTATTTATAATTATTTTTACTTCAGTTTTCAGTGTAAATATCGCTTGCTTCCCAGTTTTGTTTATATAATTAGCCCTAGTTCTTCCTTCTCTTTTGTTTACTTTTCTTTATAAAATTAATTCAAGTTACTCTCTGCCTGCTGCTCCCGCTATCACTCCCTCTCTCTCACTCTCTCATCCTCTCCTCTCCTTCTTACATGCGCGTTTATGATCTAAGTATTTTGTATAATTCATTTAAATATTTAGTTTCCTTGTTTCTGCTTTGCATATATTGTGTATAAAATAAAAAACAAATGAACGTTGTTGCACATGCGTGTGGTTTTTCGTTTCTGCTGTTTTCTTCCCTTTCGTTTCTATGTTTTCTATGCTTTCTATGCTTCCATTTCGTCATACATGTACATATATATGATCTATATAGTTAAATATATTTAATAATATAAAGAGCGAAGGCAAATATCGAATACTTTTGTTGTTGTTGTTTTTCGTTTAAAAATTCCATTTGCTGTAGTTGTAGTTGTTTTTTTTTTGTTGTCTGTTTGTCGTTACTTAAAGTGTGGCTGTGCAGTTAGTTAGTGTGGCCAGATTTGGGGTTTATTGCTTGAGTCCGATTTTCGTTTCCGTTTCCGTTTAGGGGAAAGAATGTTGGGTGACTGAATGTGTTTTTGTCGGGTTGCGTTTGGATGAACTGTTCAGGATAGTACACTCAGCAAACATATCACGTTCAGTTCTTAATTATGTATGTGTAAAAATGTGTAAATATATATATGTGTATATGGTATATGAATCTTTGTCTATTGTTGGTTTTTTTTGCTATTGCTAATTAAATTAAACATATATGTATGTATGTGGTAAGAAAAACGAAAATCCGTCCAGTTTCTTGTTCGTATTTGAGTTATAAATGGCGTATGGCAGAATAATGTTGTATGAGTCTATGGAGTTTTTTTTTGTTTTGTTTCGTTTGTTTCGTTTTTAGTTTTGCTTTCATGTATATAGTTTGTGGTACATAAAATGCTTTTGCTTCCTATATATAACTGGTTGTATATATAAAAACGATAGCAGATTGTATACAGTGTTATTTTATGATGCATCAGTTACTTAAGCTCTCAGTTCGAATTACATTATGGTTTTCATTGTTTTCTTTTTGTTTTTTTTTTTTTAGTTTTTATTTATCCCCTCTCTCGAAGCTTGGCTTCAACGAAAATTAATTTAGAAGAAAAAAAAAGATAAAATTCGCCTGATACTGCCAGGCTCTTTTTTTATCCTACACGGTTCGCCTTATGTACAAATAAATATTACAATTAAGCATAAACAAAAAAGAAGAAGAAAAATTTATAAGAGAAATTGTGGGTGCAATTATGTTCTGAGTGGGTTTTATAAAAAGGATATTTAGAATTATTATCGGCTAGCTAAAAACTCAGTGAAGACAGTTGATGTTTTTGTAATTTTGTATTGCTTTCTGCTGTTGCTGCTGCTGCTGCTGTGTGTGTGTGTCTGTGGTTCGTTTGGTAGGTACTAATAAAAAACTATCGTAACTAATATATGTATGTATGTACGTAGTAGTTATGAGTTATATAAGTTTAATAATTGGTAGAAATTTGTATGTCTATTTTAAACGGTACTTAGGTTGGTTGGTTGTTGGCTTTTGTACTTTTTGTTATTTGCATGTAGGACTTCTTCTTCATCTCTTGTTTTTTGTTTGTTTTTTCTTTTCTTCTGCTTTATTTTTAACTATGGTTCACTCTCTCTCTCTGTCTCTGTCTCTGATTTTTCTATTGCGGCAGTTTATTAATATATAAACAAACACAACAAAAAAAAAACTGTAGCGTAAATACTAAACGAAATACGTAAACATAAATAGGCTTAATCGAAAAACTATCGGGTAGTAAACATTTACAGTGCTTAGAGGGTTTCTTCATGACGAATCTTCTTAGACTGAAGAGTAATCTTTGGATAATTTTAGTGGCTTTCGTCTAGCCCTAACAAGCACGTGCTTGCTATCCGACATTAGCGTAAATATTAACGTCCAAGAACTCGAAGTTGCTATATAATAAATATTTCCTTTTGACACTAGGTTTCCTTTTGGAAAGTCTGGTAACACTCTCCCTCTTTTCTTAAGTCAGCCAATTAAATTCTCTAAAATTATCCATAGATTAACTCTCATGTCAAAGTCAAGATTGCCACACTAGATCCTCTCTAGCTCCCAGTTCCCTCGGCTCGTTCTCTATGTACACAGGTCTCTCTACAGAAGTAGAGAGGAGGATTGAAGATATCAAGGAAGGTGTATCATTATTACGCCTCCCTACCAATGAACCCATTGGGTGGCGGCGGCCTTGACGTCCCACTCGCCGGACGCAGCCAGCTTTCCTTCAAGAGATTGGACATATTGCCCGCCGTGGTGGCCGTCGTACCCACACCAGTGTTGGGATTTGTGGGTGACTTTTTTCTCGTTTGACTCACACTCCGACTGCGACTTGCCGGTGCCGTCTTCTGTCTGGGCCGACTCAGCGGCATTCGCTCCATTTTGATGTGCTCCACATGCACGTCATCGACATCCTCATCCTCATCCTCCTCCTCGTCACCTTCCTCCTCTTCGTCTTCGTTCTCATCGGAGGAGCTGCTTTGGCGAGCATTAATGGGCGCCATCATGGGCTGATAATTCGGATTGTGGCTAATCGTCACGCCGGCCATCTGAACGGGTGGCGGCGTTGGCTCATTCATGGCCACATAGTTGGGATTATCGGTGGTGATCCCACGATGGTGACTGAGTGGCTGTGACGGCGGATGCATCATCTCATAGTTCGGATTGGGACTGCTCGTGGTGAGTATGGTTGCCTGCCCATCGCTGCCCATCGATTCGTCCAGCAAACGATAATTGGGATTATCGCTTATCGCGATCGGTGTGACCGCCGTCGGTGTGTAGAAGCGCGGTGTCCCCGTATAACTGCCCGCCGAGCCACTGCCACCGCTCTCAATTGTCCCCAGGTTGCCCATGGCCACCGGATGACTGGTCAGATTGGAGTTGCTTGTGCTGGTGCTGGGCGCATTATTGGAGGCGTTACTCTTGTGACTGGCATTGCTGCCCGTTCGCTTGTGATGGTTGAACAGATGGCGATTGAACATGTTGGCTCGATTGCGCAGCGTATCTGCCACCACGCGCTTGAGACTGGGATAACGCCCGGTGTGGGAGCTGGCATTGGAACTGGCCGCCGAGGCCGTTGATGGCTGCAGCGATGACGATCCACCACCACCATTGCCACCACTACCAATCACCTCATCCGGCATGGAGCTACTCATGATAACCGGCTGCCTGGTGGTTTTCCTCGGCAACAAATGCTGCTCGCCACTCAGCCTGCCTCCGCCTCCACCGCCGCCAGTGCTGCCACTTCTACTGGTTGGTAATTCTGCGAAATTGGGACTTGGATCATAGATCTCATACCCGCGATCGTTGTTGTCCGAATCCGGCAGGACGTAGGGCGTCGCATCATCACCCTGCGATGCGGGCAAATTCTGGAATGCCGAAACCAACACCGTTTGATTATCCGGCGTGCTGCTGGCTATAAAACCTGACTGCATGCTGAAGGGCGAATGCGTCGCCTGATGATCGTCCACTACCAAAGCAATGGGACTCTCTGCCGGCTGATCCAACGAAGAGTTTTGCTTGTACGTCTGATAATCGCCCATTCGCAACGGTGTGGTGGCATCCTCCTGCTGTTCCGCCTCCTGTTGGTCCTGATCCAACGGCACTGCCGCAAAGGCGTCCAATTGGCTGCGCTCCTTGCGCTCCTTTTCGCGATGCGTCTGTCCCTCCTCCGAGTGGTAGAAGGAGACGGTCTTGAAATTCGATTCGAGACACTGCGGCTCCAAATATGCAATAATATCGAGGAAACTGGGTCGGGCCGACGGACGATGGTGCCAGCAGCGCTGCATCAGGCGATGAAGCAAGTCCGGGCAATTCTCTGGCCTCTCCATCACCCCACCATCGATCACGAAGCGCAGGACTTGCTCGTTGGAAAAGCCTTGATATGGTTGCGCCGCCAAGGTGGCCATCTCCCAGAGAACCACACCGAAGCTGAACACATCACTGGCACTGGAATATACGCCGTCGCGCAAGCTCTCCGGCGGCATCCAGCGAACGGGTAAGAGGCCCTTGGTACCCTTGCGGTAATAATCCGTTTCATAGACATCACGCGTCATGCCAAAGTCACCGATTTTCACCGTCAAATCCTCGGCGACCATGCAATTGCGTGCGGCAAGATCGCGATGTACAAACTTCTTGGCCGCCAAATAAGCCATGCCATCGGCTATCTCAATTGCCATCTGATATATCCGGCTATAGGTCGGCGGCTGGACATTTCCCGTCACTCCAATCCTGTTCAGATAGGTAATCATGGCCTCGTCCCGCTCCTCAGGTCGATGGGCACGCAAATAAGACTTCAGATCGCCCTTCTTCATCAGCTCCATGACCACCAGGGCGGGCTGACCGCGCGAGCAGACGCCCAGCAATCGGACGACATGGTGCGTATCGAATTCCTTCATCACGCTGGCCTCACTCAAGAAATTCGTCCTTTCCCGGTCCGTGGCATTCTCATTGACCGTCTTGATAGCGCACTGACGATCCACGACGCCGTTGGTAAACGACTTGATAATGCCCTCGTACACCATGCCGAAGGATCCCTGGCCGAGGGACGCCAGCTGGATAATGTTTTCCCTTAGCACCTCCCAGTCGTCGGGTATGTACTGCATGCTGGCATAGAAAGGATTCACCTCTGTGTTCATGTGCAGTTCGTTAGGTCGACGTTTCTTTTGCAAATATCGGATGTAGCCCACGAGGAAGGCGAACGCCAGGACAATGGCAATGCCCGAAATAACAGCGATGGTGGTGTAATAGCTCTGCGGAGGCTGTTTTTGAAAAGAAACGAAAGTTAAATAGTAGAATTCAGTATTAGATATTACTTTTTTAATGTATATTCCTATATTAGTGATTAATATATAAAAAATATAAACTATATAAATTAAATTACGATAACCTTATCATCTGGCGCCTAGTGGCAAGCAAAGACTTTTTGATATTAAGATAGGTAACGTAAAAATCTTAAAAATATAATGATCAAGATTGCTAGAGAATACTGTATGCGTACAAGAGAGCTGCTATATCCCAAGCGCTCTCTCTCTCCCTCTCATTCTCTGTGTGGATCTTGAAAGTTTCAAGAAATCCAGAAACAAGCACGGAAAATCGTTTGGCGTTACTTATCTTGAAGCTTATACTGTCTTTTCTACAAGTTATCACAATTTTTCTTTTTTTACAACAATAGATACTAGATACTTCAGCCCAAACACTCTTCAACTAAGACTAAATGTCAATCAATGTGGGTTTCTATTAAACAAAAAAAAAAACATTTCAGTAGTGTAATGATTTTTGTTTCGATCTATTTTGATGTTACTTGTATTATTTAATTTCCTTATTATCATTACAACACCGCCTCAGAGGCATCAACATTAATTTTAAATTTATATTATTATTAAATCCCCAACTTACCGGAACAATAATGTCATAATACTTCGTGTAGACTCCATAGCCTGCCAATGAATTGGCCCGCACTCGAATACTATATTGGCCCTCGTTAAGGTTTTTGAGAAGAAAGCCCCCGGTGGCGCTGTAATTGGCCACTGGGATGCACTTCGTCTCCATCCCCAGGTCCGGTTTCTGGGATCGATATTCCAGCGTGTAGGTGACAATTCGGCCATTCGGATCAAGCGGTGGCAGCCAACGTACTCTCACAGCGGGTCGCGTATTATTACCAACTTCCAAGGCCAAGGTTAAATTTTGAGCCAAATCGACGTCCTCTGAAAAAGTCAGCATTCCATTAGTAATTATCCAGATTAAACAGAATAATAAGTAATCATCAAAGCTGATAAGACCACTTAATCATTGTTTTAGATCTTCGGTTGAATGTTGCCTGGGCGCTTCGGTTGAGCGCTCGCTCTCGCAGATGGAGCTTTTATATTTTATATTTTAGGAGACTGTCCTAATATTATATATCCTGTACTTCATATGTATATATGGGGCTGTGCATGGATCCCCTAGGGGGTGGGAGTTGGTCAGAAAAGGGATTATATTTGATTATTTAAAAAAATAAGTCTTTTGAAATATTTGTTTGATTACTCTTGATTATATAGGGGGGAGAGGGTGCCAAAAATGATCAAAAACGTGATCCTACGTTATAAATATAATTTTTTTTCCAGGACTTACCCCTTCTTAGAGTTTCTTTATAGTTTGTAGTGTTATTGCTGCAGTATTCATTTAAATCATTTTTTACTTTTTCTCTACACACAACTATGTAGATGGTGTAACTGGTGAAATGGTGTAAGTTTTCAAATGTGTAGAACGTCTGATTGATCGGCAACTTGACGGAGGTAGTCAGGTTTATTGTCATTTCGGGACTATCCGTCACATTCGCCGTTTTGGTTAAATTAACGGCCGCATCCTTGATGTCTTCGGTGGAGCGCACATGACGAAGCAATACACTGCCAAACCGCTCATCCCCGTCGGGCTCCAAGTCGATAGCTTGTCGCCGCGGACGGTTTGGCTGATTGTCAATTGCGTTGGAATCGAAGGCTGCACCGCTTGCTGGTCGAACATTTCCTTTACCCGACGATCTGCTCTTATCGTGGCCGGAGGTATCCTTGCTTGGAACATAGACAAAGTTCTGCAGGGTATTCTCAAACTCCATGGCGGATGCAATTGCCCGATCGTCGTTAGCACGTTGGTTGTTCTTAGTGCCGCCACCCGTGGCATCACATTTGCAGTCACTTGCCGTCGTTTTCAAATCTGGCATCGGTATCTCGAAATCCATGTCACTGTTAGTTGCCTTCGTAATAGCTGCAAGAATAAAGGGTGTTTCATTTTATAAAAATATGTAAAACAAATCAAATATTTTCGTTTTGGATATCAAATTAGGATATATATGCTTTTGAAATCAACGGAAAACGATGCAGTCAAACAATTAAAAGGTATAGCTTACGATCTTCGCAATATTCTCGATCTGACATATCCTTGACACTGTTCTGTTCCGCTCTGACTTCGAAGTGTGTTAGCTTTCCATACGCTCTCCTTGGGTAATCCCACGTCACGTGCTGCAAATCATAGGAAGTTGTGATTAATCCAAAAACAAAACTATATAAACATAAAAATAACAAAAAATAAACATAAATATAACATAAAAATCACACAAATAAAATATTCATATATAAAACCAGGGAATCAAAGAATCGTCCATTCTCTCTTATTTAAGTTGGGGTAGCAGACTTTGCTCTCTTTGGTTAAATATGCTCTCTCTCTCTCTCTTACATTATATATAGCGAACGAGAGAATTTAGGTTTAGCTGCGCTCTCAGAAAGTTTCGCAATCAGAGAAAGCGCAAGAGAGAGAGAATGAAAGAGTTCCTTGTCGGGCGCTCTCGAAGAGAATTTAAATGTAAAAAACGGGTAAGCCCATTTTATGAGCTCTGGATTTCAAGATTACTTACAATTTGCGAGTCCGAGGTGGCGGTGACTCTAACTTTGGTCACCGGTGACGGCTTGTCGGGCAATGTCATAAAATGCTGGACCTCACTTTGAGCGTTTGTCAACTCCGAAAAAATGGCCTTGGTGCGTACATAGTAAGCGTACTGTGTGTACGGTACCAGGTTCATAAAGGTGGTAATTCCCTTCGTATCGGCCGGCATAAATGTCCACTGATTGTCGCAACGCTGTTCGTTGCTTTTGGTGGCATTACCATACGGATCTATCATGTAGTAAAACTCGTAGCCGATAAAGGCACGAGGATCCTTGAAAATAATTGTTGCATTGCTTGGCCCAGTCGGTTCGCCCTCCGCCACCATAGACGTGTCCACTTGCAACTTGGCCATTGTTGACAATGCTGCTGTTACTGAAACGTTTAGAGGCAACGTGCCACCTAAATTACAAAAATTATATTGAATATAAAAGATATGCAGAAACGGGGGAAAAAATCACTCACATGATCCACGACTTCCGTTGGAATCGGTGGCCACCTCGCTATTGTTGAAGGACTGCGGCTTGGAAGCCAGCATGGGCAGCAGCTTGTTGATCGTGGACACGCACAGCTTTTGATTGAAGTGAAAGAAGACACCGCCATTCCGGATAAAAACCGTCTGGTTGGGCCCCCATATCTCCTCCAAATCGTTATTCTCCAGCACATACAATGCATATTGATTTTTGTCCATCGGTGGATCGCCAGTAATCTCTGTCAGCGCTTTGAAGAACCGCAAGGAAGTCAATCCGAAGGTCAGGTGCACCTTCAAAGATGTTTTAATAGTCCGAATCTGGCCCAGATAAATCTCCAAAGAGTCCATTACGTGGGCTAATAAACAAAAACATTTAAGTATACAATGTTTTCAAATAAGATTGTTATTGATTACTCACCATCGCCCTCACGCTTAATGCTTATAACCAGGGGACTCGATGAGTTTCCTCCGATTTCGGTGCATCCCTCGAATACTTTGGCTCTGTCCAAGCTTTCGATGATGCCCGCAGGGCAGACCTTCTCGCACCTACCGTTCTTGCATTTGATACACTTGTGATTCTGTATCGAGTAACCTTTCGGGCAACGCGTTGTGCACTGGCCTTCAAAGGGTGCCAGGTCCCTTTCTCCATTATCATACCGAGTGCCAATCTGAATGCACTCGTCCGCCGTAATGCAACGCTTATCATACTGCACACAAGATAGGATCAGTTGTAAGTACAGTCACATTATTCCGCAAGGTCAGCAAATCTCACCTGATACAAGTCCGGCGGACAGGTGTCCACGCAATTGGTGTTGTTAATCGTCAAAAAGCGACAGCTAATGCATCTCTCGATCCCGCTGCTGTCGTGGGTGCAACCAGAACAGGCCTTGTTGCAGCAAGTGAACTCGTCGATGCAGTTATTCCGACACTCCTTGGGACAAACTGGGCAAAAGGGGATAGAAAAAAGAGGAAAAAACCTTAGCTATATGACACAAATTAATAATAATATTCCGCCCTCAACTATCATTTGAACAATCATAATAAAAACATAGTTTTCGTTATAAAGTTAAAAAATATAAAATAAATGTATTTTTCTAGCGTGCTGTGAAAATTGAAGTAAAATCTGCTGATAAACATGGAAGTTATTAGTCAATTAAGCTCCTGTACTTCTGCAACATCTACATTTGTGTTGGCAGCAATGGCTCTTGCTCAACATGTATCTATTAAAATTTGTATTTATTTTCGTGCTGTTAAACATGTATTTTGTACTTTTACTTCTGCCTTCCGCCCGTTAAATTTAATTTTCATATATTTAGGCATAATTTGACACAGTTATTTAGCTATTTCTTTTAATTTCACTCGAACACGGTATATTGTAGCTTTTTTACTTCTTTTGTAATTGTTTCGTCACCGATTCTGTGCTATAAAGTTCACTAAATTAAATTTAAATGCGCTCTTCTGCATTATACTCTTTTGCTAGTTCGCGCTTGTCCCTCTTTGACACTTCTATGTTTTACCCAAACTTTGTGTTCAATGAAACCACTTTATTAATTTAAAAATGGTCTAACGATCTATGTTCAAAATATTCAAGATATATATTTTATATAAATATATAATAAGAAACAAATAAAAATAAAAGAGTCAATTACTCACTTGTTTGGCAATGTTTGGAGTCCCAGCAATAGCGCTTTTGATTTTCATGCTCCCGACAGCCGACGTTAGACCCTGGCACGCTAAGCGCCGTGGAATCCTGGCCATCTCCGCCGACCTTGATCTCCTCCGCACATTTGGGACAATCATCCGGCATGGCGTTCTGCCGCAACACCACCTCCGACTCTGTGGCATTCTCGGCCATGATGTGCAGCCAGTTTATCGTTTCGACAAAGCATAGATTCGGATTTCTCTCGATCCGCACACTGCCGTGTTCAATTGATCGCAGATTGGGAAGTCCCAAATTCATAATATCGCGATTTGAGTATACAACGAAGGAGTAGCCGTCCAACATGTTGTTGCCCCGGACAACATTCAGGTTCGGAAAAATATCCGATAGCGAATGCAGTCCGGTCACACGAAATACAACTACAAAGTCGGTGACCTCTTTGAGCAGGGGAAACGAATGTTTTAGACTAACGGACACGTTGTGCATCAATGAAATGAGCAGGAAGCCCTCGATGGTGGTACAATTTTCCAGTTGATAAAATTGCGACGGAGAGTTTCGTATATCCATCGATTTGCAGGCTTTTGGAAGGACGAAAAAGGATACAAAGTAATAATTAATATTTTATTATTCTATTAACACCTCCTATTATTTCATGGTATAAATATAAAAATTACAAACGCTTCTCAATGTCCACTGTTCATAGTTGACTTTAAAGCTACGCCGTTTCCATACGGATTCCGGATGTTCCCCTTGGAATGAGTGAGCTGAAAGGTTTCTAGTCTCACTGTTACAAATATTTCGGGCAGATAAAACCATTGCTACGAAAAGTTTTTCTTCTATTGAGTTCATGGAAAAGTTAACATTAACAATGACTTTAACTTCCGTTTGAGACTTCTTAGTTTAGAAAGAAAGGCATCACAGCTCAGCTCTTTTAAGTTAAAACTTAACAAGCACTCCGTTATTCGGATAAATTACTGGCGCCGAGAAAATGCATTTTCTTTTAGGATAAGTTTATGTGAATTTTCTTTTTCTGTCAGATAACTATCTGAGACTTTAAAAGTGAGAGAAACTGAGTGAGTAATCTTAGTTAGTTTTTAACGAATTACTTGATTATTTCTGAAATATACGGTATAATCCATAATGCTTTTCTCTCGAAGCAAAATCCAAGAATCTTACTTCTGTTAATGTAACTTAGTCTTAACTTTAACTTTAAATGCAACTGTTAACTATGAAAGACTTAACTGGAACCTTAACGTGACATTGAGAAAGTAAGTAATTTTTCATTAGTTCATACTCACTTCTTTCATTGCGTGATAATCGAACTATATCGTTCGGTTGACTGGCGGCTCGTCGCAATCGCGTGGAATCCACAAAAGATTCCAACTTATCGGAGAAATCGTCGTTGTGGTGTTTCAGGTTACGTTGTTGTTGATGGTGTTGCCCTGCAATGACTGTGGCTGTGGCATGATTGGCCAGTAAACTGAGGCATAATAATATCCAAATCAGACTTTGATTCCAAGGATAGTTATTCTTATGCCTTTTACAGTGTTCCTTTTCCGTTTGTTGTTGCAGCTCCTGCTGATTATGTAGTCGTTGTTGTTGTTTGTAATTGTTACGGCTTAAACTCAGTCTTGTTGTTGTTGCTGCTGCGGTTTGTAACAGCAATAGGAATTTTGTATAATTTACAAATTGATCTTGTTGTTGTCGTCGGCGTCGCTTGTTGAAAATGCCGCAATTTAACATTAACAACAACAACGATTGCAACGTTCGCAATATATTGTGACAATTGTTGTAGATATTAAAATAATCGCGATGTCGACGATTGTTTTTCGCATCGTTTTCATCAGTTTCTTCGCTGTCGCGATGGCCGTTACTTCTCAGTTGACTCGTCTTGCCAGTTGTTGATTCCAATTTGGAGGTTTTTGTGTGTGGAAAAAGGGTACGACTTTCACTGGAAACGAACAAATAAAATAATAAATTATAAATCACTAAAAGTCATTCAAAAAATAGATTTGGTTTGTTTCTTGCTGTCTCATATTTATTAATTTATAATTCCATTTAAATTTTAAATTTTTATTAACGGTAGCAAAAGGAGCGAAACATGGCTAAGCTAAGCCTAGTTTTTACACCAAGGTTCGTGTCTTTACTTTTACATTTACAAAGCAGTGTGAAAGCAGAACGCCAAATATGACACAGCAGTTCAGAAGCATCCCAAATGCCACAAAGCAGTGAAACAATGTTATTCCTTACCTTTTAATACCAACTGCTTGCCAGCAGCAACATGTACCTAGCAACATATTGTGCCGGCACAACAAACAAATGTTGCTGGCCTCCATTATTGTTGTTGATATTGCTAATAATTCATAAGTTGTTGCTGTTTCTGTTGTCTCCACCATTGCAGCGTCTTCGCACATCAGTTTAGTTATCATCATCATTTGCCGTTGCATATTGAACATTTTCCGGTGTGTTTCTCCTTTATTTTAGATAGGTCATTGTTTTTTTGTTTTTGGGACAAAAAAACCCCTCAAGTAATCATCTTCCGTCACGCTCTATTGCAAGTCGCTTGCGGGGAAAACTTTAGTTTATATTTTTTATAGTCGTTTGGAATGATTTTTTCTAGATTTTTCTCCGCCTGTTCTCAGTGCCACTTTTGCAACTGTAATGAAAAAGAGAGAGAGGGAGAGCAGCATGTTAGTTCTCGAACGATAAAAAAAAGAAAAATAAACGGGAGCACTTCGGAAAGCCGAAGTTTGGATACACTTTCCCTTTTTAATTTTCCCCAATTTGGCCAAGCTATAAAGGTTCATGGATTTTCGATTTTCTCAGATTTTCAATAAATTGAAGAAGTATATTTTAAATATAAATAAATAAATATATAATAAATATATAAATAAATAAATATAAATAAAATATGTACATATATATTAAGTAATATGGGTAAGAAAAAACGTAGATATTTCCTATATTACATTGTTTTCCTATTCATTTTCCGATTGTGTTTATGACAACTGTATGATATATTTGTTCGAATTTAATAAAATGCATTCCAGAGTTCGAAGATCGTTAAAAATTACTATCAGAGTAAATATCTATGTCGAAATGCAATAAAATTATAATTTTCTTTTATGAATTTTGAAATTGTTCCTATAATATAGTATATTCGATCTGACCAATTCAGATTTATACAAAGATTTAACTACATAAAGTAGATAGTTTAGTGCTTGAGCTACCTAGAAACTAGTTTCCTTCGAAATTAACTGACGGACAGACTGACGGACGGACAATGGATTTGGCTAGATACATTTGATGTTGATCATGCTGCTGCGTAGCAAACTTCTAACTGAAATATAATACTCCCTACTGTAAGGGTATGGTGAAATACAATAATTACAGCAGCGCACGTAATTTTATGCGAGAAAGGGCGCCAAGTTCTAGGCACACGTGTCGAACTTCTTGCTATCGTCACCGGACGAAAGATCACTCAGTTTAATACACTTTTGACGCTCGCTTCGTTTTCCTTAATTATTGCACCTTAAATAATATGGCTTACGTGGTGTTGCAAAGATAAAAAGCTAAAAGAAATGTTTGCGAAAGTCTCAACATTTTATTAGTTAGTAGTGGAAACTGTTTCGGTTGGGATTTAATCGAAATATTTGTTTAAATCTCGACTTTAGTTAATTAATTAATCATTTAGTTTACAAAATATTTGTAATGTACTTATTTGTATACTTCTTTAATTCGGAATTAGGCATTAGGCATAACTACAAAGAAATCGCTGTGGATGTTATTAAATCAATTTAAACTGTGCCTCAAAGAATGCAATGTAATAGTTTACTTTACAAGCACCTTGAAAAATTTGATAAGTCTGAATAAAAACTGTATAAATTTATTTAAATTTATTCCTGGTTAGCTTGCAAAATTGTAAATGGTTAGAATAAATTCTTTTCCTCTTATAAAGTGACTTAGATTGAATTTTATTCGATATTTTTGGGCAAAAATAAAGATTATTCCTTAATAAACAATATAAAGTTTATTTTAAGCTGTTCAATCTTTAATTAGTCTCCCAAGCTCACCAACAATACAAAATACAACTATATTTAACAATTCTTAATCATATTCAAATTGGACAAATAAAAAAAAAACAAAACAGCAATGAACAGCTGAGAGCCGGCTTGCCACAGTGGCATCTCGCTCCCACTCGCATAGAGAGCGCAGCTTTGCGCTAAGTTAAGCAATAAAAACAAAAAACAAAAAAAAACAAAGCAAACAACAAAATAAATAATTTTATGCGCCAGACAGAAGAAGAATGGAATACCTAGAAAAACGGCTAGCATACGGAGGAGAGTGTGTGTATTTTGTATGTAATGTTGTTTCTTTTGGCATTGACGTTGTTTTTAATTTGTTTTTTTTTTTCACAGTGCATACTCAGCGTTTGAGAATGTTTTTACAAGTCGAAAAATGTTGATTAGCATTTTACGGAAAATTAATACCAAGGAGTTATTTTAAAACAATTTATTATTTGTTTTTTTATTAAAAACAATAAACAAATGAATATGATGAAACGCTCTTCGTCATATCGAGCGCCCACTGTACCTATATTTTCATGACGCGCTATGTTCGATTGACGTCGACAGCGCAGTCGCGTCATAAAGCGGAGTAAGTAAGTAAGTAGTAAGTAGTAAGTAGTAGATGTACGGGTGCGTGTGCGATTTTTGATTTTACTACGCTTGTAATTCATCAAAAGTTTTTTTTAACAGGGTGACCTGTGCCGTGTGTAATTTTCGGGGCGTAACATGGGAAAAT
Organism: Drosophila kanapiae; assembly: GCA_008042475.1. Taxonomy (NCBI): domain Eukaryota; kingdom Metazoa; phylum Arthropoda; class Insecta; order Diptera; family Drosophilidae; genus Drosophila; species Drosophila kanapiae. The sequence continues at coordinate 420,516 of VNJM01001998.1, forward strand.
GAAAATGCGACTGCGTGGCAAACAAAAACAAAAAAGATGAGGAAAGAGGGAAAACACAGAGAGAGAGAGAGAGCAAAACGGGGGGAGTATAAACACCACCCACTCTGCATTGTTGTTGTTGTAAACATTTGCTGCTGCGTAGTTTTTGGAAACGTAGTAGATGTACAATACAAACAAACACACGCAATTTCTTCTTGTTTTGCAAATTTTTTTTTTCTTCTAGCTAGCCGACAAAAAAAAAAGCGGTTTCTCTCTCTCTCGCTCTCTTTCGCACGCACACATGCTGTGTGCTCTCACCAAAATGCTGCTTGTTTATTATGCTTGATTTGTTTTTGTTGTTGTTGTTGCTTTTATTGCGCAGTAAAAATGTCGCGCTATAAATACATTAAAAATAAAGACAGAAAAAAACGACAATAATACTAATGTTCAACTAAAATAAAATGGTTATAAGTCATATAAAATAAAAAGCCCCGGCAAAAACAAAATAATACAAGTAAATATAAATAAGCGCTGCCTTTTTGCTCTCTGCCACTCTCTTTGCTCTCTTGGGCACTGTTGTGCCTCTCAATCCGGTGACACTCAAACGGTGACTCTCAAACTGTTTCATTTGTGTCTGTGTGTGTGTGTGTGTGACCCAGATTCCTTTAACTGTTTTTTGGTTTCTTTTTTTTATCATTCAACCAACTAAAAATAAGAAGAAGACAGTACCGGTGAGAAACATTTCCGGAAAACACAAACACAACAATTGTCAAAGATCTGACGCCTGCAGATGGCACGATATGGCGAATGATAATTTTAATGTTAATATCGAGGGGCAAGTGTTGGCAAATTTTAAGAAAACCAAAATAATGTACTCGAAAAAAATACTACTACTTACTAGTATATATAATATACTAAAAAATATATAATATTATATAATATAATATATAATATTATATAATATAATATATAATATAATATACTAAATATATTATAAATTATAGATAAACATCCATAATTTATGTTTTTGAGAAAAGGTTACGGAAAAAAAAAACAAAATACTACTAACTGTGTAGATCTTGATAATATCAGATAACGAATATTTAATACCATCGATCCTAACTGTCACTATCCCCACATCAGAAAACTTTAATAGAATCAATAAATTTGTAAAATGAAATAAATATAATAAATATAAATATAATAGAACAGAGTCAGAGGTCTACGTCGCCAGCATAAGTACAGTACATATGTATAAACCTATTACACTTAATATTAAATATTATATCTAATTTTTTAAGCAAAACAAAAAAAAAACTAAATACTAGATACTAGATACTAAATACTAAAACTACTATTAACTATACAAAATACCAGTAACCTTTGTTGATATCAAAATTCCCATTAACTGCGATTCCTTGTAAAAAAAAAGCCTGATAAATTATATATAAATACGATCTAGTACACATTAAAATCGGTTAAGTTTTGAATTATTTGCTAAGCTCAATGTTCCTACAAGTTAGCTACATTATTTTAGTTTCTTTAAAACAAACTTTCCTACTTAAAAAACTTGTTGGATCTTGGAAATAAAGTTGCTACAGTGGCAAAACACGGCGATGATGATGATGATGGCTGGTGACGATAAGGGCAAAAGGGAAAGGGGGGCCAGGCGAAACTCGCTTGGCTTATCAGCGGCACTCATTTACACACATGGAAATTAACAACGGACGCTTCGCTCCGGTGTCCGGACGCTGGCGAGCGTTTTATTGTTTAATTTCGTTTAACGCGCCTTGGGCGCCACCGTGCACGCGCCTCGTAAAAAAAAAGTGTAAAAGTGTAAAGGTGCAATTGGCACGCCTAACTGCCATTTGTACTTGTTTTTCTTTATTTTTTACAACCTTTTTTTCTACAACTCATTGTAGTTTTGCGTCTTTTGTTTCCCCCTTTTAAAGTGCAATGGCGAGAAGCAACAACAAAATGGCAAAACAACTTTAGAGTGGCCTATTTATAGTTTCGAATTGGGAAGTACCGCTCGCTCTAAATGTATATTTTAAAGTGGTTACTGCTGGGAATTATTATAAATTTATATTAACCAGAAATACACTTAATGTATTACAATGCCCAATATATATTATTTAATGTTTAGGATCCAGTTTGTCTCCTCACTGATTTAGTTCCAGTTAGCTATCTGATCGAAAAAGCTAAAAACCAGATAAACTTGTCGTTGGAGCATATTTGACGACACTTGTAATTTATCTTATCGATAAAGATTAACAGATTACTGTTAAGCATCAAATTGGGCGCAAGCACAGAGTTCCTTCGATAACAGCTGTAATGATTCCTTTCTTTTCTTTAAGTTAACTTCCTGAAGTCAGCTGTAATTTTGTCGAACCGAAAAAGATTTTAGGGTGCCTGTTAATCATTTCTTTCATTAATCCCTTCTTTCTCAATGGAGGGCGAGAAAAATAAATATAATTATTACAGACTTAATCTATCCGAGAAATTTCAGAGATAAGACGAAAAATTGTCTTTAATTTAAAATTTTGGAGTATTTCTTACTGTACTTCTTACTATACTTTATGTATTCCAGTAGAATATTATTAAATGTTATGTAAAACAGAAATAAAGTCAACAGTTAAATTATCGAGCAATAATATTAATAAACTCTTTTTCTTTAATGTAAACACGTGTATAAAAATATATTCCCTTGCATTTCGGGCGTTTTACCTAATTACTGACCCATTAATTCCATCACTTTACGCAAAAAAAATGCTGAGCCAAATAGCGAAAATAATAAATGCAAGAGACTTCCAAGAAATTTAGGAAATTCAATGCTACGCACGCGCTGCAATTTTGCATTGCTGGTTTTTCCCCCACACATGCTGACATACATACATATATCACAAGCACTTGGCCCCACAAAGCTGAGTCATTGACGGATAAAGGGGGGAAAACAGCCAGACAGAAGTACCAATAACAACGATAATAATAACAATAACAATACCAACAACAATAACGACGACATTGACGCAATAACGGGCAGAAAAGGCCCACCGAAGACTGGTGTCTGAAGAGAGAGCGAGAGCTCGCAGATTGCAGATCAGAGAAGCGGAGAATCAGAGAATCAGAGGCTACTACTTGGAGAGTGGCCCGAAGCCAGCCACATTCCGATCCAAACCAAAGTTGACAGACCAGTTAAGAAGAACAACAAACAAAAACAACAGGCAGGCAAGCAGGCAGGCAGCCCCAGAAGAAGTCGGAGAAGGAGGAGCAGCAGGCCCGACCAGAGTTCGCTTATTGAAATATTTCCTATGCTCCAAATCCAAAAGTCTTTTGTTTTCCGACTTTCAAAGCAGCCGAACCGCACCGAAACCGAGCCGAATGAACAGGAGGAAAACAATAAAATTATCGCATTATGATAAGCTCGGATAGAGATCAAGCCAGACTCACTGGAGATATGACCAATCAAAAACCTGATTGAGAGCCAGTCAGCCAGCCAGCCGATCGAAATTCCATTTCGATATCGATGGGCTAATGATGGTGATCGGATCATCAGGTGCCGCAGCAGCTCCCCATTCATAATATCTCAATCTCTCGTCGATTTGTCACAACTTCTTTCCATTCCCCCCCATTTTGTTGTATAATTTTTCGAAAAGCTTTGCCTAATCGCGAGCATTTAAATGGTCAAATAAATAAGTTAATAGATTAGAGACCCACTAAGCGGAACTGGGGGATGTACCGTATATTTTAAGTGACCCATTTTTATACCTAATTAATTTATTTGTAAAAACTTTCCTAAGGGTAATCTTTGATCATAATTATATTATATTTTAAGCTTATTCTGCAAGGTCAGCATTAGATACTTATGATGGAACTTTATTTTCATTCATACTAGAATACCTTCCTAGAGAAATCTTTAAGAATTCCAAAAGTGTTTAGTATTGTAATAAAGGTTCCGGGAGAGTGGAGGGCAGTCACAGAAATCTATACGACTTAATATTATTAATTATATATAATCTTCTATAAAAAAGATCCTTTGTACTACTTTTTCTTACTAATTATGATATCTGGGTTTCACCAGGTCTTCAAAATAGTTTCATTTCATCAGTCCATCCATATATTTCATTTATATGAGTGGCACACTAGCTAGCACTAGACTATTCTGTTAAAACCTGTATCTGAAAGCTCTGCGTCTGTAGCTTCTGCATCATCATGACTTACAACTAAACACATGGTCACATGGGGCACCGGGAACCCTCTCTAATCTTGAGATCTGCCAACTCATGCCCGGAATGTGGATCCACCAATTTGCTGTCCGCGCAAAGCGATCGACTGTCCGTCCGTCTGTCCGTTAGGCCGTTTCTCGCCTCGACTAAAGGTGACTGTAGTAACTTTGGAGCACTTAAATAGTTATATATTTTTTAGTTGTTGTCTTCAAATAAATATTTCGCCAGGCATGTGTGGGCCCTGTTGTTTTGCTTGATATGGTCGTCGTCGTCGTCGTCCGGCTTATAGTGTGTGAGGTGTGAGTTCCAGATAAGCAACGTGACGCCGCCTCACGCGAGATAAATAGCTTCGTTCCCGATGCCATGCCTTCGGCAGCGGCCAGCGGCAGAAAGAGATGGCCAGCGGGCAAGTGCGAAAGAGATGACGGCACTGTTTGCCAATAAAAAATATGACATTTAAATGCGACTAACTAAAAGGGGGCACACAATTATCCTGATAGATGTGTATGCCCATATAAGCACATACAGCTGATAATGCTAGTCGCGACTGCGGCCCAGCCCCCGAGAATGACATGTAGAATGGAGTTAGTAGGAGGTATTAGCTGTATCTTTTTTTTTTTGCCATGTCTGATGAAATAACCATGAATAATTTCGCATTGGCATTGTTGTTATTTCTAAAGTAAATAACACTTTAATACTAATTATTATACTCGATTCCAATCCATTAACCGAAACTGTGTACAATTTCCTATACAATTTACTGAAGGTGGTAACACTTATATTTGATAAAACATTGAATATATTATAACATTATTTTCCTTTTTAATTTCGATCGTTCCAATAGTAGCTGTGAATATAATAAAGTTGTCTGAAAAAATGTGTTGAAAAACTATAAAGTTTTAATTTCTAATAATTTTCTGATTCTTCCTATGATGGCTATATGATATAGTAGTCTAATCTGGCCCGTTTCGGTTTATATGTATAATACCTGCAATGGAAAGAAAACTATTTGAATAATTTCATTCAGAAAGCTCTATAAATGAGAGACGGACAGATACGAAACGGACGTGATGATGAGATAACGGTCAGAGGGACATGGCTAGATCGATTCGGTTGTTGATGCTGATCAAGATTATGTTTAATTTGAAACTTAAATGGCTTCTTCCTTTCATAACTTATTCTCAATCAAAATTATATAAAAAGTGTCAGAATAAAAAAGAAATATATTTTCTCAAGTTTTCAAATAGATAAATAAGTTGAATAACTGGGAAAATATATAATTCAATAATTTGGTGAGGCGGTATATTTTTCTCCTTACCATTAAACTTTTGTACATCTATTAGTAAATGACTAATAACTAACTTTGCTATATTTCGTATTTCTTATTTTAATTAACTACTCATTGCATTAACTCGACTTTCCGTTGTGCCCTTTTTTGGGTACTTAAGCAAGAACTTGGTCACTTTCATTCGCATTTCGTTGTGGTTTTCGGTCGACAACAACTCATTTTGTAATCATTGTAAACAAGCTGCCAACCAACCAACCAAGAAACACACCATTTCAGTTCATTATGTGAAATCGGGCCTTAGTATGCATATGCCCATTCTACTGACTTTTTACGACAAACGATTGCCCCGAAATAATGGCCGTTAATTTCAAATGAACTCAAGTCGTAAAAGTGGCCTGTGTATGGGTGGATTCTTCGGTGGTTCTATGCCCAACTGAGCACTCCACTTAACTCTCTACATGGGAGCTGGTGTGCCAGGCGGTGTCTGTTTTCCCCGAGGCCATTTTATCGGGGAAGTTTTCGGAAGCGGCGTTACTTTGAAAAAGGAAGAGGGTGGAAAAAAACCTGCGGGCGGGGTTGCTAAGTTAAAAAGGAAAATAAAAAACTGGGCATTATGGAAATGTAATTGTTTAAATTAAACAAAGATATGTACATAATATAAAAAGAAGATAATAACAAGAAGTTTCTTATAAATTAAAAAAAAAACTATAAAACTTGGGGTTGTACAAACTTTAATATGAAGGCTACAACTTTAGCTAGTTACTTTGAAAATATCTACATCTTGCTTGCCTTATTATTTATTATTTATATTTTATATAGTGTATATGCTATATAGAATGTCCCTTCTTTAGTCGCCTTTAAGTGGCCCTCAAAGTTAACCAGAAAACCGAACAGCCAAAAAAAACAAAACCACCCATTAAATGGCCCCCTTTGCACTGTGGTGGTAAATTGTGTAGCGCGGTTTGTTTGTTTGTTTGCACGTTCATTCATAAACTCGTAAAAACTCGAAAACAAACAAAACCGCCAAACCGAAAAATTCCAATAAAATTTTCATTAACACACAAAAATACACACACACAGACAGCAAACTGTCAGAGAGTGAAAAGAAGCCGAAAATACCACGAAATAGAAAACGCAACGCAAACGTTGGGAGATCCGTTTCGAAAAGCAGCGGACATAAAACGTAACGAAGCATACCCAACAATCATAAAAAAAATAAAAGAAGAAACCATTGGAGGGCCGAGCCCAATCGAAACCAAGTCGATCCAAAGACGAAAAAAAAGAGACCATTACAGCAGACACCTGCGAAAATGTTTAAATAATAATGAAATGCCAGTGCGTCGAGCTGGCCTATAAGAAATTAACTCCGATACGTGAGCATTCAAAGTAAAACGACTTTTGTACCACCCGAGCACACACACACATTCCACATTCCGTACTCACGCACACACACAGTCAGAGGAACGGAGGCGGAGACGGAAATTCCACGATCATGACATACTCGTCTCTTGGCGATGACAAACTTTTATCGCCCCGAAAAACGCGCTGATATAGCCACAACATAAATAATTTGTTTAACTTTTTTTTTAAGAACGACTCATTGCCACCGAGTAATGACTCCAAATGTGGCTCCCAAATGATGTTATTATCATAAATCATAAGTGGAGTACATTAAGGTTAACTTTATGTTATGTTAAAATTATTAAATTAATTTTATTTCATGAAGAATAAGTAAGGAAAGATTTTACACCATTGCAGTATATGTCATTCCTATAGTTCCTATTACAGTTATGTGATATAGAACTTCGATTTGCATCAAAGTCTGCCCTTATAATTATATAAAAGAAGCATTTATGAAGTTTTATTTGGACATCTTTAAAAATAGCGTAAATATGCCATTTTGCGCTGATCGTTCCTATTGCAGCTATATGATATAGTGCTCCGATTTCGTCGGTTCCCATATATGAATTTATATATTGCTAGCAAAAAAAAAATAAGACTATGATGAAAATTCTAGACCAATATCTCAAAAACTGAGAAACTAGTGTGCTTAGAAAGCGAAGGACAGACTCGAGGACATGGCTAGATTGACTCGGCTGAATATATACATACATATACAATCCTAGTCAAAAGTATTTACACAAGGTGAATTTTTCTGCATGTTGCACAAACGGCGGCTTTTGCAGCGAGGGGGGGAGGGTGAAATGTAAAAAAAAAATTATTTTTGGAAAGCCTCAACTACGAATAGCCAGATGAAAGGAAAATTGACGAAATAACTGTTCTTTCTAAAAAAATATACGCATATGAACTGATGCTTATCAGTTGTCAAAAGTATTTACACACGTTTTCTTTGCGTCAAAAGTATTTACACACAGCTAAATTTTATTTATTTGAGCTTGATATTCAATGATAAGAAAAGATTTTCTTAATAATATGAAATTATAATAACTAATATTTAGTTATTCATCCTTTGGCATCAATAATAGCTTGCAGTCTGTTGGGGATTGATCGTACCAAAGTGTGTGCAAATTTTATGGTCGATTTGGACAAAATTTCCGCAATTTCAGCAAATTTTCTTCACGTTTTCGATCTTTATCAATGGTAATCTTGATTTTTATAAAAGCCCAAACGTTTTCAATAATATTCAGATCAGGGCTTTGTGGGGGCCAGGGAAGACCCG